>CAIGQZ010001206.1:5710792-5740204 GCA_903798205.1 Danio tinwini | reverse complement strand
AATCATATTTGCAGCATATATATAGATATATATATGCTGCAAATATGATTTGCAAAGAATACTTTTCTGAAATTACATTATTAAGGAGAAAGTCCGAATGTGTGATTATAAAACCAACTTTACCTCAATCCTCACATGCATCAAACCCACAGAATCACTGAAAGCAATGTACACACCGTTTTGCCAGCACCATTAGGTCCCACAAGCACCGTGAGAGGGCTGAAGAAGGAGATTACTTGTTTATCTTTATCCTCCACTCCAAAACTCCTCACTCCCAGAATACTCATCTTCTCAATCTTTGACATTTTGGACCAGTGATTTGACTTCTGGCTAAAATGAAATATCAATCACAGAAGTAAAACTTCACATTTTAATAACCAGAACAACAACAATTATATGGTCACTGACATCATGAGAAGGGATTAGATTGAACAATTAGTATGAAAGTGCTATACTTATTTTCGTAACAAATTCATTTTATGATCTACAACGAATTTAAAGTGCAGCTGAACAAGCAAATCAATACATATATTAACGCGGATGCAAAACATATTTACATATTCTTAAAGTAGCGTTAACTCACAAAAAAAAAACAATGAAGCAAGTTTCCCTTGAACCCAAGCTTACATGAATTACATGAACCTAGACGTGTGTTTCCCGCGTCGGCGCACTGACGTACTTCCGCATACAACTCCGTGACGAGAGACATCTAGAAACTACAAATCCCAGAATGCAATAAAAAAACTGCTTCTATGCTCTGTAATTCGATCATACACTAATAAAACGACATTTCAACGAGTAGCCTACGTGACATGTAAGTAATTATTTTATTAATATGTAATACTAATTTTAATTAATATTAATGAAATTAAATTAAAAAAGTGATTATATTTATAATTAACGTTACGACAAAAGTATAAATACTAAAACTCCTTTCACTCATTTCCCTTATTTTAGATCTATGGGTCATATATTATCACTATAAAGTGCCTTAAGACGTCCAAAAAAAAAAGTTTGAGATAATAATAACCACATAGATTTTGGTTAGGCTGTAAGAAATTAATGTTGATCAAGCTCCTGCACTTTATACAAATAATCTGCAAGCAGAAAAACAGTAAACAAACCTACTGTGGTACAAAGGTACTATGTCCCTTTACCAACCCAAATTTTTAGATTATGGAAAAAGTCTATTAATATAAATTAAATAAGGGACAAAACGTTTATTTCCCAATAAAATATGCAATCGTTGCATTTTCTTTTCAAAAATAAAACCCAAGATCTAAAATATTTTGTCAAACTTTTAAACAATAGTAACTAGTCCTTAGGTTTATTAAGACATCACGCAAGATGTTTTGCTGAGGTTATAAATAATTTGTTTATTTTCATAAAAGTTGAACATGACGGGTGAAAACAAGCTGAAAGGGTGGACATTGGCATAACAGGGTGGACAAAGGCTTTATTTAGTGAACTAAATATGGAGGAACATTTGAAAAACAACAGGTACAATAAATATTAAAGGGTTAATATACAGTAAAAGGGTTGTAAAAGTTTTCAAGAACTCAACTTCTGTTTTCACTAACTACTGCAAACCACTGAGTCACCATGCCGCCTCTTCTGTTATCAATTAGGTTTTATCAATATGGAAATTAATGGGAAAATAAACAATTATTGCCACTAAATCTGCTAATGGATGTAAGTCTTTACATTGTACATTGTATTAGACGAGTGAAGGAAATGTTGGAAGCAGCTCAGGATAAACACCTTAATAATACTGCTTTTTTCAGAATAAGGAAAATAATTAGATTACAGATATTCACATAAATGTACAAATACTTAGGGCTGTATTTTTATTTCAAACAGTCAATGAGCTCCATTATATGGACTTTAAAAGGATATGCTTTATATAGACTGAGACACATATTGCCAAAAAGTTTGTATTGTCCACTCATGTATTGCATCTACTGGTGTAGTATGTATGTGTATAACATAAAAACATTAACTAATTAACAATAAAATATTAAATAAATAAAGTGTCCATAACAATGCATATGTCCACCCTGTCAAGGAAGGATTTGTGACAGGGAGGACATTTTTGGCTAAAGATAGCATTTATTCAACACAGGTTGTACCTGCAGCTCGTTTAGTGTTTCCCTATTTAAGCTCTTTGAACACCCCTTAAAAGCTATTTTTTTTTATTTCTGAAAATGTTTTATTATACTTAATATTTCACTATGACAGGGTGGACATGTTAAGCTTGACAACATTCAGTTTCAAACACAATATGAGGAAAAATAGGAAACAATATGAGGGAAAATATGTGAGTTAAAGACAATAAAAATTCATTTTATCTAATTTACCTACTTTTTAGACTCACTGAAGTTGGCTGAGCAGTGTGTGGGACATGGCAAAATCACCTCCATTCAATGAAAGAATATGGAAAAAACATTTCAAGATACTTATAATTCTACCTGCATGTGTGTAAAGGTTTAAACAATTATATAAAAACATCAAAATTTCAGTTTTTCGCATTATGTTCATACAGGACAGATTCAATCTTGTGGGACATGATAGGCACTTTATAATAATAATGAGCCATATGATAATAAATAATATGATAAAATGTTAAAACAATCAAATGTACTTGTCTAGACCAGGGTAATGTTAGGCTCTACTGCTCATTAATCAAAAATGTTTAGGTTTGTGCAACCTAATTTTTTGTAATAAAGTTTAGTTTATTTTGAAGCTTATTACATGTCAACCTGCTGAAAAAATGTGAAAACAGGGCCTTTGACTTTATTAATATTTTTCGATTGCAGTCTGTTTTATTCGTATCTTTTACTGACAGACCGGAACACATTCAATACTTTTTTAGACCAGCCATCTTAATTGTTTTGCTTTCTTGAACACATCCCCTTAAAGCCCCACGCATAACAACACATCTTTTCCCTAAAGAGAAAAAAACAACTATAAACTGAAGAAATATCAGAATTTACTCTATTTTGCATAGGAAATCCAATCATCTACAATAAAAATTCTCAAAATGCAACATAACTTTGAACAAATTCACACTAATTGTACTCCTTATTCCCTGCTTGTAATAGAAATCAAGCAAACATTTGTAAGCCAACATAAAACTTCACATAACCTCAATCAATCTTTCTGGAGGTTTAATGTTTTCTTTCGGTCTTTGTTCAGTCACTGACTTCGATACTGTATCTGTAACCTGTCCATTCTCTGTATTCATTGGCTCAGAAGAAGTAGATGGTGTGTCCTGTATCTTGGTCTCAGAACCTTGCTTGAGAGCTAAATCAATTCTGTTCCGTCGCAGAGTTGATCCACCATCCATGGTAATGTCATAAGACCTTGGAGCCACTTGTTTTTCTACTTTTCCCTGCTGAGACCACAACCCTGTATTGCGGTTTCTTATTTTGACAGTGTCACCAGGTTTCAAAGCTGTCAGTGGCTTTACTTTTCTATCATACAGTCTCTTCTGTTTGGTTTTTTGCTTCTGTTTAAAGCATTTCACTTGACTTGCATGAGGAGTGTCCAGCAGATCCTCTCTAATGGGCAAATTTGTTCAGATTCTTCTGCCCATGAGCATCTGAGCTGGGGAAAAGCCGTTCTCCAGTGGTGCACTTCTGTATATCATGAGACTTTTATGAAAGTCCTCATTTCCTGCATGAGCCTTTCGCATGAGTCCTTTCACTATTTTTACAGCAGACTCTGCCAATCTGTTTGATCTGGGCTAATTTGGACCGGATGTATCATGGTGAAAACCCCATTCCTCAGAAAACTTCTTGAATTCACTACTGGAAAACTGAGGTCCGTTGTCTATAAATACTACACAGGGGACACCATGACGAGCAAACTTAGACTTCATGAAGGTAATGACAGCCTTGCTAGTAGTAGACTGCAGTGTGGCCACCTCTGGATAATTAAAGTAATAATCAGTTAGCACAATGTAACTCTTCCCCTCACAGTCAAATAAATCTGCTCCAACTTTGTAGTAAGGCCTACTTGTTACAGGATGCGGAAGAAGAGGCTCTGCCTGCTGTCTGGGCCTGAAGGTCAAACAAAGCTCGCATGCTGATGTCAATTGTGAAATGTCCTGATTTATCCTGGGCCAGTACATCACTCTCTAGCTCAGAAAACCATTCCCGCTCTGCTCAGATAAAATACGAGCCGCTCATGTACGCGTGAAACTGTAGTAACAGCATTTTATTTTACTTTTATGGCACAAGGTGTCGACGTGCAGCGAGTTTTGCAGGTTGACAAAACTGCCCTAGTGAAAAATAAATATGCTAAGTATACTTAGATCCGGACTAATTGTCAGTATATTTCAAGTGTATTAATGATTAGTTAACTCAAAGTGTGACATTTTGGACATATTAATTTTGTGCTAAGTATATTTTAGTTGTAATAAAATTGCACTAAAGCACAACTTTAAGTGTATTTAGTGTACTTTTGTGTGCTAAATTGGAACAACTTTAAGTATATTTAGTACACTTTAAATAAGCATAATATGTAAGCTAAGTTCATGCTTGCTTGGTTATATTGAAGTGTACTTTTTCTGTATTACAAGTATATTAGAAATGAATTACGAGTGCAATTAAAACACACACGCAATATACCATTAATATATTAGTTTTCTTACTAAATATATGTTAAATGCAACTTCAATAAAAGTCAAATACACACAATAAACAATTCAAACTGTTTTTATTAAAACCTCAGAATGGTTTAAATGTTTTACAGAATCAATCAAAAATATATTTTTATTCTATTAAAAATAGTACAAAATACTGCAGAAAATGTCCTTCAGTACAAAGCATTACAATTTAAGAACAGATCTTTTAAAATGCCATGATAGTCCAGAAAGTCCATGATTGTGCAAAGTCTGCACATGTACAAAATGTACTGTGCTTCAACAAACAAGTGCATAACAAACATCAAACCTCAAATATGTTTCACCATATCCTTATAGTGGAGCCCTTGATTAAGGCCTAATCCCAATTCTCACTCAGCAGGGGGCAATACGCCGGTTTTCTGGAGTACTGAGTCAGGTGAGGGACAGGAACACAGATCGCAGAGATCAGAGAGACAATCAACCAAGCCGTGGGAATGAAGCAAAACAGGAACAGGGCCTGGAGATGACAGAGAAGGGTGAAAAAAAACAGCAAAAACACTGACCGGGAGCCAGGCATGAAACAGCACAACACAACAGGGACCAACTAGACTGGATTAGTGAAACTGTAAGAACGTTGACAATAGACATACATGCGACAACAATCTGACTAACGACAACAAAGGAGAGTAAACTAAATAGAGGGTAAATTACGGCAAGGCAAGGAGAACGGGTGAGTGAAATCTCGGCTTAATTAAATATTAGAAAGGAATTGGGAAGATGGGTGGAGACGTGTCACGGTAAGCATGCAGAGAGTGTGATTAAAACACACCATGTGCTAAATGACATGTAAACAATTCGGAACAGACAAAAACTTAAGGTGATCTGACAGAGGACCTGATTAGGTTGGATTAGGAAGATCCCAAGACAAACAAAGTTCCAGGACTTTAGTGTACCCATCCTCGTTCAACGAAGACTGTCCACGGAGCTAAATATAAATAAATCAACAGCAAAAACTTCTAAATTGTTCTAAACATTAAAAAAAGTTGACAAACATATACATATCAAGTTGACGGTCACTCGTATGTCAATATCTGAGCAATCTTCTAATTGTAAGGTGGCTGTGTCCTCAGAACCTTGAAAAAGAACAAGACATGGCCGGCCATGCAGAAACAATTGGCCTAGCATTCTCCCTGCTACTTGGAAGAGATCACTTTCAATAAGAAACTGTGTATTGAAGGCACTAGGTGGTCTGACTCTCCCTCAAAGCTGCAAGTAACTCCAGTGTTGCCTGTTAGTTACAAATCAGCATTAGGTATATCCCATTAAAAAAATCCAAAAATTAATTTCGTAGTGCAACTATTAAAATGTCATACCCAACTTCACTTCAAACTGAAACCATATTTCAGTTTTTCAAGAAATGTCGATAAAAATGCCAGGAATCTCCTTCACCAACTGCAGCATGTTTTAAAACCAAATAAGATTCAGTAATTAAAGCTATGAACCTGAATAAACTATATAAACATAATATTTTATTGCATACAGGTTTATCTTTTTTATCTCTAGACCAGGGGTGCTTAACCCTATTCCTGGCGATCAACCTACCTGCAGTTTTCAGTTGTAGCCCTTATCAAACACACCTGCCTGTAATTATCAAGTGCTCCTCACGTTCTAAATAATTGGTTCAGGTGTGTTTGCTGAAATCAGCTGGAAGGTCGATCGCCAGGAACAGGGTTGAGCACCCCTGCTCTAGACTGTACCTTGAAGCTGGCATTTAACAGGACATGCCAACTCCACATTTCTTTGCTTGTAAAAGTTGATTGGCTGCCTGTCCTGTTCTTCAGCACTTGATCTTAGATCCATTGACATGAAAAGTGGCTTCCCTGTCTCAAGTAGCTGGATAATTTGTTTTCTGTATAAGAATGCAGCTATCTTTGGATCCAGATGAGTCTTCCAATCTGTTTAATTAAATTACATTATTTTTCAACAATGCATCAGCAGTACAACCATGTACAATCACACAAATAATTACCATTATCCATGAAAGAAAAATCAGCAGTGTTGTTCACTTCATTAATGGAAACTCAGCTGTGTTAAATATTTTACAGCAAAGCTTTTCTCACATTCACTGGCATGGACTTACAATATTTCAATGGGCATTTTTTTTGACAAATAGGACAGCAAGCCTACAATGCAGATAACCAAACAAACACACAAATAAATTACTACAAAAATTTGAAATTAACCTTTATATCACCTTGGATCAAATATCCAACAGTAGTAAGAAACTTACCTGTTTATTGTTCTTGATTTTGTTGTTCTTATATTCCATGTCCTGTGCCTCATGCTGAGGATCATCTTGAGAATCATCCTCATCCTCCACCACAATAATGTCAGTACAGGACTTAATGTGATTAGTTAGAAGCTCAAGTGGGCAGGATTCTTTTCATTTCTTACATATTGCCGCAGTCATGTCACGAAAGGCTTCAGAAGATGGTATCCGCAGTCCGAGTGGGAATGGGAAGATTATTCCACCAGCGAGGAACATTGAATGAAAAGGTTTTGGAAAGTGACCAAGCGACAACCTCCCGCTCTCACTCGGGAAGCCAATACGGAAGTAACTAAAACTGCAATTCATCGACTCGCCTTGGGGGCCTGGCTCCAGGAAATCCAAGTGCTTTCTAACTGCATTGGTAACTTGGCCATTTTTACAGCTGATAAAAACATGTTTACAGCCTGGTACAAATAATGGCTTTGGTGCATTTAGCCATGATTACCCTTCATGACAACTGTGAAGGGGGTGAATTTTTCCGAACTCATTCGTTATGTTTTTATTAAGTCATAATAAGTCTGCATAATTAAGGGCGTGGCCACTTGAGTGACAGCTAGGTCTAGCCGCTTGCTGTCTTGTCACCTCAGCTGATTCTGGCTAATTAGCCGCTGAGCTCGGCATATGCATCACATTTTTGTTTTGGTTAATGTTTCTTTACACAGTCATTTGCCTTTTGGAATTATTTCCTGCAATTATCTGATGATATGGCATGCTGTGTGGACTTAATTGTGCTTACAAACCATTCAAGCTGCCTCCATTTCCCAGGTGAGTGAAATTATATACTTATACCATCTCTATAAATGTATTTGTTTTATTTAAGATAATTTATCATTTATAATGTTCTTTAGACCTGTAATGCACTCCAGAATCTGACAGATTGATTAGCTGTAGGCTCTAGAACAGTCATCTGAAGCGTTTTCATACAGTGTTATGCCTGGATTTTGTAAACAGCCTTGCATTTACTAACACAAAAGTGTGTTAGAAAGTAATTGGCGTTTACTTCCTGTAGAAAAACATCATAAGAGCAATGTTTAGTGGCTCAATGTGTTACATCAGTGTTTTTAAAAGTCTAAACGCTTTATTGATGTAGTGTACAACCAAACACATGTGGTCAGGACACAATCGAGTCACAGGTAATGAAGTATTAAGCGTTTTTCCAAAGTAAAAACACTGTCTGTGTGTGTGTTGAATTTTGTGGTTTACACAGACTTTTGACCTGAATACGCACCAGCATTACATGAACATTTCCACTTATGAAGACTCACCCCATGTCCGTATAAATCCGACAGAGTGGATGCACTTCTCTATATCCCAAAAGCTCCCACTCAAATATTTAGTATGTGTCACATAAATGTGTATCCTCCGAGTCCGTGAGTGCACACCTGTAGCCCGAACCTGGTGTGGTGAGAAATCGAGTCCCCCCTGCAATCGAGTCCACTTAGGACCCAAATGGATCATCTGCATTGAATGCCTGATCAAAGGCTGTTATTGCGATACCTTGTTAATCCTCTTTATAAAATGAAAGCGCACACTAAATATAAAGTACTAAGCAAAACGCTAAATATATCTCATTAAGTTGCTGAATGTTAGACTCGATTGGATAGATGGATGTTATTAAACATTTTTATATTTGGGAGCATTTAATTGACAAAAATGTATATACTTTGGTATATATACTTAATACAAAATTGTGTATATATATATATAATTATTATATTTATATAATTATTATACTGAATAACCTAATTATTAACTCAAATAAGTCGTACAGACTTGTAATAAAATAATTATCATCATTGATCCTGCCACCCTAAAGGTTTCTTAACAAATTAAGTCAAAGAACTCAATCATTCATTCATTTTCCTTTCGGCTTAGTCCCTTTATTAATCTTGGGTCCAGCGGAATGAACTGTCAACTTATCCAACTTATGTTTTACGCAACGGGTGCCCTTCCAGCTGCAACCCATCACTGGGAAACATCCATACACACTCATTCACACACACTCATACACTACGGTCAATTTTAGCATGCCCAATTCACCTTTACCATATGTCTTTTGACTTGTGGGGAAAACCGGAGCACCCGGAGAAAACCCACGCCAACACGGGGAGAACATGCAAACTCTTAAGTTAAAGAACTATTTTATTAAATAATTATACAATTATTTATATGATTATAAAATATTTTATTTCCTGTCAAGCCATTTATGCACAAATTTTAAAAGTGACATTGATTAACCTGCTCTTTCTGGAAAATTTCTACTTAAAGTGTAGCTCTCTTATTTTAGGAATATCCTTTTGTTAAATCTTTTTTGATTAAAGGGCTTTTTTGAAAATGCTTTCATTATTCAAAATGATCTTAATCATTGTTTAAGACAATCAAAACACCATGTTTTGGGTTTTACACTAATATATATTGAAAAGTTTTATATCTAAAAATGTAAATAAATGTAAACCTTTTTTTAGCATATTCAAACAAGAAGAATTTGCCTAAAGAGTAATTTTTAAACTCCTATAATTTGTGCTTATTGCTTTGCATTTAATCTTTTATATTACCCTCTAGTTTCCCCTTAATTTTTCTCATGAGTTTGTTACTTAAATTTAATTCACAATTCCTTTGTTGCTAACTAGTTTGCAGAGACTGTATTCTGTTGTATTTGTACTGTAAATCTTTTGCTGTTGTAAATAAAAAAATTAATAAATAAATGATGACGCCATGTGATCGGTCATCATGACTGCCACAACTTTGAGCTCCAAAGTGTTCGGCATGACGGCTCCCTTGTCAACTCTGCCCCACCTACGCTCGGCTAATCTCATTGATCACCGGCTGCAGCTGTGGTTCAAGTCAAACGCAGCTAATAGCTTGTGCTCAGTTCTCAGTGGAGTTCCTGGATTGTGGGGTCCCTGGCGGTTGAGCAACAGCTGAATTGAGAGAAGAGTGTGCTTAGTAGGAAGTTCTGAGGAATCCGGAAGTGATACGGAAATGGAAGATGAAGAAATGTTTGGGAGTGATAAGAATTGAGGAAATTAATGGGGAAGAAGTCGAAAATAAGCAAAGAAAGAATAATTGGGCTCAGGTATCTGATTTGGAAAGCAAGCGAGGGAGACAACAAATAAGAAGGATTCAAGGTAATGATTTTCAAATGGGGCCACATTTATAATAAACCCACTAAAATTAACAAAAGCAACTAATGTCAAGATAGGACAAATTAAAAATGCAAAAACGCTGAGAGATGGAAGAGTGTTAATGTTCTGTAAGGATAGTAGACACCAAAAAAGGGCGCTAGAACTAAAGATGATTCTAGAAAAAAAGTGAACTGGACAATTCCAGAAGGGAATAGATGGGTAAGAGTGTGATAACGGGGATTCCGACAGACGTGTTAATGGAAAAGGATCAAAAAGAACATCTCAGGAGCAAAAGTGAGGGAGGTAAGAAGACTCCAATACACTAAAGACAAAGAAAGAAGGGACAGCTTACCTGTTATGATTTTGTTCGATGAAGGGAAAATACCAGAGGGGATATGTTTGGGATGTATAAGCTACATGGTCCGTCCGTTTGTCTGACCCCCATTAAGATGCTACAAGTGATAGGAACATGTTGCGGCGATATGTAGAGGAAAGATATGATGTGCGAGATGTGGTGGGAAGCACGAATATGGGAAATGTGATCTTGAAGTTAAACCAAAATGCTGTAATTGTGGAGGGGAGCATAGTGCAGGGTACGGAGGATGCTAAGTAAGAAAAAAAAAGGTAAAAGTGCAAAACTTCCGAGTAGAAAAAAGGGGTATCATATGCGGAGGCTCTAAAGAAAGTAGAACAAGATAAGAAAGTAAAACAGAAGGAAACTAGAAGGAAACATATGAAAGAAGGGAAGAAGTGGGGAAGGACAATTTGGAAGTGGATACGGTATCATTCATAGCTTTTATAGCAGAGGTGGTAATTGTCCAGCCCAAAAGGAAAATAGGACAGAGAGAATAAGAATAATTGTGAGAGTCGAGGAAAAGTATCTTGAGATAGAAGAGATCAGTATAGAAATGGTAAACGAAAGGCTAAAAGGACAAGTAGGAAATTCTCAGGCGATGTATGGTGGATCATAATAATACTTACAATCCTACAGTGGAATGCAAGAACTTTGGTAGCAAATGGACAAGATATCAAGAACTTTATTTTAAGACAAGATAAATGCCCTGATATAGTATGTGTACAGGAGTCCTGGCTAAAACCATGCTTAAACATTACACTACAAGGACACACAGCAATTTGAAGGGATAGAGAAAAGGGGAACGGTGGAGGAGTAGTCAAGTTTATACAACAAGATATAGGTCACAAAGTTGTAGAAATAAACCAAGAGGACGGTGATAGTTCAAATATAGGAGGTCAGAAATCATAAAAATTATAAATATGTATAATCCTTGTGAAAAAAAATATATATATATAAGATCTAGAAAAGATATGTGGGGAAAGAAATCACAAGATGGTCTGGTGATATTAACTTGTACAGTGCACTATGGGGATGTGAAAATACAGACGATAATGGGAAGATAGTAGAAGAACTATTTGAGTTGAAAGAATTAGGCCCAATCCCAATTCTATTTTATATTCATCCCATATTCATCCATGTAAACACACCAAAAACATTAACATTATAGCAGACACTGTAAAACACTCATTCTCAGCCACTAGACTTTTCTGACAGGGTATCCGAGTGTCAGAATGTTTTGGGACTGCTGTACAGGAGTTATTATTAGGAATTAGCGAAATTTAGCGTTTTTTTTTTTTTTAAAACCATGACGGTAAAACATGAACGCGGTTATGAATATATTAAAACGTGTGCTTGTTTGTTGTAAAAATTCGTAATACTGGCAAAAAAAAATACTAATTTGTGGCTCTCCTTACGTCCGGGTGCAGCAAACTGCCGCTGTAGCTGGTGCATTCTGGGAAATTTTCTTACCCCTTGGTTTTGAGTGTGGTCCTGAAAAATCTTTGTTCAAAGGGCTATTCACCCCTTCCCCTTAGCCCTACGCCTTCAAGCTAAAGGACAGGTGTGATGTGCTCTGATTTTCTGGTTTTGATCAGAATCCTGATGGCAGCTGTTCTGGATGAGCTGCAACTGTCTGACTGACTTTTTGGGAAGGCCAATAAGGAGTCCATTACTGTAATCCACCCTTCTGCTAATTAAAGCATGAACAAGTTTCTCTGAGTCCTCACTGGAAACAAAGCATCTAATTCTTGCAATGTTTTTGAGATGATAGTATGCTGATTTACTTACTGCTTTGACATGACTACTCAAACTCATATCTGACTCCAGAATAACACCAAGATTCTTGACTTTATTTTTTAGTTTGACCCTTAAAGCCAAGGTACGCATTCATCTTGAGAACCTCATCTCTGTTCCCAAACGCAGTGACTTCAGTTTTCTTTTTGTTTAACTAAAGAAAGATTTGGCACATCCAACTGTTCATTTCATCAATGCATTAGCAGAGGAGTGTCACTAGCTGTTTCCATCCAAAAATGCAAATGAACTTTATGCACAAAACAGGATTATCTCATAAAAGACGTGCAAATAATGCAGCGTTTCCATCTTACAAGTCAAAGCGAACAAAAAAAAAAATCGCCACTTCCTGATTAACTGGCGCCAAATATCAACAGTAAAAACTGAATTTGCTGCAGTAGGAGAAGCTGCGTCAATCTTTTCCTCATCTAATAAATGACTTGCGCCTCAGAAGGCAATCCTGACACGCAGTGAACAAGCGGTGGCGTTTGAAGGTGTCAGACGCGGAGCACAGTTGCTCTTGATTCTGGATTTCATTAATAATATAATAACTCTAATCCTTAAACAAAAAGGCATTTTAGAATGACAAAAACAACATTTTAGATGGTTTATAATGTGCTTAGTCTGTAGTTTTGTCAAATTTACACACATTTTTATTATCACATAATCTCATATACATATATACATATATATGACATAATTCACAATCTCCAGAAACGTATTTGGGCTACATTTTCAGAATGAGCCTATGTTGGTGTTACAGACCAAAACTGGCTCGCATGACAACCTCAAGGTTTGAGCCGAAACATAAATGGACACAGACGCTTGAATTAATTAATTGACATCTCGTCAAATCAAATGTTCCAAAAGAAACAACAAAATATTAACAAAAACAGGTCCCTGACTACAACTGTTTTAAAATGGACAGATTTTACCTATTACTCCCGTAAAAAGAATAACAGGCTTTCTTTCGCTAAACTAAATAAATACCAAAACATGCCTATGAAAAATAATCCACTACCTGCTACAAAAAAAACAAAGTAGCAAAATAAACAAACTAGATAACACATTGAGAAAACTAAAGAATCAAAAAAGTTTAACAAGAACAAAACACTAAAGAGAGCGGCATGTAGATGGATCCTGGCATGCGGAGCAGCCAAACCTTTTAAGTGCAAGCCACCACCGAGCACCGAGAGAGACTGAGCTGCCATTGCCGGCAGCGTTAAATACCGGAAATCCTGGTGACGTCACCGGCGTCATCCAATCATGGACAAGGCGTCATCCAATCATGGCAACCTGTACATTTATCCAGCAACCTGTACATTTATCCATCTATTGTAAATCTCTGTTCATAGCTAACACAACCTGTATATAATGTTCATAGTACATCCATTTGTAAATATCACCATAGTTTTTCTATAACTGCACTTTATAACTTATACCTGTATCCTGCACTTGCTGCTATTGCACTCCTGGTTAGACCTAAACTGCATTTCGTTTCCTTGTACTTGTACATGTGTGATGACAATAAAGTTGAATCTAATCTAAATAAAAAAAACAAGCCGTGTGGAAAACTTCACCTAAAACTCAAGTGCAACAAGCACACATCCACAACAAATAAATAAATGAATTAAATAAATACAGACCCGCATAACAGTTGGATTATATGCAATGAGCAAGTTTCCTGGGTTGCCTTCAATTATCCCAAGAGATGTCTGAACTTCGCTCATGAGCATTCTTAAAAACACATGCACTGTGTAATACTCTTCTCTCACGGGCCAGCAGAGTGACATGGCTAGTCAAGTCTAAATTAATCCTCCTTAATTCTTCTAAAATGCCCACAATGTCTTTTTGCAACTGTAGAAATGGAAAGGAAAAGGGTTGCTTTATATTCATTTTTAAACATTCTTCAAGGTATGAGTTAGACATACATCAGGGCTGTAGAGTGTGGGAGAAGCCAGCATGTCATTTTCTGAAACCTCAGAATCTCCATCAGTCTCCCTGTAATACATTTACAGCTAAATCAGTGTAAAATTAACATGATGTCTATAGGTCGGACCCAAAGGTGTTGAAAGTTAATAAAAAATTAAATGAAGTCGTTGACCTACCTTGACTCCTCAAAAAAACTATCATGTGTTTGTTGATAATGCTACAAAACAAAGATATTTGTTATTTTCGATCTAACAGATAATTTAATGAAATCAAAATCTTATATTTTACACTAAGATTACCTTCAGAGAAGCTTTGAGCCGGTGAGGACACATTTGGTGCTGTTGTGGGAGCTGAGGGGCTTGACGCAGATGTGTGGTTGTGCCCTGGGGATGTAGCTGGGTTTGCTGAAAGAGGTGGAGATGATTCGCTAGGGGCATCAGAAGTTGGGGCTGATATGTCCTAACAACCACAAAACATATTTTCAGCAGTCATATGAACATGAAAATGTACAAGTCTGATTGCAAAATAAGGGTTAAAATGTTACCTACCAATGACCTAATGTACAGAGCTGACCACCCAAGCACATTACTTGCTTTTATTTCAGCTGGGCACAACACTGAAAGCTGAAGTGGTATGACCTTTCGGTAACCAGCAACCTTGCAAAATTCACAGTTTTCTGGAAGGTCATGGAGATGTTCTCCAACACCTCCCTAAATTCAGATTCATTTAAATTTAGTGGAACTATTATTTTGCTTTGTGGACTTTCATCTGGGGGAGAAAAAAAAACATGAATTTTGCTTTAAAATAGACACTGTTCATTTGGAAATGTGATTTAAAAAAAAAAAATAGTAAACTGTATTTACCAGCGGCCAGCACGGTGGCGCAGTGGGTAGCACAATCACCTCACAGCAAGAAGGTCATTGGTTCACCCCCTGCTGGGTCAGTTGGAATTTCTGTGACTAGTCTATCTGACTCTCAATCACAATCTTAGTCTAAAAGATGCAAGGACACTATTAGTTACAGTGCGTTCAAACAGAACACAAATGCAAAATAAGGCTGGTGGCCACTACTACCATTTTCTTTTACTGGAATCCATAGGAGTCCACTATGAAAACAAGGACATTTTGAGACAAGCAACACACTTGAAGCTCCAGATGACCATTGATGGTTTTTCTCTCTACAACAGTTCATCCACTCAAGTCTAGCCTGTTCTTTAAAGAGTACACAACTTGGTGCAGGAGGAGCTTGTAACAATAGGGTTATGTTGCAGTGACAGCAAACCTAGCTCCCTGGATGAATACCTCTAGACGTCAACTCTGAAATCAAAGAGTTAAGTAATGGCTTTGAATTTGAAGGACTGAAGTTAACATTCTAGTTTACCTCTATGACCTGTGATGCACCACCTGCATGTGCATTTCTAAAAAAAGTGAAAGGCCATACAGAATACCATGCATGTGAAAAGTGCATTTAGGATGGTGTACTCCTCGAGAACAGGATATTTCCCAGAAACGACATGCCTCTAAGAAATTATGAAACCTTTAGAAATAAGATAGACCACCATCATGGCACCTTAATTCTGGAAGAAACCTTCCTGGACATGGTTTCTGGATTCCCTCTTGACTACATGCACTTTGGTGTCATGGCTTCTACACCTGTGGCTTCGACTGGGCCCACTAACCTGCAGGCTGTCAGGATTTCAAGCATCCATGCTGTCAGAACGGTTGGTCGGTGCCCAAAAGAATCTGCATGCAAGCCAAGAGCAGTAAGGAAAATAGATTGATACAAGGCAACTGGGTTTAGACAATTCCTACTGTACACAGGCCCTGTTAAAGACCTGCTCACCACAGAGGCATAGAAAAAACTTTCTGCTGCTTTTTGTGGGAATCTTCATCCTTTGTAATGACAGCCTAATTGGTGATCACGTTGACTATGCCAATATTCCCAGATTTTTTTGTCACACACTTTGGACAACTATATGGTCCCAAATTCCTGTCCTATAACATCCACTGTTTCGTACATCTCACAGAAGATGCGAACACCATGGTGTCCTTGACAACTTCAGTGTGTTTATATATGAGGACCATCTTAACAAGCTGAAGAGACGTCTACGGAAACCTTCATGTCCGCTAAGCCAAGTCGTGATAAAGTTCTCAGAACTGCAACAAAAAAAAAGAGACAAAAACAACCCACCAGTGCTCAGAAAACCACATGCTGCTGGCCCTCTACCCAAGTCATTGAGCTTCACAGTTCAAAGAACTACAAACAGTCATTCACTCTGAAACTGGACCAGGCAAACCGTTTTGTCTACATTGAAAGAAAGGTAGCAAAGCTACAAAACAATTTCAGAAACAGATGATATTTACATGGCCTACACTACTTTCAGCAAACATGAACTCTTTCTTGACTGTCCCCTTCCATCCTCTGCACTTGGTATCTACCTAGTTGATATCATCTCAGGAACAATCCAGCTTTGCAAGATTGAGAACGTTGCGGTGAAAGCTTTCTTAGTCCCTTGCAGCAGTTATTTTGTTTCATTTCCACTTTTACACACAATAATTCCCTATTCCATTTTTTTTTTTAATCACTGGCATTTAGTAATTTAACTTTTCAGTTTGAATTACATTTATGGCTCGTTTTATCTGTAAAACACACCTGAATTTAAAGCGTTTTTCACTTCCAGTCTTGACAGACAATTATATAACAATTATGAATGATAAAAATACAAAAATAGTAATGGTTATTAAGATTGATGTTGTTTATGTAACAGATCTGCTTTTCACTCAATAACACCAAGACAACACCAAGAACTGCTTTCCTCTATTTTATTAATTCCTGCAGAACACAAGTAAACAAATATATTGTCTTCAGGCTGTAGTGCACATCTGACCCCCTTATCAATTCTCAGCATTGTGTGGTCAGATTAATTATTTTCTCTATAATATTATGTAATCTCTTATAATTTGTAACTTTCAGAAAGGTTCGATTAAATTTTACAGGAAAACCCTTTTTTTGTTTCACAGTTACAACAAAATGAACATTTTTCTTTATCATTTGAAACCAAACTTAACTACAAAAAATGTATGTGTAAAATATCGTACAACAGAGCCACCTTGTGGACAACCAAAAATGTGCGTTTAGTTAAACAATGTAAACAGAAAAGCAGTGTAAAAGGTACCTGCAGAAGACAATTAAACACAAATATATTGTCTTCGGGCTGTAGTGCTCATCTGACCCCTCTATATACAAAAATTACGGAGTTTTCACACTGAGAAATAAAACTAACATGAAAACAAAATGGCGATTTGCCAATGTGCGTTTAGCACTTATGTTAAACTCTAGAAAAGTGCCACAAACATAATTCAACGATAAAACCAAAACAAAAAAAAAAATAACGAAAAAATAACATATGTATTATAGTTTTCATGAAATGACAAACATTTGCTTTACATCAATATAAATAGGAAATACTCTCAGGAGCAACTCTCTGCACAACTTACCCTCATCAATAGAGTGGAGGAACTATGACGTCACCTTGTAGGCTAATTGGCTGCTAGCATAAAACTGGTTCCCTCTATAAAATCTCTATAGACCAATTACCAACCTACGTCACACATGAAAAAACATCAGGATCACTCTCATTAAATTAAGGAAGCAATTTTAGATTACTTACCACAGGGGTATCAAAACTCAGTCCTGGAGGGCAGAAAGTTTCTAATATATCTAGTATGAGCTTGATTAGCTAGGTCAGGTGTGTTTGATTAGGGTAGGAGCTAAACTCTCCCGGACAGAGTTTGACAACCCTGACTTACCACATCGAAAGAAAGCGACACGTTCACACTTAACAGTGCACCTTTAGGAGATATTTTACCCTTGCTGAATTTCTAACTCAAAGTCTTTAGACATTTTTTTCTGCTTCTAACTGCTGAACATGTTTAAGTTGCAATGATTCCATCTCACCGCGTTTAAGTACATCATCCATTTACAACTTTTTAAATTCTACCTCGTGCTACTAAACGAAAATAAACAAACTATTTAACAACTAACACAATAAATGTTGTTTTTTTGAAAGTGTTTAAGACTGGACTCCTCATCTCTGGATGCATTGTGTCTGGAGTTAAAGAGCCCCTATTATGGGTTTTTGAAAATGACCTTCCATGTAGTGTGTAACACAGCTCTTAGTAAAGTGAAATATCCAGCTAAAGCTTAAATCTGAAAGTGGACAGTTTTTAAAACTATTGATTCATCTATAAAAGAGTCGACTCATAGTGGTTTAAATGAATTGTCTTCAGCTGTTTCGGCGTGGCGTCATCGCGAAACATAATGGTTGCGCGCGCAGACCCGGCAAAATTCAAACCTGCGGCCCCGCCCACTAACACAGCAGCAAGACGCTCATGAAGACGCTGTGTTCACCTGGATATTATTGGAAGTGTGAGGGAAAGGAGTCGTTCAGAAATCTGCACGCTTACAATGGGTGATCTATCACTACACAGCTCATGCAGTAGTTTCTGCCTGACACCAGGGGTGCAGGCAAAATAAGGACAAAAAAATAGGTACACCGGTAGGCTGCTGCACGCTGGGCTTCGGGCTGGTGAGCAGCACTGAAAAGGCTTGTGAATGGAGAGCGAGAGCCCGCAGAGATAGCTTGTCAGAGGACAGAGGATGCTACGACCTCCCGGCTGGGGATGTGATCGTTTAGAAAAGCAGAGTACAGGTAAGCACTTATAACTTGTATAGCAGTTCACAGACGAGGTGCCACAGAAATGATCTACAAGTTTTGTTACTAGTAACCGCGTGTACTGTATCAGGTTAACTCTTTATATTCTCATATCGCGTCTAATGCCACGTTGTAAACGCGACACGTGCTGCTTTGTTTACAGATTTAGTGCTTTCGTGAGCTCGTTCCACTGCCATTTGTCGTTGCTATGGCCACCGTTAGCTGATCCTGCACACGTCAAGGTCAAGGTTCAGAATTTAGCTTTTGCTGCTGTGTGGATTAAAACTGAATGTATGTCATGCATATGCTGGTGTTTAACTGCACTGCTTTCGGCGCTGAGGTGTCTGAATAACACTGTTGAGAACCGGGTACTGTTTACTGTGGTGTTAGTAAGTTTACTTTGAAGCGTGTTTCGAGCGTCTGCTGCGATCCAATGTTGATGACCCGTGGCCGCGGGCTTGATAAACCACGGTAGACCATATTACTGTCTCGCACTGAACGCTGTCGACCATTGGCAACAGGCTGTCATCGGAACAATCATCGCAGATTAGCTACGCACTAAGCAGGGGTTTGGGAACAAATGAATCACTGAACGATTCATATGCGAGTCGCTGGGATAATTAGGTAAAAATAAATGCATATTATAAGACCATGAACGTGTTTTTTGACCTTGCATACATATCAGTATGTTGTTGGAGACCCTTAAAACCGAAATATGACCCTTTTCAATGTGGCTCTTTAATGTAGTCATATGCCTTTGAACCACTTCATGCCAATTTAATGTTATCGTGGCACTCAGTGGATTCACAGGAAACATATTGATTTCTCACCATATTTTATTTTGCACTTGCAGATGTATGATGGTACCATGAAATAATTTGTGAACAGTATAAATTCCAGATTGATACATTAATTCAGAAAGTGGGAGGTTGCTATGCTGTCCTTTTGTTTACCATATACAAATCTTTCATGCACACAAATCAGGGAAGGGACTATTTCAAATATTCAATCTTCTCGGCCAGGGAAGTCTAGTGGGGGGTTCCTGGGGGCTAGCCATGCAAGTCCAGTGTGGGACTAGTAATTAAGGGCTGTCTGGGAGTTGAGGACTGCTCATGCAGGGTCAACACAAATGGGCCAACGTTTTACCATTAAGCAAACTCTCAAGGGCCTAGTGTAGGCCTGCTCTGAGCCAGAAAGTCCACACTGTGTGCCATACCTAGGCTAGCCCGCACTGGGTCTGTTTAGTTTTGTTGTGGGCTGGCTGTAGTCCACAAAAAGCCGGCATGGCACTTTTACCAGCATAAACAAGATAAACCATTGGAAGAGGATGAAGATTCTGTCTGAATAAGTGAGGACAGATGGGGTGGCAATATGATAGGTAACTAAGACAGTTGAACAACTTGCTTCCTTGCAGATCTGCTGCTCAGACTAGAAAGTTTATTGTTGTATTTCATAGCATCAGTTTTTTGTGAATCCCTTGAGAAAGAGAAAAGACTGGAGTGTCCATTTATTTTTAACTATCAGCTCCAAGATGAAATCAGTAGATCAAGAAATCATTATCTTATAACATCAAGCAGTTTGAAACTGAAGCCGATCTAAACCAGGTTGAATTCGTTGGGCTTTTCAGCTTAGTCCCTTTATTAATCTGGGGTCGCCACAGCAGAATGAACCAGCAACTTATCCAGCACATGTTTTACGCAGCAGATGCCCTTCCATTCACACACATACACTACGGACAATTTAGCTTACCCAATTCACCTATACCACATGTCTCTTGGACTTGTGGGAGAAACCGGAGCACCCAGGGGAAACCCACACGAACACGGGGAGAATGCAAACTCCAGACAGAAACGCCAACTGACCCAGCCAAGGCACGAATCAGCGACCTTCTTGCTGTGAGGTGATCATGCTACCAACTGCGCCACTGGGATGGCCTTTGTTGGGTTTTGTCAAACCCAATTTCACATTGTTAAATATTTTCTTTAAGATGTGCAGCTGTAAAGAGTTGGTCAAGAGTTTCTAAAGAATAGTTTCAGCATAAGTTACAGATTAAGACATCGCTGTCAAGCCATGCACTGTCCTTAGAATGTTGCAGCATAACATCAGATTTATTCTACATACTTTGGTGTGCTTGTTGTTGTGTTCAGTATGCTCGGAGACTTCTTAAAGTGTAATGAAAATAAAGCAGCAGTTTTTGTCTTTATCTAGGCTACTGTGTAGACTAGGGGTGTCCAAACTCGGTCCTGAAGCTAAACTCCTGTTGAGTTTAGCTCCAACTTGCTTCAACACACCTGCCAGCAAGTTTCTAGTATATCTAGCTTGATTAGCTGGTTCAGGTGTGTTTGATTAGGGTTGGAGCTAAACTCTCTAGGACACCAGCCCTCCAGGACTGACTTTGGACACCTTTGGTGCAGACTGAGTTATTCATTGAGTTTATATTTAATACATGACATTTCTCAGATGTTTGATCCTCCAAGTATACAGATAGTAGTCTCATCAACTCTCAGGATTTGGTCTTAATTCAGGCGACATTTTTACCTCTGCCTCCTCATTAATGCTTCTATCCATGAATCACTTGGTTCCTCTATCGGGCACTGACCCTGCATTTTTGGTGTGGTGAGACTTAGGTTTATTATATTTCAGAGATTTGTATAAGGATGGTATATTCTGCACTTATGCAGTGTTATCTTTTGAATTAGAACTGCCATCTTCACATATGTTCCGTTATTTTCAAACCAGTCACTGCATTTACTTTATTCCCACATTTTCCCTGCCTACCACCTATGTTGGTATGGGAAGATTTTTTTTGTATGATATTTTTGAAAAGGCACAAATTTTAAAAAATCTTATTGTCAGCTTATTGTTTTGGAGGACTATAGTATTGCTAAAATGAAAAGTGCCTTGAGTTAGGTAGAGTTTTAGATTGACTGGTGGGCAAATGCTGTTGACAGAATCTATTCAAGTTCAATATGTGCTCTGCTTTCACTCAAACAGTTTAAAATAGTGCATAGGGTTCATTACTCCAAAGCTCTGGCCACTAGGTTTTATCCTAATGTGGAATACTAGAACAATTATTTTGAAACCATGTCCAAAATATTCCAAACCAAGGTGAATATCTATCCCATCACTGCAATTTTTGGTGTTCCCAAGGATGGGACCCGATTTATGTGTAAACAGTTAGAGGTACTTGCCTTTATCTTTTTATACAAGTCGTTGGATCTTATTTCTTTGGAAATCTACTAAACCACTAAGTGTTTTACAGAAACTTGTGGACACCATGTACTGTTTTGAAGTGTGACGATAGTCAAGGAAAATGTTTAATTGGTCTCCACCCATTGGACGTCAAAAAGGAAACGGGTGAGAATATAAAGTAGGAAAGTTGTAGTAGTAGAGGTCGGCAGAGTCGGAGAGAGAGAGAGTAAAGTGACGTGGCGTAAGGCAGGATGTGGAAGAAAGAGGAGGGCTGAAGAGGTGGTGTGGTATGGCGTAAGGCAGTGTGCGGAAGAAAAGTGGAGTCCACTGAGTATAAGACGGGAGAGAAAATGTAACGACTGGCTGTGTAAAAAGAAAATGAAAGTACGTAAAGGAGCAAAGTTCACTGTCTCATAGCTCAAGTGTTAATGGCGTTTGATCAAATATACGTCACCAAAGTTTTCAGTCCAGTGTGCCCGAAACCATACTTACTCCATTCATGCATTTAACCAGCCAAAGAAAGCCTTGATCACCCCACAACTGACATTGTGGGAGGTTCTTGCTGGGCTTGCTGAGACTCAGGGCTGTCGTGATGCTAGTCACTGGCCAGCTTGGCTAAACAGGTGGCTCATGCATCCACACCGTTATATTCGCCAATTCCCTGTTTTTTTGCTTTGGCCTTGTGGGTAAGAAATTAAAAATTAATTTATTTTCTCATAAAATTTCCATTTTATTTAGTTTTTTGTCTCTCTCTCATACAATTGTTTACCTTTTTTCCCCGCCATGCTCGAATCTGCTGGCCTGAAACCATTTGGCATTTTTGCCTTTGGGCTATTTACTTTTGTTAAAGCTCTAAGTGCCGATGGTTTTGTGTTTTGTTGTGATTGTCTTTTTCTTTTTTTTTCTTCTTTTTTTACTGCTGTGTTTTTGTTTGTGAACGTGTAAAAGTGGAAAACTTTTTTTATTATTAACGAATGCAGACTGTATTTAGACGACTGCAACAGTTGTATCTGAGTTTTTATTTCTGGTTCACATTATTCATTTATTTTTGTTTAATATTTGTAACTGGTGGATAGAGCTAACTGGGGTATGTTTTGTTTAACAAGTTTTTTTAAAAGATATTCTGTCGGGTGCCCAATGTTTTTATAAAAACTAGTGACAATTTTGTATTGTTTAGTTTACACTTTCCAACACCACCGCTACAGAAGGTAGAAAAGATTAGATGTTCTCGCTTTGCCAGTTATAGATCTTTTTACGATAAATGGCAACCCCTCATAACTACACTTTCATTGCCACTGATTGTATCTATATTATTTATTGACATTACCTCCTCCAACCCTTTCCCCCTTTCTTTTTTTCCCTTTTTCCCCTTCTTTTATCATGTTTTTATTTATTTATTTATTATTTACTCCTTTATATTTTGTTGCTGTTATTATTATTATTATTATTATTATTATTAAGTCATGCTATTTATCACAATTATATTTATAAATGTTTTATTGTCTTGTTACAAAAGTTTAAAAGGCAAAAGTGGAAAAAATGGTCTTTCACTGTTATATCAAACATTTGTTCTTTTCATTTAATAATAATAATAATAATAATAATAATAATATTAATAAAGATAGAGTTATGGTATTCGTGCAAGAGTAATTTAAGGATTAAGCAAGAATTAACATTGACATACAAATGCATAACCAGCAGCAACTTTTCATTTATTCATTCTTTATTGATTATATTAAAACTGTTGTCTTAGCAGGACTACTGACAAATTTACATGTAATATGGATAAGTGCATTCACCCATGATTAGTTAAATAATACTGCAATAAATTAACATTTGTGACCATAACCAGACTAACGTTCTCTTGGACATAAATTGAAGTCTTGTATTTGTAGAGGTAATTAAATTGGCACTAGAGGGCAGTGCTGTCAAACTAAATTTCAACTTCTTTTAGCCCATGTAGTTAAGACATTATATCCTAAAAGTGGCACATATGCACTTTAATTAATTTGTATTTCGCATAATAATTTTTTTTTATGCGATTTCCATAAAATAAAATAAAAACATTTCCTAAAACATAATCAAAAGTCTTTTCAAAAAAGGGGTTATGAAGCATCAATAACATATTTGTATTACAGCATTAATTTTGGATTTAATTCATTTATTTCGAAAAAAATCATACACTTAAAACAATTCTTTAACGAAAAAACATTTCATCATGGTTTGATTTCATCAAAAAAAAAAAAAAAAAAAAAAACAACCTTAATGTTGTGACCATAACAAATGCAGCCCCACATGGTCAGAGAGGACATCGATGAGTCAAGCCCAAGACAAAGACCTCAGTGATGGACAAGTCTCTAAATTGATCCCTTTGGCCAGCCTGAACACTCACTCGAGACCTACTTGTACTTGCACCTTTATCATGGCTGACACTCATTGTGCTCAAGGCCACAGAATGTTTTTCAAGACTGAAGCTTTGCTTCATTATTTGTTTGGCTAGAGGAGAACTGATCCCCTTATTTAGCCTGGTTTCCACCAAGGTTTATTCTCCATTTGTGGAGAATTGTCCAATTGGTGGAGTTGCCCTTCAGTGAATACCCTTCATCAATAGCTGTTTCTAACCATAGATGTGAATTATATTTATGTGCAAAATTAGAATATTGCATAAAACATTTGAGCACAAAGCACCATTTCCATAAGAGTCAAAGAGAACAAAATGGTTCCAAATAAATTGGCACCAAATATCAAAAAGCAAAAGGAAATTTGCAGGAAAAGATTTTTTCTTATATAATAAATTACCCCAGATATTGAGGACTAATGCACATTGGCTTTTGGAAGCACAGCACTGCTCTTTGGGAGAGAAGCCACTCAAGACTCAAGTTCTGAGAGGTAATAATGCTGAACCACTTTGTTGATGAACTTTGGCTATGGGATTTTACAATGACCAAATAACATTTCAGACGTTTTTCACGTTTTTATCAGATCATTTTGATGATCTGTTAAAAAAAAATCACATGACGTTTTTAATGCACATGCTTGATTTATTCAGTAAATGTGTTTCTGTACGCTTATTTCACTGATACCCTCCATGGCCAATCACAGTCCTTTCTGTTGAGCGTGTGAACACAATGGCAAATCAGCGCTGTTGCATTCAACAGTGCTTATGTTAGTGGGAAATTGACGGTGTTTATAAATTTCAGTAACGAAATTCAGTATCTTGACAGGTCTAATACAGTGAAAGAATCAGTTCATTAACTTGAGTTTGATAAATGGCAGCTAAAACGTTTGTTTGGGAAAGAAAACGTTAGCTAACTAGTGGCATTTTCCTTAACTTAGCTAAAAATGAGGTCCGATATCTCGTTTTATTTTTTCTTTCCATTCAGAACGTACCTTCGGGTCACTCGGTAGACAGTGAAATGATATATTCGCTTTCTCTTCGCTGATAAGATATACAGCCAGGTACACAACATTCCTGTGTGACTCAGGCGATACTTCAGGCTTCTTCCCACTGCAGCCTCAATTTCGCTTTTTAATGGCGGCCGCGTGAAATCTGTCTATTGTAGCTTATGCACAGTTTTCCTATTGGGTAAAACAATTATCCTATGCAGTTGTGCACATACTTTTGTTTTAGTTTTTTAAAATGTATGTGTATCTTAGCGTTTCCATTAGGCATTTTTAAATGCTATATACCAAAATGTAAGTAAAAGTAAAAATAGGTAGTGACATTAGTACTGAACTGAGAAAAACAAAAAACAAACTGGAACTACAGCAGCATTTAATGATTATTTTGCTACCTGCCTGATTTATTGAATATGTCCCACAAAATTAAATATTGTCTCACAGTTTTCCCTGCTCATCCTTAAAAAATGGTTTTGACACAATTTAGATTGTTTAAATGCTATCTAAAATAAAGATGACATTTACATATAGTGCTAGTACTTTATATGCAATGTACAAAACATACAGGCATACAGTACCTATAGCCTTGCGGCCTGCACATTTAAAGTTTCGTTTCATGACCCTGAAACAACAGTGAAAGGCATGTGAAGTGTGGTATGTGGACAGGAAGTTATTTTAAGGTGAGTTGGGAAGCAAATCAACTGGATCCATGGAGACTAGCATGGTTTCTAGAAGACGCCACAGAGCTGTGTTACATGAAAGAGAGGCTGATATAACAAGCTTCTGCTCAGACAGATGCTATCTTCCCATGCCCCTGACTACACATTTGGAGACATTGGTTTTCTACTGTCTCTATGTTATAAAAATAAGGCATCAGAATAAAAAAGACAGTTCATTGATGAAACTTACATTTATACATGCCTTTTTTTCATTTTGAAAAAGTGCCTCAATAAAATACAAGACAAAGGAGTGCCTAAACATTTTATTGATCCAAATTCAAGGAAATGGCTGAATTATACTGGTCCAATCCCATTTCTGCCCCTTAGCCCTTGCCCTTACCCCTTCCCCTCGTTTTGCGCACTCACAGAAGAGGTAGGGGTGTCCCAATTCTCTTTAGCTTCAAGGCGTATGGCTAAGAGGAAGGGCTAGAAGAGCTTTTCCAGGACCACACTAAAAAACAAAGGGCATGAAACTTTCCCAGCTACGGCAACATGGCTGCATATTTTTTGGAATTATTATAATTTTTATTACAAACAAGCATGTTTTAATACATTCATAGCAGCGTGTGTTTTACAATCATAATGAAAAAAACCTATAAAACTTTTCTATAATCCATAATAATAACACCTGTATAACATACTTTCACATCTGTCACTTGATGACACTCGAATACACTGTCAACAAGTCTAGTGGCTGGGAATGACCTTTTTAAAGTGTCTGCTATAACGTTAATGTTGTTTTCGTGTGGTTAGATGAATATGGCCACAGTGTAAATACACAGTACAGTTACGAGTTTATTGTCATATTATATTGTTATAACATAATATATGCCTTCAATGATTTCCTGAAGATAAATACTAAAAAATAACTCATCCGGAATAAATGAAGCAGTTGCCATGGTCGATCTTATAGGAAGTAAGAGCTTGCAACAACATATGGTGATTATGTGTGGGTGCTGTCCCATTTCTTAGGGGTAAATTTTGAAGCCCTTCCCATTCACTTTGTTTTAAGGCCCAAGGGGAAGGGGTAAAAAAAATAAATCGGGGTTGGGCCTCATACTATATGTGTTTTGTGCTATATATTTGGCACACAAAAATATTTATTATTTTAAATAACTTACATACAGGGCAGGGCTGTTAAATGCACTCTGATAACAGCATTCATCTGCTAACATATGCTAACAGAGGTTCAAGCCTCTATCCTCAAAAGCACTGGGTTAGACTCATAATGACTCATAAAAAACAACTACTAGACACATAGACAAAACCCTCACAAATATATATGAATACACCAAACACAAACGGTGTTAATTTTATGTGTATAATATATATATATATATATATATATATATATATAATGGATTAAATTCACTTATTTACTCAACATTCTACCCAAAATACTCCATAATGACAATGTAAAAAAAGATTTTGTGATATTTTTGCAAATGTATTAAATATTATTGTATAGAAAAAAATAAAAAACCTGAAATATCACATGTACATAAGTATTCACAGCCTTAGGCTCAGGTACATTCTGGTTGTGTCCGAAACGTCCTACTACTCAGTAGGTACTGCTTTTGAATTTAAACGTACCACTCGGCCATAGAAAAGTATGTTCTATACAGTATGAATGTGAAAAGTATGAATGGAATTCAGACGTACTACATCCGCCATTTTGTCATGGTCATGTGACCTACCTGCGTCAGTTGCGTTGCTTCACTATTAATCATGAATTCTCTCCCGTGAAATCTATGTGCACTTTTTGTGAATTAGAGGAGGAATCGATAAAACACCTGTTTTTTAAATGCACATATACCCAAATGTTTTGGTTTGACATTGAATATCTTATATTTAAACTTACAAAATTAAAAATTCTGTTTTCTTGTGAAGATATTTTTTTTGATTTACAATAATAATAACAAAACTTTGGAGCAAAATTTGTTTATTAATTTAATGATAATATATGGGAAGTACCATATACACAAACAAAAATGGTCTAATGATTAGCCTAATATTTATTTGTTTAAAATTGAGCTTAAGCATTATATCGAAACCCTAAAAGACACAAAAAATAAAGCTATAAGGATGTATGCAATTTTGGAATCCTTTTCGTATGCAAATTGTTTGTGTGTATATATATATATATATATATATATATATATTAGGGCTGTCAATTGATTAAAAAAATTAACTAATTAATCACACATTTTTGTGTGATTAATCATGATTAATCACGAATAAAAAAAATCCAAAATACAGGCATTGCAAATATAGAAATTGAAAAATTATAATAATAAAGTATTAAATACAAACAATTGTATTTATTGTAAAGTTGTATTGCGAGTTGAGAACAATAATTATAAAGTAGAAACAATTTAGCTTTGTCCTCCTCAACATTTCGTCACCTTGGAATTATAAGGTTCTGTCTGCGTTCTGAATGATTTTGAGATATTGAGATTCAAAGTTTTTGCATTCCATAGCAAACAGCATGTGTGTAACATTTGTTTTTGTTTTTATAAAAGGTCTTAAAATGTAAACAACTTATAAAAAACATCCCATAATGTAAATAAGTTGTCATTTAATAAGAATATGGCAATAACTCAATTTTGACAAAAATGTCAGACAGAACCTTATAATTCTAAGGTGACGATTTAACCAGTTGCTAAGACAGACCAGTCTATTGACATTATCGGGAACAACACACACAGCTCCTCTTCCATTAGCAGGTTAAACAAGCACACACTGATATTATCTAATATTAAACACATGCACAGGTTCTGGGAGAGGTACAGAAGCTGGAGGATCACCATACAGACCATACACTCATTCAGAAAACACACACACACACACACACACACACACACACACACACACACACACACACACACAGAGAGAGAGAGAGAGAGCAGCCCACTCCCTTCAGATCATCAACACGCACGATCGAATCAAATTTGCTTAAACCAAGCGTTCTAAAGTATGGCCTCTATTTCTAGAGGAATGGGCTGTCTTTGACGGCTTGTGACATCATCTGGCGCTTTCACTGAATACATTTACATGGATCCATATTCTCCTTTATCCATATTTCTTTGCACATTAAACACACGCAGGATCGGAGCAAGCTGAACTGGCGCTGTAGGCAAACTGTGATCACGCCGCTATCAACCCGAAAGTGAAATAGAAACTTAAAAGTTAGCACCGGGAGGGAGGGGGTGGGTGTCGCGGATGAAAG
>CAIGQZ010001206.1:5687705-5705792 GCA_903798205.1 Danio tinwini | reverse complement strand
CTATCTAACCTACCTATCTAACCTACCTATCTAACCTACCTATCTAACCTACCTATCTAACCTACCTATCTTACCTACCTACAGTATCTATATATCTATTCACCCCATTCAGGTTAGTACAGCAAAAATAAATAAAGAGACTACTCTACTCCAAAGAGACTACCAAAAAAAACACATTATCTAAAGGAAGGCAAGGACAAATAAAAGAGGTCAGTATTGAAAGTAGAAATCTCATAATGGTTATATTGGCTATATGACCCCATATTCAATGCGCACACTGTGCTTGAATTGCTGCCAAATGCTCTTTGGTGTCATATGATATTTGTTGTCACATGACTCTGGGCTATTTTTAACCATGTTTAAATGCATAGAGAACATAAAGCAGCCTCTATTTCACAAAGCCAGCTTAAAGGACAGTTAGACCTGTTTCATTTCCCGAACAATCCAATGTGACCTAATCAAAAAGCAGTTAATTTACTTCATGATCTTGATGATTTGTGTAAGCTATCAAAGTGTATGTTTTTTCATGATTTCCAATTTATTTGCTTCTTTGGAATGTTCCCATCTTCTCAAGCAAAGTCAATTAGCATCTGAAATGTTTAGTGAAATGAGATTTTAGTATAATGTTCAATCTCTGAAAAAAAATGGTTTGGGGTTTAGCCATATTAGCTGGCCAGTGAAATAAAAACAAAACATCAATATATTCCCAAGTTTTCATAGTAAAATATGCCGGGACTGCATTGGACAAACTGACCAGTCGTTAAAAGTGTGAACTGGTGTAAATTGGATTGCCGGAAATGTCAGTCAGAACATCAAAGTTGAAACGGCTGATGATTAAATGCCAAGGTCACTTGTTGGCCACATAGCCTTAAGTCAAACCGCATCCTTGTTGCTGTTTGAAATGCAGGCCCTTTCGTCTATCCAATTTAGCAAACACTGAAATGGTAGAGGAGTTTGATTAATCTGCTGTCCCACCCTGAGCACTTTTGGCCTGCTAATGGATCTGTCTGTATTGCTTTGCTATTCTTATGACAAATCATACTCTGGGGAAAAAAAATAAATAAAAAGGCTTCTCATTGTGGGAACCAGAAAAGTTGTTGCTTGTCACTCCCTTTCTCATGCTGCTGATAATCACTACTGACAACTACATGCCAGTGTGTAGAATATCACCAGGCAGTGGTTTAATTATGGTACCGAGGTCATAATGGAGTCCAATTATTACCATCCTGAGGACAAATTAAATGAACTTAGTGTCATTAGGGACACTCATTACTACGGTAAATGTCTGCTTTTGCCTCATGTTTCCCAGACTGATTAGACGGCAAGGACTTTCTGACCAGACAAGGAAAGTCATTTGAAATTATATAATGCAAAAACCATGTCTAATATTCTTACGATTAGATTGCTCTCATTTGCATGCTATACAGCACTTTTTTAAGTACACCTTACTAGTACCATGTTGGACCCTTTTTTTGTCTTTATACAAAGCAAAATCCTCTGAGTAAAATGTACTCAGTTCAGAGTGTATTTGGTCCCTTTCTAAATTGAGTAAAAGTGAAGCTGCGGTCACACTAGAGTTTGTGCATGCGAAATTCTGTCATACTGCGCTGCGAAAAGGGGCGGGATTAAACATGATGATTACACATTAAAAAAAGCGAGCGATTGGTCCATGTTTTAAATTTCTGTCCAGAGAGGTCGTGTTTTGATCCTCGATTGGTCTCACGCAGTCAAGTGATGCGATTTCGCAGGTCAAAGATCACCAAGCTTGAACTTTGCACCGCAGCGACCTGCGAAACTTGACGCATGACCTTGCGTTTCTGGTCTGCTGCATTTGCGTGCGTATGAATGGAAGTCTATGGGGAGAAAAGTCCAGTGTGATCGGCAGCTTTACTCAGCAGCAGAGTTAAAGTTAATGAGACAATAAAGAGACGAATTAAGCGATGATTGACCACTGCTGATGAACACCTGCTGGGAATAAGCAGAAACAAAAGAGAAACACAAAACTACATCTACCCTCAGTCACAGCCTTAAAGGGTCACGAAACACCAAAACACATTTTTGAGCTGTTGACAGTCATACATGTGTCCCACGCTGTGGACAAATATAAACACTATGAGGACAAATATATTGCACTAAAAAGTGAAAATTGGTTGTTTTTGCGTTATTCTGAGCAAATTTGTTCTTCCAGTTTGAAACGAATTTTTGAAGCTGCGTCACGGCGATTACTTGCATGTAAATTCAGCGTGGAGATTGGCTGTCTGTACCTGGCAATACATCATGATGTTTCTGAGGGTGCGGCATTAATTCATTAGAAAGACTTTGTTCAAACCAATTAGTGCGCTCTATTGTGTATGACGTGCAACTTCATTAATATGCATGATAGCTTTGGAGACTGTTTGACCTGATACAGTGTTCAGACGACAGAGAGATGCCACGCTGTGTTGCCAAAACAAGTGAAAGAGCGAGAATTTGGAGACACCGGTCGCCAGTGTTGCATTTATCAGTGCGCTGTGTTTATTAATGTGCTGCAACGAAGGTTTTGTTTTCATTTTCCTGCGGTGAGAGCGATGCTGGACTCCAGTGGATGTGGAATGTGGATTACAGTGCACGCGACAGAAATGCGTTTGTAAGGAACATTTTTACCCGAGAGCTTTTCGCATCTGGAAATGGTGAAATCCGGATTAGCCGCTCGTCTCCTTTTAAAAAAAGACACAGTTCCAGAGTGACTGTCCTGTCTCTACAGATTTGGTAAGTGTGTGATCAATTTTTTGTTCATTCAGATGGCAAAGTTAGTTTGTATTGTCAGCAGTCCTCTTTCAGTTTTTAAAGACATACCATAGTCAAAACGATTTAGTTACTAAGTTTACAGTATGTTAATATCACTGCAATAGTACAATATTATAGACTGAAAGATCCACTGCAAATGCTGCTCTCCGAATGTAAACATGATCAAACTATTCCCACCGTGCAGGATTTTCACCGCATTTTGTGACAGGATAGTCTATACACACACGGCTTTCTGACGCTACCTACCGAGTCATCTAAGTTACCGAGAGATGAGGAGGATTTGTTTTCTCCCATTCGCCGTGCGGTAACAAACATTGGATTAGCAGTTCATCGCATAGAATATGTCATTTGTCACAGGCAACATGCAGGAAATGTTCCTGAATAAAAAGTGAAAGTGCCAAACTGCAGTTAAAGTCGACAAATTAATAATTTGGCTAGTAATTTGTTTACTGATGTCCATGTAAACACAGTCACTGTCTTTCTCCCCTGCGTCTGTGTTTGTTTTGCCTCGCGCGTGCCCAAACGGAAACTCCCATATTTACAAATCCTTCCCTCCCCCGACACTCCCACCTAAACGGAGCTGGACACACCCACTTTTCCTGACTTTTTCCAAACTAGAGGTGTGAAAACAGCCTGCTGAGATAGGGAGTTTCATAGCCCTTTAAGGCCGGCTCACACTGTGAGATTTTTTATAATCCTGAACGATTGTAGCATGTTAAACTGCACGAACATGGCTCTCATGTCACACTGTATGATCTCAGCAGTCATAAAGTTAGACTGAACGACAATGAAGATGCACCAAACTCAGAAGAAAATGCTCCCGGAGTTTGACGTCATCCACCCCTGACACTTTCACTGTCCCACGTTTCTCAGCAAATGTAAACAAACTCTAGTGGCACTTCTGCACACAACGTGTCTCAATAATAAAACCAGGAAGAAAAAAAACTGTTTTGATAGTTCCCGCGGTCATTTGAATTGACGCATGAATTGCGTCATCAAATTCGGAGCTCTTATTAGTTCTTGGATTGACGCTCAATGCAGCTGTTGTCACACTGCAGGAAAGTGTCTAAAATCTTCTGACATTGCCAGAACTTAATCATAGAGAAAATCTGATCGCAACAGGCACAAAGCGTCTGTCTGTGAACATGTCAAACCAACGATCAAATATCACAGATTTTAGCCCAGGAGTTTAGGAATCTTTTAGGATTTCCCAAATTTGTCTCAGATGAAAAAAATCGCAGCTGAAATTTCACAGTGTGAGCAGGGCTTTACATTAAATTAACTGAAATAAAACACATTGAATCTCTCAAAATCTCAGCAGAGGATCATTAAGCAACTCCACAAACAGCAGCTTTACTTATCACCAACCTGTTTGGCCTTATTTCTGCCAGATTGTACAAAATTCCATATAGTGATATTAATGAGAACTGAGATATTAACTAATTAAGTTTTTTTTTTTACAACAACAATAAAAAGCAGCACTTTTTGAGTTTTAAGATGTCACCATTGAGGAGAACAGCAGCTGCTTTACCTGGGCTCTTTGATTCGATTCCTAATGTTTGTCTTTTTGCTTGCCAAATAGTGTGTTATGGCAAGCGCTGCTAAAGAGACCAAATGTGACTGTGGTGGACCAAATTCTGTGGTGATTTATTCACTGGTCAAACCAGTAAGATTGATTTTGATCTATAAAGTTTGAATGATGTATAATCATGAAAGTAACACTGTGTATCAAGAGAATGGAACTCAGCAAGACTTTTATCAAGTTATAAAACGTACTGAACATCTGAAAGACTCAGAACACAGACATAAATAATCAGAGTATGCTTCACAACGATGGTGAGGTGTTTTTTATTGCTGCAGTGCATGCTGGGAACTATCAATGAATGTATGATTCTCCTAGCATGAACTGCAGCAAAAAAATCTTTAACCATTGTTGAGATGCATACGCTGATTCTTGATATCTGTGTCTCTAAACTGATTTAGATGCTCAAGAGAGATGCGCGGATCAGCTGAAATGTCACCCGAATCCGCTCCTTCATTCTAATCATCCACCTGCCACCCGCCCGCACATATTATTTTATCTGATATATATATATATCCGCACCCGACCCGCACCCGATCAACACTTTAATAATTCTAATTCTTTGTTTTAAGCGAGGATAGGTCACTGTGGATCGTTCGTTATTAACAGCAGATTTAGCTTTTACATATACAGGAAAAAGAGAACAAAAATGGTGCCACTAAAAGGCCTACGTTTACTCGGCCTTGGTCTTTACGCACTGTGCAGAAACAGAATAGCATCTACTGTGCCTGGATTGGGGCTGCACTAAATGAGAGTTTGCGTGCACAGCGCTGCAGTCGTGTAAATAAGTGATCTTGTTTCTCCCAGAATGATAGCAGATTTTTCTCTGATGACTCCTCTAACTGAAAGTTTGCACAGTACTCTTGCACTTCATCCATTATTTTGGGCGTCTCTCTCATCTTCACATTCTGCGAAGTCCACTCTCTGCTTTTGTGCTGGTCAACTGCTATGACCCGCGACCCAACCGCAATTAATCATAACGTATTTTTGTATTACCCGACCCGCGGATTATCCGCAGCGCCCGCGGATATAACCGCCATCCGCGCATCACTAACGCTCAATGTGTTTTAAAAAATGTTTATAAAACAACAGTTGCGGTTCATTTTTCTTGAAAAACACAGAACTTTGTCACTTAAGTGATAAACCATTATTTTAAAATAATTTGCAAAGCTAACATTATGCAAAGTGAAACTTATAAACATTAAGAATCAATACAGAATCATTTAATCAGATCATATTCACCCTCTTTATACTTGCCACAAGCAAAAAAAAACTAACATTACAGTCAAAGAGCCCAAGTAAACCAACTACTGTTTTGCACGATGGTGACATCAGAAAAAAAAGAGTTTTATTTTGTTTTTGTTTTTTTGGTAAAACGTAAATAACTAAAACAGTTAATTCTCAGTTAATCACATATGGATTATTGTGGACGTCTGAGTTAAAGAGATTAGTCAATCAGGTTATTAATAAGTAAATCTGCTGCTGCTGTTTGAAGTCAGTTGTAATTTAATGTTTCTTTTCGGTTTCTGCTTAGTAACAGCAGGTGTTCTTCATCAGTGGTCAATCATCGCTTAATTAGTCCTTTCATTGTATCATTAACTTTAACTCTGCTGCTGAGTAACTTTTACTCAATTTAGAGAGGGACCAAATACACCCTGAACTGAGTAAATTTTACTCAGAGGATTTTGCTGTCTGCCTTAATCCTTCGTGGCATAGATTCAACAATGTACTGGAAATATTCCTCAGAGATGTTGCTCCATATTGACATGATAGCATCACACAGTTGCTGCAGATTTGTCGGCTGCACATCCATAATGTGAATCTCCCATTCTACCACATCCCAAAGGTGCTGTATTGGATTTGGACAGGAGATTGTGGAGGTCATTTAAGTACAGTGAACTCATTGTCATGTTCAAGAAACCAGTCTGAGATGATTCAAGCTTTATGACATATGTGCATTATCTTGCTGAATGTAGCTATCGGAAGATGGGTAAAATGTGGTCATAAAGGGATGGACATGGTCAGCAACAATACTCAGGTAGGCTGTGGCATTGACACAATGCTCAATTGGTACAAATGGGCCCAAAGTGTGCCAAGAAAATATCCCCCACACCATTACACCACCAGCCTGAGCCGTTGATACAAGGCAAGATGGATTCATGCTTTCATGTTGTTTATGCCAAATTCTGACTCTACCATCCGAATGTCACAGCAGAAATCAAGACTCATCAGACCAGGCAACTTTTTTCCAATCTTCTATCGTCCAATTTTAGTGAGCCTGTGCGAATTGTATCCTCGGTTTCTCGTTCTTAGCTGACAAGTCTTAATAAGCAGTTGGGCAGGTGTGCCTTATAAAGTGGCCGGTGAGTGTATGTAAACAAACACTCTTTCCTATTAAATCCCATAAACAGGATCGTCACGGTGGTGCAGTGTGTCGTATGATTGCCTCCCAGCAAGAAGATTGCTGGTTCGAGCCCCGACTGAGTCAGTTATCATTTCTATGTGGAGTTTGCATTTCTGTGGGGAGTTTGCATGTTCTCCCTGTGTTTGCATGGGTTTCCTCTGGGTGCTCCGGTTTCCCCCACAGTCCAAAGACGTGTGCTATAATGTAGCTGAATTGAATAATCTAAATTGGCCGAGTGTCAATGCAAAAGTGTAAAAAGCTAAAGCTGGAAGGGTATCCACTGTATAAAACATATGCTGGATAAGGGTTCATTCCGGGTTGGTGACCCTGGAGTACTGAGTTGTGCTGCAGCTATAAAACTGCACAATAATGAAACATTATTTGCCTGGGGCTGAGACTTAATATCCCATTTCTCATGTGTAACCTGATTTGACCATAATTTCTGAACACCGACTGAGGTAAAAATGACTTTGTGTGACTTCATTTCATGCGTGTGAATTGGCAATCAACGCATGCGTCTGATCCATTTACTGGTGTATGTGAGATGCTGAGCAGACGGGATGCAGACAGTCTCTGACATTGTGCTCTTGATATCCATCCAGGTTCTAGGATCAAAATGATGTCACATAATCAATAGAAGTGTTTAACTCAAGGTTAAACAAATCATCACTTGACTGCTATTAAGGTGACACTCTTGAGAAACCTTACAGTATAAGTTTTTTTTTTTTTTTTATAAAATATGACGTAAATTGTATGCCATAATAATATCCCAAGTGCTCTGTTGGATTGAGATGTGGTGATCGTGTGGAGGACATTTGAATATAGAAATCTCTTTGATGATAAAAGCCAGTAGAGATCTCTGTTTTCATGTTGTTTACATCAAACTGAAATGTGCACCAGAAATTGACTCATAAACCCAGGCAACGTGTTTCTGTCTTCTTTTGTTCAGTTTTGCTGATCCCGTGTGAATTGTATGATTTGATGTGTTGTGCATTCAGAGATGCTCGCCTGCTTTTGAGTTACTGTATTTGTTTTGCTGTTGCCTTAATGTGCTCTGAACTCCGACATCAATGAGGCATTTTTCTCTTTTTCTGTAAGCCCTGCAAATCTTTGTCCTTGAAAAAACCCAGCAGTTCAGCAGTTTCTAAAATGCATCAACAAACATTCTGCTTTGAATCTAGTCACTTAAATTTGTTCCTCCACCCTCTAATACATTTTCTAATATTAAAACTTGCACAGAATATTTTGCCACCAGGTCTACATGCAACCCAGGCTCATTCTGAAAACGTATCTCTATATACATTTCTGGAGAGAACAAAATGTCCAAAATGTTTTTGTGAATCCTTCAGAGGCCGCTGTGTACTCTTTTTGAGATCTCAGATATCTCTCGCAAGTGCCATTCGTGCCTGCACTTCTCACGCCTTTTTTCATCTCACCTTCTTTTCGTCGCTGTTGTCTAACTCACTGACTGACTGACCAACTGACCGATGCCCCCACCCTCTCCCTTCCCTAAACCCAACCAATAGTATTTTAAAAAGCACCTATTGACCCACTCACCCCCTTCCCTAAACCCAACCGCAGTGTTTTGAAAAGCAATCCAGAAACAGAAAAGCCCCGATTTTTACCACCTTTTCAAATTTGACCACATTCTCACCCTGTTATTTACTGGTTTATTTTGTTTTTTGGGTTTTGTTTTTGTCTTACCTGCTTTCTGGAACCGTTCTTCACCAGACTCGAACCCTGTCGTCACGGTCAACTCCACTCTGCATCTCAAGTCCGCCGACGTACGTGTCGAGCTACCGAAAAAATTGGTAACAGCAAAAGTCTGTACACATGCAGGTAAGCGGTCAGCTGGTAAGCATGAAAAAGAACGGCATCATATAGCCCAGTATCATTCTTTTTTAAGACGAAATGCAGCCATACAAAGCTCTGGCTACATAATTTGTGATCTCCAGAAACGTATATAGGGCTACGTTTTCAGAATGAGCCTATGTTGTCTACATGCCTAAACGATTGGCTTTCTACCATTATGTGTCCTTAATAAAGTGGATTGAAATGAAATACAGTATATAACATAAACCTAGTTCATATATCGTTTTTAATATTAGCTGTACTAAAAAAGCTAATAGAAATGTCAAATATAAAAAAAACAAAGGTGGAAAGATCAAGGTGCCTGAATTGTGATATTGTAATGATTCAACATAAGGTAGGCAGTACATTCTGCATCCAACATACTGTATCATTAAAAACATTGCATTTTGGAAATAACATGTGTACACTGTTTATAAAACATTATTAAAAGGGTTGTTATAACATGCTCATGTTAAATGAACACTCCTTTTTTTGGTAACACTTTGTTACAATTCATGCTACTAAATACTAGCTTCAATGTGCCGTAGGTGATTGTCTTCAGAAACATTTTTTGTTGTGCTGGTTAAAAGTCTCTTCATATTGCAATAGTAATGATTAAAGTAAATGATCTAGATGTTTTTAAAAACGCACGCCACGTTCACGTGCACATAAGAGAGTGACAGCGGTAAAAACAAATGCTTAATCAACTTTTTTAAATCCTGTATCAATATTGGAGTTACTTTTGCATGCTGGAGAAAAAACGACACCATGGCTGAAGGATTGCTTTTAGACAGGTAACATGTTTTAAAACTCTTTTAGTCATGCAAAGCTTATGTAGATTGTGTTGTTTTATGAATGGGTTATATGCAAAAAAAAAGTGTTGTTCAGCAACTGAAATCCCTGCTAAAAAATCCAGCTAAAACCAGCCTAAGCTGGTTGGCTGGTTTTAGCTGGTCGACTAGCCTGGTTTTAGAGGGGTTTTGGGCATTTCCAGGCTGGTTTCCAGCCATTTCCAACCTGGTCTTTGCTGGTCAGGCTGGGAGTTGACCAGCTAAAACCAGCTTGACCAGCCAAAATCAGCTATGCGCAGCTTAAACCAGGCTGGTCAAGCTGGTTTTAGCTGGTTTAAGTTGGTGATTTTCCAGCCTGACCAGCTAAGACCAGGTTGAAAATGGCTGGAAACCAGCCTGGAAATGGCCAAAACCCCTCTAAAACCAGCTTAGGCTGGTTTAAGCTGGAATTTTCAGCAGGGATCCTCTGGCAAACAATTGATGTGACTATTATTAGTTTCGAAAGGGACCTTTTACAACATCCATAACGCAGATTTTTATTTACTTTAACAACAAAACATCAGTAAATAGCACTATTCCGCCTAGCCTGCTTTACTAAGGTGAAGTTGGTTTTATATTGGTTCATTTTTTTAAAAATCACAACCTGTGACGTGCTCCCTATATCGTTTACCATGCTACTTTGAATATTCGGTCTGAAATAGCATGTACGTATGGGTTAGTAGTAAGTGTAATTCCTGCAAGCAGCCGTCCAAGCACTAAGCATAGTCGCTTTAGGACAAAGTGGACACAGATCCTTGCATGCTAACAGTTAGCATTTACCTTTAATAACTGCCTATTATTAAGATATTACCTGTTCGTTAGTAGTTATAAAGTATGATCTTATTCTGCATCCCTAATCCTACCAAAAATTTAAACCCAGTTTCTGCCTTAATAAACAGCTAATTAGTAGTTTATTAAGAATCCAGCAATACCAGCACTGAAACCAGCAAGACCAGCATCAAAACATACCTTACCAGCGTATGCTGGGTTTTTTTAGCAGGGAGGTTTTTTTATAAATAGGTTTTATTAAATTTTACAATAAAAATTGTACAAGTCCCCTAGAGTTAAACAGTTTTTTTTTCATCTAATCACCTGATCTACAGGTCTGTCAAGAGCACTTTTAACTTAGCTTAGCATAAGTTATCAAATCAGGCTATTAACATCACACACACACACACACACAAAAGAAATAATAATCAAGGAAAAGCAAGTAAGTAGGTAACAGTGCTGCTGAGTAATATTGTTCCTGCTGCAACCATGGTACGGCAGCAAAGTTCCTTAATTATTATGCCGGTATGAAATAATAGTTCTTATCCATATCGACAAATAACAACTTTTAATTGTCTGTCTTAATATGTGAAGTAGCTACAGATTAGGCAGTCTTTAAAATCTTTTTAACGATTATCAACACACTTTTTTTTGAGCGGGATAATGGTCTAATTTGAGTCAGTGATTTATGCTAAGCTAAGCTAAAAGTGCTAGCGCCAGACGAGATCAGCTGAATGGATTCAAAAATGGTAAAACTGAAATGGAACTTGTAAAATGCCTAATTACAAACAAAAAAGCCAAGAAAAGTTGAGCGTTCCTTAACATACTCGTAATAGAAAAGCCTCTTTATTAATAGTTTTTAAATTGTGTCTATATGCATATTTGTGGTTAGCTAATATTTCATATCATGTCTTGAAAATACAGAATCTGTTTTGCTTTAGGTGGCATCAAAGTATGATTTCTGAATGACCGTCTGGAGTAATCTTAAAAAAATTGAGCACGGACATCACTGAAATAAACAGGAAAGTCGAGCTGCTGAACTGTGTTTATACTGCATAAATCAGCCTTTCAAAGTCAGTTGGAAAAAAATATACTATTTTCTAAGGAAATTGCGGTGTGATATCAGAATTATCTGTATGAGTTGGCAGGAGAACACAGAGCCTTCCCTAGGTTAAAGCAAGCATCCATTAGCAGACACTGATAGGAGAATGAATAGCCCTCTCCTGGGAATCTACTCTCTTTAAAACGATACACTCAAGAGAATTATTGCCACAGGAGAAAAAGAGCATCAGGTGCCTCATAGGCTTTTCTATTTTCTAGCCTTTTCGATTTGAAGTCTTTTGTGAGTCTCAGGGAAAATCTTCAAACGGCCATATACTGAACAGAGCTTTTGTAGCTTTTTCACAAAAAGTGCCTCATAAAACACAAACAAACCAATAATATCTATAGCTGGATATTGAGTTCAATACTTTTTAAGTCACCAACCGAATTGCCTGGATACTATCGAAAAATGAACGAGCGGCAACTGATGCATTATAAGTAACTGATCTACACATGGAAATAAAATCTGTCTGAGCAAAACCCCTGCTGCACACCCCTGTAAGGGTCCATCCATTAGCCCAATGTCAAAACTAACAGTAGTGATGTGCGGATCGATACTAAAATATCGATATCTCCGATACCAGCTTTGTATGTTCTAGAATCGATTATCTTATCAAAATATAGATATTTTAGTAATTTGGAGCAAGTGTGTTTGGAGCAACCACAATTACCCTAGTTTATCTGAATAATGCCAACTTAGTCGGAACTACTTGTTCTTTCGCCTGCCAAGTCATGTGCGTAATATGGCACTGTACAACTGCAGAGCATGCTAGCTAGCCACTCAGGTCGCTGGTACATGTTCAGTCACGTTGTCATTGGATATGGGTGACCGCAAGCGAAGTTATGTCTGGAGCTATTTTGCTTCCATAAACTCAAAACAGTGAGGTACTGTGGTAATACCACAAACCTAATCAAAAATCTACATATAAATCACAGAATATGACAACGTTATGACTAGGCGATCTGAAGAGGAGGAAAAGTGAGGCACAGGTGCTGCTAGGGCGAGACAGACATCACTTACAGAGTCCTGTAGCTGCAGCAAGTCAGAGCTGCAGCAAGCAGGTACTATCCAGGTACAGAGGGAGAAAATGTTTTTTTTGAAGGCTTGGGTTTTTGTGACAATGAATATCTAAGTTGGTTCTTTTTTTTGTAAGATAATTCTTCATCAATAAACAAGAATGACCTGTAATATGTCTCGCATTCAGTATGAAGTGACAATTTTAATTACAGTTATCGTATCGGATCGATATTGCCGATACTCGCCTTCATTCATTTTACTTGGTATCGGATCGGATAGGTGGTACTGCACATCACTAACTAACAGCACAAGTCAAGTCAAGTCAAGTTTATTTATAAAGCGCTTTTTAAAAAACAAGTGCTTACCAAAGTGCTGTACACACATACACCATCTAAAACAAAAAACAAATACAACAGACACATGACTCTCATATGACATTAAAAGCCAAAGAGTAAAAATGGGTTTTAAGACCAGATTTAAAAACAGAAAGGGTTGCGTCCTGCCTAACATGGAGAGGCAAATTATTCCAGAGTTTGGGGGCCACCACTGCAAAGGCACGGTCCCCCCTGGTTTTTAACCTTGTGCGTGGAACAGCCAAAAGTAGCTGATCAGCACATCTCAGTGCCCTTGAAGGAATGTACAATTGGATTAATGAGGACAAGTATCTTGGTGCTAGTCCATTTAGGCATTTAAACACCAAAACTTAAATCTTAAAATGTATCCTAAACTGTACAGGAAGCCAATGAAGAGAAGCCAGTATGGGTGTAATGTGCTCCCGTTTGCGTGTCCCCGTCAGCAAACGAGCAGCAGCATTCTGCACCATCTGCAGACGAGTAATGGAGGTATGGCTAATACCCACATAGAGGGAATTACAATAATCTAGCCGAGTCGAAATAAAAATATGTATAGCCCTTTCAAAGTCGTTAAAAGACAAAAAAGACTTTAATTTGGATAATGGCCTCAACTGGAAAAAAACTAGCTTTAATTACCGAATTAATCTGTTTATCCAGTTTGAAGTCACCATCCATAATAAAACCCAGGCTTTTTACATTACGTTTTACAAAAGGGTTTAACACACCAAGATCCGGACAATTCTGAGTTCCCTCGGATCCAAATACCATCACTTCTGTCTTTTCTTCATTGCACATTAGAAAATTTAGTGCCAACCAGGATTTAATGTCCTTAAGACAGAAGGTTAAAAGCTTGTTCTAGCATATCTGAAAATAAATATTTTATTTGTAAGAAATTATTTAAATTTGTTTCCAGCTCTGAATTTAATCTGACGCCAATTTCAAGCAATCATTAAATGTCAAATGTGTTCCTGATTATAAACTGATCACATTCATAAATGAGGAATGAATTTAGATTCATTCGTTCATTTATTTTCTTTTCAACTTAGTCCCTTTATTAATCTGAGGTCCCCAGATTTTTTTATAAAATTGGTATCGAAAAAAGTACTAGTAAAGAATTTAAAGGGCACCTATGACGAAAATTATCTTTTGTAAGCTGTTTGGACAGAACGGTGTGTAGGTATAGACCAATTACCATGTTTGTAAACATTCAGGATGCGCGCGCAGGGAGGTGGCAGAAAAAAAAAGGGAGCGCTAGCATTTACAGCGAGGGAATGACTTTCGATGCAGTACAGAGTTTGTTGTTGTCTTATATTATAACAGCTTGTCACCCAGTGATAAGCACAGTGATTCGGCAAAATTAACGTTCATCTGACAGGTCCATTTGCGATAGCACCCTCCCAATGGATATTGGATAAGACGAAATGACCAAGCATCCAGCCTGAAATATACAATCTCATTGAAGCCCCAAGAGATTTTACAAGAGAGAAGTTAAAGCTCTACAAGTGTTTGGATGTCAACAATTGTGTTCTGTGTGGTCATGTGCAAGAAATTATGTTCCCTGATTACCAGATTCAATACTATGTAGTGCTAAAAACTGAGGTTCTGCCGAGCCAAAGACAAGGAAAAAAAGACGGAGCTAACATCATACAAGGCCTGGGTAATCATCAACAGCAAAACTGCATGCTGACAGCAAACTACACCTGTACGGCAGGCCCAGGGTATGTGAACTTACACATAAAGGTAAAGTTGGTTTTATATTCGCACATTCAGACTTTCTCCTTAATAATATAATTTCATAGAAGTATTATTTGCAAAGTCTAAATAGCGAAATCATATTATCAGCCAATGATTATCAAAGTACAACATTGTTCACAGTCAAATAAACAGTGTTCATGTTGTTTTTAAGTCACACTCGCAGGTTATTTCAGACCGAATACTCAAAGCACCATGGTAAACAATATAGGGAGTGTGTCACAAGTTGTCACCGAATGAATGCGTGAATATAAAACCAACTTTAATAACTTACACTTTCACATTTCATTCTTAGCATTCAGTGTCCGCAGTTTACTTAACCATATGTAACTGTTTTGGTGAAATCATTGCTGCAATCAAAAACGAGTAATGTGTATGATTCAGCATAGCCTGAACTTACCTGATATAACATGAGAACTGCAGTCGAGCATTTCTAATTAGGTCGTCACTTTATTCAGCTTCTTTTTAGCCAAAGTTGTCTGCAGTCGGCATGAAAGCAGTGTGGTGTATGGTAAAAGTTGAAGTTTTCTATTTTTCGAATTTGGCATCTTACCGCAAAACACGATATGTTTGCTATTGCAGCCGGTCTTTTTTTTGCAACTGGGGACCCGTGTGACGTAGGTTGGTAATTCGTCTATAGTGCATCCACAGTTGGGGTGATAATAACACAATAAGTCTGTTTTTTTATTTCCTGACATTAAAATAGAATCCAACTCCCTCTCATTTTGAGGCCAACCGCAACATGATGTAGGAGTGTGGTTTTCCCGCCCACCGAATTGATTGACTGCCGCAGAATAACATGTCTTCATAAAAATGCATATATCAACAAGACAGGACGTGCGCAAAGCAACTGGGATTAAAAGATCTGTTCAGCTCTCTGTGATCATCAATCATCATCAAATGTGATCAAGAAGGAGTTTTAAAAGTTTAAAACATTTTTAAAACAGTGCATGTTTGTAATGAATTACAGTGATTTTACCATCTTTACTTTATCACCACAGTACAATTATAAAAAAGATACATCAATCCCAGTTTGTGGATGTTAAAGGGCACCTATTTTACCCCTTTTTTAAGATGTAATATTATGGTTCTTCTGAGTGTGCCAGTTTAGGTTCAGTTCAAAACACAATTCAGATTTTTTATTATGATGTGTTAAAAAGTGTCATTATGGGGGCGTGTACACAGTTTGTTGTTTTAGGGGCGTGTTGCTTCACATGAAAATTAGTTTCGACTTCCTGCCCAACTTAACAAGGGGGCGGAGCCAAGAGCTCCCCCGCTTTGTGTATGGCTACAGACAGGCAGACAGAGAGAAGCAACATGAGTGAGAGGATCAGCATTCAGCTGTACATGTATGACTCGGACACAGACCAAGCAGAGAGTACAAAATAATTTGTGTCTTTGTATAGTTTTACAGCCAACTGTGTGCTAGTTTAAAGCTTAGAGCTTGTAGCCTACACCGAGACTAATAAAGCACACTGAATTAACTTTGACTGAAAGGCATCACCTGATAGAAACTTATGTTTAGAATACAGAAATGGATGCTGCTGCGTGGCGCGACGATGCGTGTCGCCGAGCGGCGCTTCTGATGTACGACCTGCTTAAGGCTATAACTAAAGGGCGTCCATACACCGGATACGTTGCTCAGAGCCATGACACGACACACCAGACGCGCACATTCGCATGTTATTTAAAATGAAACTATTCAGATAACACTCTGTGGCGCGGCAGAAATATGTACAGTGTCCTGAGCAGGGCCAGCGCGTCCATAGAGGCAACCTAGGCGGCAGAATAGTGAGCAAACCCCCCGGTCCTTACTTTCATCCGCAACAACCTCCCCCTCCCTCTCGGTCCTCACTTTCATCCACGACAACGCAAATTGCATGGTGCTGCTCGTCGTTAGTTAGTTATTTCCAATGGAGGGACGCGCACGTGAGGCAACGCGCTCGCACTTTCCAGCTGCACCTAGTTACGATGACAGGGAGCTTCTGTGACCACGGGAAATGCAAACCGCTGAAGTTTAAGGAAGACACAATGAAAAGTACACATGTATGCAAACCCACCAAAACTCACAAACACTGGCGGCGAGGAGAGCGATAACATGGTGAATGTTGAGCCCAATGAGCCTTACATCTAAAAATAGAGCAAGGGTGTTTCTTTGGTGACGTCGCTTTGACTCACACGCTGAAAATGGTGGACGTGAAACAACATACTGAGGATATGGTAATGGCCACCTGTCAATCAATATTGGTGGGCTGGGGGACTGCACTCCTACGTCAAGTTGCGGTCAATCTCAAAACCGCTCCAATTGGTCCACCGTTTTTATGTTGTTAAATTGAAAAAAAAGAACTGAGTGTGTTTATATCACCCCAATATGACGGTCTATACACTATAACTACACATATGTCTGTCCAAACATTTTCCACCATAGGTGCCCTTTAAATCAGGTTTGTTTTGTAAATTAACTTAACTGATATCCATACAGCAGTAAACATTAAGGTGTATCACATTTGCCATGCAAAAACTGTGCAAAGTTAACCGTGCATGCTCTGTGTGCGTGAACTTTGTAATGACCTTTTGTGTGACCCATCGACCCATTGTTCAAGACTTGAACAAACTCCCCAACAAATACATCAAATAATCATTTGGAAGTTCTTACTGTAATATTTCTCACAAACGTTATGTGAGATCTGCTTCCTTCATGTCTGTCACTGTGCTGTTTATCTGACACAGCCGAGGCGGAGATTGAGGCACACTGACAGGCACGTGGGAATGGAAAGAACTAGCATTAAAGGCACAGACAACAAAAACAGCTACATAGTGTTCAAAACGAAAAACTTCCAATGTTCTGAAAGTAATAAATAATCTGATGAGTGTTTTGAGCTAAAACTTTACTGACACATTCTGGAGACAAAAGACTTATCTTAAGTTTTGAAAAAGGGGTAAAATAGGTGCCCTTTAAAGTATCTTGTCAGTACTGGTATCAAAAATATTTGAACGATACCCAGCTTAATCATTCATCATTCTCTATAAATGGACATCATGATTTTTACAATAAACCCAGACAAATGGGTGATGCGCATGGCCTGGCTGTTGTAATACGACAGCTCTCAATTGGAGGATTAGGATTTGATGTTGAATCTCTGCGCTAGTCTAATACCCGCCGGAGACCCAGAGTCAGATATGTGCCGAGATGTCAAAGAGGATTTGTGGTTCTTGATGTTCCGAGTCATAAGCTTGACATTGCTCTAAGCAGTGGGTGGTAACGTGAAATTGGACCCTTTGTATCTCAAAAATCCCCTGCATGACTTCTAGACATCTTGAAAGAGATCTTGATGAGAGGAAACATCTGGGTGACACACATTAACCTGTTTAAATGAGATCTTTGTTCTTCTTGGCGGCTGAAAGTTTCATTAGACAAGCCAAATGATTAGCGATCACTCGGATGAGAAAAGCGTAGACTCTGTAGGTACAGCGGAGGCAAATAAAGAGGTTTAAAAAAAAAAAACGGTACAAAACTGCCTCAGTGTGCAAATTACTGCTTTTAAACTAAATTAGTGCACTTGACCATAAAACTGCAGCTGCATCTGGAAATCTAAGTTTGTTCTAATAACTTCATAATCTGTATATATATATATATATAT
>CAIGQZ010001206.1:5658219-5682705 GCA_903798205.1 Danio tinwini | reverse complement strand
ACATTTAATGATGTTAAAGAGGGTTAACATGTATTAAATAGATTCTAAACCTTACCGTTTCGTGAGTGAGTGCATATTCTGTGCTTCTTAATGGCTGTATTTAAATTTCTGTCGTGTTTCGTCTGGTGCAAACGGCCAAACTGCTTATCACTGCGTATCTCATCATGAAGCGTGTTGTTAGGACACGCGGTTACAATGTAACCTGCTCACCTAATGTTTACGTTCGTAATATTTATATTATTTGCTAATTAATAAACTCATGTGGAACTGAATCTGTCTGTCTTCTGAATGAATGAAAAACGCTGTTTTCCAACAAGACAACCCGGGGTGCTGAATTATAATTGGCTAAACTGGCATTGTGCAGGTTAAATTTACCTAAACAAAGACAGCGTTCCGGCACGGAAAAACCATTTTCAAATCAGAATATCTGACTTTAGCATTGTTTTTCAGTTAAACAAGTTTGTTCACTTAGAATGTTTCTTAAATATCTGCACACATATTATAGTATTTTTATGCTTAATAAGAGTCAAAAAACTTACATACAGCACCTTTAACTGATTATATTTTAATTACAATACAACATCGATGCTGTAAAAAACAGTGTATGAAATTGAATAAAAGCTGTGCTGAAAGAATCTGTAGCTGTGTTGGTGTAGAACTGATTCTGAGCAGCTGGACGTTTTGCCCAAATTTCTTCGAGGCCACTATTATTAGGTCATGGTCTCCCCGAACTCTTCCCAGGCCAGAGTATCTGTTTCCGCAACCACCTGAGCATGCTTAGCCAATCAGTACACATCAGTTACCTTGGGAGTCCCACAAGCCAATCAAACCTATAGGACTGGCATCCCTTGCTTCCAATGTCCACCACCAGGTTCGGCCATTTTAGAAGCTTTATTTTACCAGTTGAGAGTTTTCTTGGCTGTGCTTGTGATTGTCTCCATCCTTGTTTCATCTTCATCATCCTGATAATGTAGATGTTGGACTGAAGCAGCTAATATTATTTTGCAATGACAAGAGGCAGGAATGCTTTCTGGTTACTGATAGATTTTAGCTGCTGTCTGGACTGTCCATGTTTTTTTTTTACGTTTCTTTTTCTTCATGTGTTCAATTTGTTTTTCTTGTGTCTTTTTATTTGATCACATCTAACTGAATTTCCATATTAATTAGATTTGTTTTCTTTGTATGTGTGGGTTACTTTGGTTGTTACAGACATCTGGTGAGCATTTCAAGAGTTCACACTTAGCTGATGATTGGTAATAAAGCGTGTTTGGCATGCTGTCCCGGAAGAGAGCCCTGAGCTCAGAATATCCTTGAGCCTGGGCTTCCTCCCATTTGGAGGGCGAGAGGAGAGTTTGAGCTTAGGTGGGTCTTGAGAACTTCCATACTGTAAACTACTGGATATCTCTGACTAGGAGTTGCCTTAGAATGCTATTTTGATTAGTCAATTTACCTATGGTGACTGTCTTTGAATGGTGGGAGGAAACCGGAGAACCCGGGGAAAACCCGCGCGAACACGGGGAGAACATTCAAACTCCACACAGAAACGTCAACCGGCCTGGAGAGGAACAGACCAGCGGCGTTCTTGCTGTGAGGCAAGAGTGCTACCCACTGGCCGCCATGCCACCCTATCAGAGAAGGGAAGGAGTAGGGGTGGAAGGGGGGATTCTTCAAACGAAGATGACTGGAGCAGAAAGCTCTGGTAATTTATAGTGTGTCCGTGTTCATCTGATTGGTGCAATGTGCGGAGTTAATGCGGTACCAGCTGTGTTCAACCATAAGCACGTGATCCTCTCGAAATTAGTTTATAAATAAACCATATTTTAAGTCAACAGCACCTTTAGAAATGTTTTCTGAGAATAATTGTGGCTGTTTGATACTATATGTGTGTGTGTATGTTTTCATTCTCAGCACAAATACAGTATGTTGTGCCAGTCCTGACCTAGTTTCCCTATTAACTAATGTACCTAAGCAATCTTTTAATCTAAACATTCTTTCTAGGAATTTTCTGGATTAATATTACATTTGCTTATGTCGATGATTTTACAGTACATGCTCTAAAATAAACCAATGAGCTTATAGTCCCATATTTCAAACCTACAGTATACTCTGAGAATTATAATTTAACCAACTCAGATGATGTCATATGACTTTTAAGGTATTAGTATATAAAAGCCAGTTTGGTAAACTGTAGAGTTTAGTTTTCCATAAAATGTCTTACTACTGAAACGAACAATTTCAAAAGTTATCGTAATGGCGATCAGGGTCCCATAATGCAATTGGAAAGCATAAATAAAACGCATGCGAATCACAAGCTATGGGAATGTTCTGTTAAAATGCATTCACCGGCCACTTTATTAGGTACATCTGTCCAACTGCTCGCTAACACAAATTTCTGATCAGTCGACCACATGGCAGCAGCTCAATGGATTTAGGCATGTAGACATGGTCAAGACGATCTGCTGCAGTTCAAACCGAGCATCAGAATGGGGAAGAAAGGTGATTTAAGTGACTTTGAACGTGGCATGGTTGTTGGTGCCAGATGGGCTGGTCTGAGTATTTCAGAAACTGCTGATCTATTGGGATTTTCACGCACAACCATCTCTAGGGTTTACAGAGAAAGTTCAGAAAAAAAGAAAATATCCAGTGAATGGCAGTTCTGTGGGCACAAATGCCAGAAGAAAATGGCCAGACTGGTTCCAGCTGAAAGGCAACAACAATTTAAATAACTACTCGATACAACCGAGGTACGCAGAAGAGCATTTCTAAACACACAATATATCCAACCTTGAGGCAGATGGGCTACAGCAGCAGAAAACTACAACGGGTGCCACTCCTGTCAGCTAAGAACAGGAAACTACAATTCCTAAAATTGCACAATAGAAGATAAGAAAAAAGTTGCCTGGTCTGATGAGTCTTGATTTCTGCTCCGACATTTGGACGGTAGGGTCAGAATTTGTCTTTAACAACATAAAAACATGGATCCATCCTGCCTTGTATAAATATTTCAGGCTGGTGGTGTAATGGTGTGGGGGATATTTTCTTCGCCCACAAATCATCTCAGACTGGTTTTTTGGACATGACAATGAGATCACTGTACTCAAATGGCCTCCACAGTCACCAGAACTTAACCCATGGAGCACCTTTAGGGTGTGGTCGAACGGGAGATTCGCATCATGGATGTGCAGCCGACAAATCTACAGCAACAGCGTGATGCTATCATGTCAACATGAATTAACATCTCTGAGGAATTTTCCAGTACCTTATTGAATCTATGCCACGAAGGATTAAGGCAGTTCTAAAGGCAAAAGGAGGTCCAACATGGTACTAGTAAGGTGTACCTAATAAAGTGGCCAGTGAGTGTATACAGTATGTCATACAGAGCTTTGTGTGTGTTTGCTTTTACAGTGCAAGTAGTCAATAATAACTACATTTTTTTTTCTTTGTTTAATGGTCAAAGACCTTTAAACAAAAACAGGTCTCATTTCGTTGTCAAAAATGTTTTAACATCATAACATCATAAAAAAATGAAACACTATATTAATCAGATATATAGTCAGATATCATATATATAATTAAAAGATTATAAGATTTGCTGTAAATCATGGTAAAATGTATGATAGTCTTTCTCTGTAATATATTTATTACATTTTAAGAGGATGCATCCTTTTATTACACTTTTATTGCTTTTATGCTTGAAACTCAGTATTAGTCTTTGACCCATAAAATGGTTTGTCCTCTTACAGACCCTTTAATTCCATACAATTATTCCAATAACAGATTAAACCATTTAGAAATATATGGACTGTTCAGTGCCATCATAAAACCTATTCTTTAGCCAAAGCAAAAGGTCTATTAGGTAGTAAACTCTCTCTCTCTCTCTCTCTCTCTCTCTCTCTCTCTCTCTCTCTCTCTCTATACACAGTTAGGCTGAGTAAACAATCCCAGCTGTCTAGCCATCTTATTCTAGTGTGAAGATTGCTCATCAAACATAATTGTGCCTCTGATATACTCAAGGAATCGACTGAATGCGTCAATAGCTTTGTGTTTGTCTGTCCTCTCCCTGGACCTCTTTGTTAGTTGACTGAATTTCTTGGAAAACGCTAAGCTATAAACATCATGTGGAGACATATCAAGCTGAAAGGCCGTTTCTTTTCCCCAACCTAATAGTGACTTATCAGGTGAATTTCATATCATTGGCTTTCAGATGTAGCTTGCAAGGTTCATGTGATTACGCCCTATTACTTGAAAACGTCTTGGATAAAATTAAAGTTTCAACCTTGGTGTCTTTGCCAAGTGAAAACGTATCAAGCTGCTTCACCTTTGGAAGGTGTATTTAAACTCTATCATGGCTCTGATAATACTGACAAAGATACAAAAGGCTCATTTGTGCTACGGCCTGAAACTGTCACTTGATTCTTACTGACTTTTTTGTGCTGAAGCTAAATGGGCTAGAAAATCCTTCTGACTGAATGGCTATCAAATCTTCTGTTTGAAACCAATGGAAAGCTTGACCCCCGTGCACTGAGAGTCAGGCAAGTCCAATGAGAGGGTTTGTGGTAAGCTGGAGGATTTGAGTTATTAACCCAGGCCGTTTGTTGTCGCTGTCCAAGGTACTGTCATTAACCTAATGTTCTGCTGGATGAAGCAGAACATCTGACATGCTTTAGAACTGAACAGGGGAACAAAATGTAAAAAAAAAAAAAAAGTAATACTGATTTTATTTTTACTATTATTAATATTATATTATTAATAATAATTATTGTAATTATTAATTTAGTATATAATAGTATATTATTAGAAAAGATCTGTTTTCTATTTTAATATACATGATAAACAATTATTATATATTCATTCGTTCATTTTCTTTTCAACTTAGTCCCTTTATTAATCTGAGGTCACCACAGCGGAATGAACCACCAACTTATCCAGCACATGTTTAACGCAGCGGATGCCCTTCCAGCTGCAACCCATCTCTGGGAAACATCCATACACTACGGACAATTTAACACACCTAATTCACCTGTACTGCATGTCTTTGGACTTGAACTGTAAGGCGACAGCACTACCTACTGCGCCGCCTATATTTTATATATATATATCATTATAATATATATAATAGCAGGGGATTGGGGTGTCACAGATGCCACCCTCACTATTCTGCTCTATGGACGCGCCGGCCCTGTATGTATATCAGTAGTGCAGTCAGTAGTCACACAGAAAGCATGTTGTTTGCTGATTTGTTACTTTAATATTTTCCTTATTATTGTGAGTGTTTAAAACTAATAATACGACTGATAACATTAACCATTATTAATAAATGAGAACCATTAGTAATTAATAACTGAGCAGCAAATCATCAATTTTAAAACAATTTCTGAAGTTTTATATTACAAAATAAAATTCAATAGACATTTTTAACGTTGCATTTATGTTTATTAATTGTTATATTGTGTTAATAATGTAATTGTTACACTTTTCATATTAAAACACACTGAACAAATATGATTCATTGGATTTGCTAAATATTTTTAAGGTAAGTGGTTGTAAACTATTTATTTTGGCTGGATTAAAACAAGTGAAGTTCAACATTACTAAATTTAACATTTATTTATTGCAACTGCTGGCATCACATTTCTAAATAGTCTGATCCAGCAGATGGCCCCATTGAGCCATTTCATATGCAAAATCCTCTAAGCCTTGTCTTAAAATAACCCGTTATTGCTCCAGTTTTAAGGGATTTTTTTTTCTTCTGAAAATTGCATGTTATAAAAAGCATATAATGTGTTGATGATCGTGCTGTTTTAATTTATAACCCTTAAAGCAATAATGAAATTGGTGCATGGGTAATGATTTTGCAGCCAAGAAAAATTAAATGCCCGTGAACATTCCAATAATCAATTTGTGATGGTTTTGGATGCAATCCGCTCCTCCAAAGTCATGGCAAGCCACATTCTATTAACTATTTTATATGTGTGCACACAATATGTATTTCATATATTCAGAAATATATGCTATGAATTAGAATTACTGACATTCTAAATTCATTATCAAGTACTGATGTTTGTTGAATAGCTGCTAGTGATGATACTATAAACTGAAAATACACTAGCCAATGCTGGATTGCTTAGAAGCAGTCTTAGTTTGACGAAGTACATGTTAAAACGGCTTGCCATAACTTGAGACCTGTCAGAGCTTCTGTGCTCCTCTCCTAGAAAAGAAGACCGCAAGCCTGCTGAAAAACTCATGCAAACTATTGCACAGGCAAAAAATAAACACAAAGATGTACAAGACTATTACAAGGAATGGCAGATGTGCTGAAATAGAAAGAGTAGATACTTTGTAGCTGTTCCTTTTTTCTTTTAAAATGATTTTTCTTTATTAGGAATGATTAATTTATTATGTTAGAGTAATGCAATCCAAAGTTGACAGTGCACGAGTATACACGCTCCATTGCAACTGCTAATGCACATGTGATGTGCGCGACAAGACGAGTGAGAATGAGCTGCAATTCTACATGAAGTGCACGGGACAACAGCAGCCTTTCTGTATAGGACTGATGCAAACGCGTTAAAATCACTTTTATGGAAAACTAATTCAAGGAGGATATTTTTCTTCCGACTAATCGGATGACAAATCGGATGCCAGAAACATGAGAAGTGCGCCAAATTGCGACTGTGTGACTTTACTGTTGATTCTCGTGCGTTTGCAGCTGATGATCAGTAGATTCGGGATGCGCTGAAAGCAACGCGATCTGGATGTATACAGGAACGCATCGCAAAGGAACACTGTACTTTGTTGAACTGATAAAAGAAGCGAAGATGAAATCTTGCTCGACAGAAACAATGTAAAATGCGAACCTATTGTTTCTCAAAACGAACTGTCACCCGTTCTCTCTCTGGAATCGAGTCTGCTTCGTGAACAACATTACACGGACGCGCTTCTGCTGTCATTAACGGGGACAAATCAGACCAACACAGCGACAATCCAATCAATAGAGTATCGATGAGCTCATATATAAGGCTAATCATCACGCCTGCCTATGTTTGCTTAACCTGTTTTGGAGAGTATGCTGTGGGACGGTGAACAAACTGCTGACAAGGTACTGAGAGACGAAAGAGTCTTAATTATACAGCAATCTATTTAATAACTAGATTAAATGCTTACCAGATGATTACTAAATGTATGTCTTCTTTCTTCCTTTGGTCATATTATGTTCACTTGGAAGATCTGTGGGAATACATGGATCCATTTTTGAGCTCCTCGAGAGATTTTAACATTGAAAATATGATATGTGCTTTGCAAGATGACTCCAACAGTCAGCATAACTATGGACAAACCAGATCATCCAGTTGCTCCGATTCATGTGTAAGCACTCTTAGTTTGGTCTGGAATTATGGGGTGACTGCTAACTCGACTCGGTGAAAAGCCATGGATGTGAACTACTCCACAGTCCTGGACAACAGTGTGTCGCAGCGCGATTCATCAAAGCGAGTTCTGACTGGTTGTTTCCTCTCACTCCTCATTCTGACCACTTTACTGGGGAACACGTTGGTCTGTGCTGCAGTCACAAAGTTTCGCCATCTGCGCTCAAAAGTCACCAACTTCTTTGTTATATCACTGGCTATTTCTGACTTGCTTGTGGCCATTTTGGTGATGCCATGGAAAGCGGCCACAGAGATTGTAGGTTTTTGGCCGTTCGGCGCCTTCTGCGATGTTTGGGTGGCCTTTGACATCATGTGTTCCACTGCCTCCATCTTGAATCTGTGTGTCATCAGTGTGGACCGCTACTGGGCCATTTCTAGCCCGTTTCGCTATGAGCGCAAGATGACACCCAAGGTGGCGTTCATCATGATAAGTGTGGCATGGACGCTGTCCATCCTTATCTCCTTTATTCCTGTGCAGCTAAATTGGCACAAAGCCCAGACAACCAGTTATACAGAGCTTAACGGTACCTATGGCGAACTTCCCCCAGATAACTGCGACTCCAGCCTTAATCGGACATACGCCATCTCCTCCTCGCTGATCAGTTTTTACATACCTGTGGCCATTATGCTGGTCACTTACACCCGCATCTACCGCATTGCCCAGAAGCAGATACGTCGGATCTCGGCGCTAGAACGAGCTGCTGAGAGCGCAAAGAACCGCCACAGTAGCATGGGAAACAATGCCAGTATGGAATCTGAAAGTTCTTTCAAGATGTCTTTCAAACGTGAAACCAAAGTTCTCAAGACCCTCTCGGTCATCATGGGTGTTTTCGTGTGCTGCTGGCTGCCCTTTTTTGTTTTAAACTGCATGGTTCCTTTCTGCAACCCAAACGAAAGCACTGACTTCTTGTGCATCAGTTCCACCACATTTGATGTGTTTGTTTGGTTCGGTTGGGCAAACTCATCACTCAACCCCATCATTTATGCCTTCAATGCTGACTTCCGAAAGGCATTCTCCATCTTGCTGGGCTGCCATCGGCTCTGCCCGGGCAGCAGCGCTATAGAGATTGTGAGTATCAACAACAACTGTGGCCCTCCGTCTACTTCTCAGTATCAGCCTAAGGGCCACATTCCCAAGGAGGGCAACAACAGCAACTATGAGATTCCTCACAGTATCATTTGCCAAGAGGAGGAGAACCAAAAGAAGGAGGATGACTCTGGCATAAAGACCTTTGATAAACTGTCACCTTCCATGTCAGGCACTTTGGATAGTGATGCGGAAGTCTCACTAGAAAAGATCAACCCCATTACCCAAAATGGACAGCACAAATCTATACCCTGCTGAGCAGCGGGTGAAATCTGACTCCAACAAGGAAACCTTGTTTATACACAGTACAGAATCCAAAAGCTTCACTGAGGACCTTAATAACAATTCTTGGACTTAACGAAACTTGTGGAAAACAAAAGAATGTTCCAATCGAAGGCACTTTATGCTGGATAACTATCTGCAAAATTTTCACAGCGTTTGTTATTGACATTAACAGGTCAGTTGTTGCAAAGCATCTATGGAAAGTAATGTGAACAAACGACGCATGCATATGTATGCACGTGTATACATATGCATGCCCGTGTGCTTGTGAAAGAACTATACTGTTGTTAATATAAAGACAAGAGTTAGGTCTCTAGTAAAATATCTTGTAGGTGAGTTTACTTTAAAGGCTCACAAGTAGAGAAATTTGGTTGTGTCTACTCTGTCGACAATAAAATGTACATAGTGTTGTTTAAATTTTACACCATTTATCAGAGTTGGCTTAGTCAACATCTCCTTACGCTGCTAGTTGTGAAATTGTTTGTGCAAACTACCCCATAATGTGACTTGAGAGCAGTAGCCATTTTTCAACCCAGTCTTCTATGTGTGCATTGGTGTGATGTCAAAGATTTTGGAGAGCAGAGGATTTTTCTGCTATGTGATTTATCAGCTGTGGAAGTGACCATGATAGTTGGATGTAATTTTTAATATGTTGATGTCAACAACCCCTTCCTTCCCCAAGCCCTTCCCCACTGCCAACCCATCAGTTGTCACAGCACAGGGAAAATACAATCCCATTAGTAATCTCACCGGTCATTACTTTCACTTCGATTGTCGAAAGCTTTAAGAGGGGAAAATGGTTTATTTTAAACCCCATGCCCAGGAGATCTACCAGTTTACGATTATGCTTTTAAACGTTAGCGAATCCTTGCTCTGCTTTTCCTTCGTTGATTCCATCCACTCTAAATGTACTTTCAGGCACCACGGCTGCCTTTAAACAGTTTCTTTTGCCAAATCTATGTGGATGAACTTTACTTTGGGACATGTGAAATTCAGCTAATGTACAACGGAAAACTGTAATGACTGTATCTTATGCAATGCTTCTGTCCAGCCACCCAGAAAGATGTTGTGACCTTTTGGAAAACATGATAGGAAGGCGCTTCAAAGCATATCCAGGATGAAAACCATTTTGCATCATGCATAGTTATTGTTCAGAATCCAACCCCCTGAACTGTTGTGTCAGCTGTCCAATGGGAGGATGTACTGTATGATTACCAATGTGTGTTACATCCATGGGTACATTTGCCTTTTAGCTCGGTATTTCATCGTCCTACCGAATGGGTGACATATAAACTGCCGTCCCACTTTTAATAATTTGTTGAGCTGTTTTGTTAGGTTATGCAATTGCCCTTGATCTAAGTTAATTCCAGGGCCTTCCATGCAGCGAGAGCTTCCCGTGAACATCAGGGTTTGACCGAACTGACATGTTCTCAGAGTGCTGTTGAAGTCAGAATTATTAGCCCCCCTTTGAATTTCTTTTCTTTTTGAAATATTTCCCAAATGATGTTTAACAGAGCAAGGAAATTTTCACAGTATGTCAGATAATATTTTTTCTTCTGGAGAAAATCTTATTTGTTTTATTTCGGCAAGAATAAAAGCAGTTTTAAATTTTTAAGGTCAAAATTATTAGCCTCTTTAAGCTAGATTTTTTTGCTAGTCTACAGAATAAATCATCGTTATACAATAACTTGCCTAATTACCCTAACCTGCCTAGTTAACCTAGTTAAGCCTTTAAATGTCACTTTAAGCTGTATAGAAGTGTCTTCAAAATTATCTAGTAAAATAATACTGCCATCATGGCAAAAATAAAAAAAGTTAGTTATAAGAAATGAGTTATTAAAACTATTATGTTTAAAAATGTGTTGTAAAAATCTTCCCTCTGTTAAACAGAAATTGGGGAAAAAACAAACAAACAGGTGGGCTAATAATTCAGGGGGGCAAATAATTCTGACTTCAACTGTACATTAAGAAAGAATGTAAGCAAGATGGAAACAAGACCAACGCGATTACTATAAATCAACGATGGTAGCTTTAAAATTAGCTTGCCCTTATTTGTTGCCAGTATACAGTCGTAAGAGAAAAAATCTCTCATATTTTGCCTTCATTTATACCCTGTGCCAAAATTAGAAGGACGTCTTGCTCACTAGCCTTTGCCAGCCTCCTTGTCTTCTACCCTAATATTCCCTTTCTTTCTGTATGTTCTTCCATCATTCTGTATGTTCGACTCCACATTGGAATTAGCATACAGTGAATATTTACACAGCTTAGATAAGTTGGACAGAGAGACTAGATGAACACAGACTTCAGCACACATATTTGTCTAAAACTGGACATTCGCTCCAGGGGATTTTCCAAATGACTCTTGTTTACTCACCCGGCTGTCAGATACCCGTTCTTAATAATGCTGCTATGGAAATATTCAGCTATATTTTTTATTACGTTCCAAAAATGAACAACCTCCGTGTATCAAACTGCATTTCAGCTCAAATGCAAATGCTTGAATATTCACAATAGTTACTTTTAGCAGCAATCAGTTTAGCAACATCCTTGCCAATGAGGTGATTTGCATTTAAAATGATCCTCTGTGACATTCACAAAAATCCCAGGTGCTTCTTTTACTCCAAATGCTAAGGTATGCCCAGAAATGCTGGGGGAACCATGGGCAGTTGTTTAATTAGAAGTGAATAAAATGACAGTGGGCCAAATTTTTGGTTTCCTTTCTTACCAAAGACTGCAGGTTTATCTTCTGATTTTGCAGGTGTTGCTCTGTACGCTTTCATAAACCGTTGGTTTCAGGTTGAGAGCTGTTGTTTTCAGTTCCTTTCAGGAGGCTAAAAATGACAACTAGTGACAATGGCTAGAGCTTACAATACTGTGTGACAGTAGCAGCACTTCCCCCTTGATACATAACTTTATCAGCTGCATTGTACCACTATTATTTATAATATTCATTCCAAGGGGATACAAAACTGATTTTGAACCTCAGAGTAAATTAGCGCATTGTAACATAAACGAGAAAATAAAACTGTGTTGTATGATGTCAAATTAGAGATGTGAACACAAGTGCTTTTTATCTTTAAGTCCTTAATTGTGAGTAGAGAAAACAAATGTACGTGTTGTTTTCATGTGGGTTTGTCATGCAGTTTAAAGCATTGTACTGGTTTCTGTGATTTCATCAAGTACTATGTGTTCCTGGATTAAAGTGTTTTGATTGTCCTGGAACAACATTCTTGTCCTGACTTTAAAACGAACTACTGTGAGACAGAATTACTGGTTGATAATGTTTTTTAAGCTCTATCTTCAGCCTTGAAGGAGCAAGTCAAGTACAAAGTTTAGTAAAAGTTCAATTAAGAGCTAAGACAGTAGCTACGTTACTATCCACCTATTTTTATGCACATTTTGGATACATGAAAGATGCGCATAACTGAGTAGGATAATCTTTATATTCGATAAGAAAAGATGCACATAAACTATGCACATAACATTATGAGATCTTGTGTTGATAAAAATGTGTGCGAATGGACAAACCAGCAGGCTGAGCACATTGTAAAACATCTGAAATGTTGTTTTGGTCATTCTAAAACACTTTAACCATTTCAGTATTGGTGTTAATATATTATTAATGACCTCCAGAATCAAGAGCGTCTGTGCTCCGCGTCTCATGGCTTCAAACGCCACTACGCGTTCTCTGCGTTTCCGGATTGTCTTCTGAGGTGCAAGTCATTTATTAAATGTAGAAAAGATTCGCGCAGCTTCTCTTATCACAGCAAATTTAGTTTTTACTGCTGATATTTGGCGGCAGGTAATTGTGAAGTGACGATTTTGTTCGCTTTGACTCGTTGGACGGAAACACTGCCTTATTCATCTTATATGCGACAATCCAGTTTTGCGCATGAAGTTAATTTGCATTTTTGGATGGAAACATAGCTAGGCCCATATCTTGTTTTTAAAAATAAAAAGAATAATAAATCAGTGTTACAGTAAGTCGTTCAAAGACATGAATTGTTATTGAAGGCTGCCAGCAAACAATTTTGCATTTATTAGACGTCTAATAGACATCTAAACGTAGATAGCTTGGCTAAAACAAGGCTAAACTTGGGCTGTCAGTGAAAATATACAATAATAGACATCTAAGAATAGCCCAAGACTAAACTACACTGTAAAAAAATCTGTAATTTTACCTTTTATTCCTGGAACCCAAGCTGCCGGCAATAAACCGTAAAATTTGTAGATTTTTTTACAGTGTAGTTTAGTTTTGGGCTATTCTTAGATGTCTATTACTGTATATTTTCACAAAACCCCCCCCCAAAAAACAACAACAAAACAAAAACGTAAAATAACGGCCGTAAAAATTAAAGACATTTACTGTAAAATAACACATTAAATTACAGACATTTCCTTAAATTCAAATTTCTGGTAATTCAACCTTTGTTATTTTACTTTTTTTTTCCGACACCCCAACTGCCGGAAATAAACAGTAAAATTATGGATTTTTTTTTACAGTATATATGTCAAATATACAGATTAGAAAAACTGTGTAGTGTGTAGTTATTCATTTCTGTTTATTTGATGACTAGTCTAGTTTTGGCCTATTCTTACAGTAGACGTCTATTAGATTTTCACTGACAGCTCAAATTTAGCCTTGTTTTAGCCAAGACGACTATGTTTATCTTTTTAAAAACAAAAAATGCTTGCTGGGCTCTGTGAAGCAATTCAAATATATATTAGGAAAGTGTAATTGTGCATTTTCTAAGATATTACATGTTTTAATTGTCACATTATGGGTTTATAGTGTTGAGTTGTGGCCAAATGTTTAAAACTCAACATCATTTTTATACCTGTCAACAAATCAGTGAACAACTAAGTTGATCCAGGAACATGTCCTACTTGTAATAATCTCAATCGCTGTACAGGTTTATATGTGTGCTGCAGTTTTTCAAGGTATACCCAAACATAAATACAATACCTAGTTTACAGTTTGTAAAAAAATGGTCCCTTTCTATTTGCTAAATAAAGGTGTATGTTGTTTTTGTAAGCTTGTTTGCTGTCTATTGTCCATTGCTTCCACTATATGGGTATTATATTTATGTATAAATATGCGTGGGTATTAGAGTTATGAGGTATGCCACTGCCAATTTTGTTATTTAAAGGTCAACACTTTGTAAAAAATCAATTGCTATTGATTACACCATCAATGACGCACTTTTGTCAGCTAGAAGTGTGTCCTCAATTGAGTAATTTACGTAACATTTAATTTTTTTTGAGAAGGAAAATTCAGCTTCTTTGATTGATTGAATTATTGTTTAACCTTTTTTGTCATTCTGAAGCCAGAAGGCTTGTGCGATGAGAGGTATGAGGAGTGATGCGACATGTCACAGGGCCCCTGGAGTACACTGAAGTTAAGCGTTTTATTCGAGGGCCAAAGAGAGGAGACTACAATACTACCAGGGCTTGACGTTCACATTTTTAATCAACAGTCACTTTGGCTAGTAGTTTTCCAATGTTACTAGCCACTCGCCATTTTCACTAGCCACAGTTTTGTTATTGGGAAAATATATTTTATATGCATAAATTTGACTTTGGCATGCTAAAACTACTTGATTTAGATTTCGTGTTATTTCCACACGCGTTTCACTTTTTTGTGTGTGTTGTGTATGACCTTGCTCAATGTGCATGAGTAAATGGGTTGTGGTTTCAGTGTCACACTGCAATTTGTTTTTTTATTTCACAGGAAATAAATTTAGGTCTCAAAATTAAGGATTTATCAAATTTATCTCTGACCACATCAAAAATAATTAATTATAAAAGAAAATTGACCTTTTAAAAATAATTATTGTCATATATCTAAAACTATGCACAGTCTTTGTCCTGGCTAAAGGTCCCAGATCACCAGTTAATGAAATGGGGAGTTAATTTCCTATTAAAGCAATCTTATTGTAAAAAAAATACAAGTAAACTATATTAACAAAAATAACTATAAGCAAAAGAAAACAGGTGAAAAACATACCGTATGTAATAATGAAAGGATCACGTTAACGTTAGGCCTGATAATAATTTGTTCAAAGAATGGTAAAAGCGAAAGCAGTAACTGCTTACAAAAAGACATAAAAAAACTGTAGCTCTTGAAAGCAGCAAGACTGTGGGTGCAAGAGAATCACTTTTTGTAAAGTCTATTTCAAAGAGAAGCGATTGCACCAGTTGAGTTTCCTTCCTTTTGCTCATGCGGACAGTTATTTTTGTCAGTCCTGTTGCTTCTCGATTTTAAGAACACATTTGCACACATTTGAGCCATCATTATTGTCAAACCCTGCTTTTAAAAAAACTGCAATTTAAAAAGTATTTCCAACCAGCTAAAGTGGCTAGTGGAATTGGCTGTCTGGTGGGTGTTAATGTCAAGCCCTGTATACTCCTATCAGTAACTCAAGGGCAAGAAAAAGCTTGAAGTCCCCAGTCAATCTATTCATTCATTTATTTTTTAATTATCAGGGGGCGCCACAGCGGAATTAACCGCCAACTTATCCAGCATATGTTTTACACAGCGGATGCCCTTCCAGCCTCAACCCAGCACTGGGAAACATCCCCCATTCACACACATTCCCTTCGGCCAATTTAGTTTATTCAATTCGCCTGTACCACTTGTCTTTGGACTGTAAGAGACACCGGAGCACCCGAAGGAAACCCACACGAACATGGGAAGAACATGCAAGCTCCACAGAGAAATGTCAACTGATCCAGCCAATACTCAAACCAGCGACCGTCTTGCGGTGAGGCGACAGTGCTAACCACTGAGCCACCGTGTCGCCCCAGTCAATTCACCTGGAAATAAATTAATGATATAAATCACACAGAAATGAATGAAAATCATAGTTTACTCACCCAAATCTGAAAGATTGCGCTGCTTATTTTGAGCAGTCCGTGATCCGATTCTCATTATTGATTTCATGAACATTTTAATACAGGGTGCCAGCAGAATTTGAACCTTAAACTGTTATTTTACCCTGAAAGTTGACAAAAAAAACGTTTGAGATCATAATGAAGAGTGCTCAGGAATTCAGCTTTAGTTTCAATAGGTCATATTGAAGGTCAAAATAAATGAGAAGATGTGAGCATTCATTTTACCACAATCACAAACTTGCATATTCGGATGGGATTAGATTTCTCAGAGGAACCTCAAGTTACCCAAGGAACAGTTGGTAATTTGCTCTATAATTTATTCTGAGATTGTGTGAGGAAAAACACAGATGTGTTCAATTCAGGTGAGATTTAAATCATCAAAGTAAGACTGGATAACACAAAAATAGAGAAACTCCTTGAGGAAAAGTAGCATAACTGCAGGAAAAAAGACTCTGAAATGACAGAAAAGAAAATTGCTTCTTGGGCATAGATTAGCCATAACTATAAATAATTTTATGAATACAGACTACATTTTGTTTTATTTAGCTATTGTAACATGGCATTTAATCTTTTTACACAATTTAGCATTGTTTCCCAACACTATAGCTGTTTTTATTTGATCTTTTTTTGCATTTATTGATCTAGCAGAAGCTTTTGACCAAAGTGATTAATGGGTAAATTATAAGAACTAATAAATTCAATAGAAAGAGAATAATAGACCATATTTAGTACATCTATAAAACAGCAGTGTGTGTGTGTGTTTGTGTGTGTGTGTTTATGTGTGTGTGTGTGTGTGTGTGTGTGTGTGTAGTTATTGATTCATTTTGCCAAAAGCTTTGTTAGTGCCTCAGAAAGACTTTGTATCTTTTTATATACATTTATTGTTAGTAAAGGCCATTCAGAATGAGCAGAGAGGATTGCTTTGGTCAAATTTATATTTATTTATGTAACTGTTAAACCAATAGGGTGGCGCGGTGGGTAGCGCTGTTGCCTCACAGCAAGAAGGTCGCTGGTTCGACCCTCGACTAGGTAAGTTGCCATTTCTGTGTGGAGTTTGTATGTGCTCCGTGTGTTCGCATGGGTTTCCTCCGGGTGCTCTGGTTTCCCCCACAAGTCCAAAGACATGCAGTACAGGTGAATTGGATAAGCTAAATTGTTCATAGTGTATGTGTATGAATGAAAGTGTATAGGTGTTTTCCAGTGATGGGTTGCAGCTGGACGCGCATAAGCTGTGCAAAAAATATGCTGGATAAGTTGGCGGTTCATTCCGCTGTGGCGACCCCTGATGAGTAAAGAAACTAAGCCGAAAGAAAATGAATAAATGAATGTTAAACCTAGGGTTAATTTGGGACAGATCGGGAACCTCTGAAATCTGATCTGGTACCTCATTTTACCGATCCCCCTTCTCACACACACCCCACCCCCCACCCCTCTTCACTTTCGTCTGTAACATAGCACCCCCCACCCCCGCTCTACACTTTCATCCGCGACACTTCTTCCACCGGTAACATGCACTACCCTGATCTGTTCCGAGACTTCGCAATTTACGCACTAAGCACTGGTTAAACCATAACACGAATTCCGACAGAAAGCCAGAAAGAAAATTCTCTTTTTGAATTATAATTGTTTTCAGCAATTCTTTTATCCTTGAATTGTAAAAAAAAATCTGAATTTATTATTATTATTATTGCAACTCAGGCTTATTCTGACTGTGTACCCCTATATACATTTCTGGAGAGCGTCAAATATGTGCCAGGAGCTACATTTCTTTGCAGTTTTTGTTTTCCGCGAATCCACTAGTATGCTTTTTAATATCTCAAATTTCTTTTGCGAGTGCCATTCACGCCAGCTGTTCTTGCGTAAATCCAACAGAGGCCGCTGCTGACTGACTGACTGACTGACCAACCCCCACCCACTTCCCTAAATCCAACCAACAGTGTTTGTAAAAGCAATCCAGAAAAAAAGCCCACACAGCAGGCTGATTTTTACCATGTTTTCAGATTTTACCACATTCTCACCCTGTTATTTACTTGTTTATTGAAATTTTTGCTTATTTGTTTTTGTCTGACCTGCTTTCTGGAATCGTTCTTCCCCGTACTCGAACCCTGTCATCACTGTCAACTTCACTCTGCATCTCAAATGCTCTGACATACGTAGTGAGACACTGGACAAACTGGTAACGGCGGAAAGCCGTCCACAGCCACAGAGGTAATCGGTCATAATAATTGAAGAATAATTTCCATATTAAAACATGAATCATCATTTAAAAGTATATAAAGAAACTCATAAACATTAATTATTAAAATCTATAATACAATAAAACAAAACAACTGGTAAAACATAAAACTATAGGTATTGTAAACTGAATATTTAAGGCATTTTAAATAAATGTTTGGGAAGCATTTTTTACATTGTTATGGTACAAAGTTTCTCGTCACTGTAGTGGTACCTTCATAGATTAGATTTGTACCTTTGATGAAGGTACAATATTGTATCTGCAGGTTTTAATAAAACAAAGGTACATTTTGGTTTCCCATGGTACAAATCATGCCCTTAAAGGTACAAAGTACAATTGTACAAATTTGTTTCTTTGTCTTAAGGTACAATTCTGTGCCATAAAAAGGTACTGCTCATCTGATGTTATATTTACACTTGGAAAAAATTAAACATTCAATTAGAGGTTCTAACAAATTCTCATATGTTTGGCAACCCTTATTGTCATATTTCTCTGCTATAAATGTACTTCCTGGGGACTAATGTGACTGTCTTGTATGTAACTGTAGTTTGTTTTTGTTTTTCTGTAATCTTTTTGTCTTTTCTTTCTCTGTCCAGACTCTCATGCTTAGTTAGCCTACCATTGTAAGACAGCACAGCATTATCCCTGATTGTATCACCCGTTATTGTTGTCTATTTAATTACTATTAATATTTTATTTATTTATTATTTATTTATTTATTATTTATATTCTTGTATAAAATTTGGCAGCTTTAATTTATATATATATATCTGTATAAATAATATCATATGTACTTGGCAAAAATTTTTTACTGCCACAGTGACAAGGGTCCTTCTTTGGTACAACATTGTACCATTTTTTCTGAGTGTACCATAGCTTAATTGTAGAATATTTTCTGGCATGTTTCTAGATGCTCATTTGAGAACAGTACATCTGGATGAGCACATGGAAGTCGCCTTTAAGGCGTTTTTTGGTTTGCTCTCATTTTAATCCATAAGGCGTTTCAGTGCTGGCCATTCAAGTGTAGAATACAGTATCATGAATAGTCAAATGCATTCTCTCCATCGATATCAGTGTGAGAATGTGATGAGTAATAATAGCCATAGGCCAAACACGCACCCCTGAGGGTTTCTCTACTGTGGAAATCTGACCCAGTCTTCATTTCTGCGGACCCAACATACAAACCCACCAACATGCATTGGAGTTCACAAGGTCCCTCTTTGGAAAAACACATAGTCAAGGTTAATGACAGGCCTTAGGCAAAGCTCATTGTAGTGGAAAAGGGATGTCTATGAGCCGTTGTAATGTTCTTACGTAACAAGCATTCGGGCCCCGATTTCACCATGAACACTGTTTGGGAACCGGGGCATGCAGAGTTATAAAAATATCCCTCATGCAAAGATACCAGATCTCCTTTTTCTTGCATTGTTATGTGGATGTTGTTACTTCAATCCTGGCTGTTCATCTGGTGCGGAATAACACAATTTAATTTTCCCAGGACCCCTGTGCAGCTGTAGCATTCCCATTATTTACAATATGAGTCAGCAGCACATACAAACTAAAGGAACATCACTCTCGCCAGTTCTAAAGCTGGCTGCCCTTCCTGAAAGACATTAAGATAGATAACCGGCCGATATGACTTTGACTGAGCAATGCTCTGAATGCAATGCTTCACCATCTCTCTCTAAGAACAGGGAACTTTTCCACGCTAGCGTTAGCATCAGAGACGGGTAAACAACGATTTGAGTTCGGTGGAAACAGTTCAGTGCATTATAGCTGTCTCGGCTGCTGGGGCCGGTTAAATATTAATGAGGCAATTTAAAGCTGACTCAGATGTTCATTTGCTTTCAGTTGTGACACATCCCGTGTTGTTGATTTTTACCTAAAATCTTGTTTATTACTTTGTTGTGAGTGCTTATAACTGACGCACCCCAGTAGCTTACAGTAAAACTTACTGCGTAACCGGTCCTGCTTTTATCAGTGCTGTATACATTTTGACATTGGAGTACTATTGATTGTTGTCAGTCTGACTGTAGCCATCCAGTTCCTCTGTGTGATTACAGCACGATGGTATTGGACGGATTGTAATCACTCTGCAAAGGGGAGTTCAACATTTGGAGTAGCTCATTTATATTTAAAGTGAGACACATTTAAAGAAACACACGATTAAAAAGACACTGATTCATTCATTCATTCGTTTACCTTTGGCTTAGTGCATTATTTATCAGGGGTTGCCACAGCGGAAGGAACCGCCAACTATGTCAGCATATGCTTTATTCAGTGGATGCCATCCCAGCCGCATCCCAGTACTGGAAAACACCCATACACTTTCGTATTCCCACATACTCATACATATGGCCAATTTTGTTCATCCAAATCACCTACAGCACATGTCTTTGAATTTTGGGGGAAACTGGAGCACCCAGAGGAAACCCACACGAACACGGGGTAAACATGCAAACTCCATACAGAAATGACAACTAGCCCAGCCAGGACTCGAACCAGCGACCTTCTTGCTGTGAGGCGACCATTGCCCGACATAGTCTTGCTGTGAGGCGACATTGAGCCACCGTGCCCCTCTTTATAATAAATATTATATTGTAATAAGTTCACAAATAATTTCAAATGTTATGCACAATTTGTAAAAAAATGCAACGTTCGCTTGAAAAATACTAAGTAATGTTTTGTTACAAGTGATATTTAAAGGTCCTGTGAAGTGCCTTGAAATGGCTATCGGGGATGCGCACATCGATGCTCGAGTATCAATTTATCGATACACAGAAGCTTTTAATTTGGTATCGATTTTTTTAAAATATCAATATTTTAACTATATTTTAATAATTTCTGCATAACTAAATGTTTTAGCGCTGTGTACAGGATTGTCAGTGACACTTTGTATATAAGACGTTACACCAATCAATCTGTGGCGGAACGTGACGTGAGCGATCATGTGCCTTTGAGATAACTTACATACTCAACATATGCAAGTCGCACACTTCTGCATTACAGAATGGCACAATGGCAGAGAGGTAATGCAGCGTGTTGTTTATCATCAGATAAAAAAGCGTTACACGAGCAATATTTGTGATAAGAAAGTTGTACGGAGCAACAATTCAATTTAACAATTGCTTTATTGGCATGGCAAATGTTAAAAATGTTTTGCCAAAGCATTTATAAAGTTTACATTAAAAAGAACACACACACACACACACAAATATATACATGTATATATATTAGGGCTGTCAATATTAGCGCGTTAACGCACGTGATTAATTTGAAATATTTAACGCGTTAAAAAAAATGAACGCATTTATCGCAGTTGCAGTTTTTTTTTTATTTCCTGTTGTGGTCGACGTGTGTTCAGGGCCGGGCACGCCCATAGAGGCGACCTCCTCACTTTCATCCGCGACACCCACCCCCTCCCTCCCAGTGCTAACTTTTAACCGCAAACCGGTAAGTTTCTATTTCACTTTCGGGTTGATGGCGGCGTGATCACGGTTTGCCTACAGCGCCAGTTCAGCTTGCTCCGGTCCTGCGTGTGTTTAATGTGCAAAGAAATATGGATAAAGGAGAATATGGATCCATGTAAATGTGCTCAGTGAAAGCGCCAGATGATGACGGAAGCTGTCAAAGACAGCCCATTCCTCTCTAAGTTGACTCCAAGCGCCCTCAACACTACACACAACTTTTGTAAAGCGTCTGCTTCACGTTGATGTGTCAGAATCCTTGATTAAGATATAAAGCCATACTTTAGAACGCTTGGTTTAAGCAAATTTGATTCGATCGTGCGTGTTGATGATCTGAAGGGAGTGGGCTGCTCTCTCTCTCTCTCTCTGTGTGTGTGTGTGTGTGTGTGTGTGTATATATATGTATATATTGTGTATATACAGTTGAGGTCAAAATTAATAGCCCCCCCCCGGATTATTTGCCCCCGTTTTCCCCCCCCCCCCCAATTTCTGTTTAACGGAGAGAAAAACATTTTCAATACATTTTTAAACATAAATGTTTTAATAACTCATCTCTATTAACTGATTTATCTTTTTTTTGCCATGACAGTACATAATATTTGACTAGATATTTTTCAAGACACTTCTATACAGCTTAAAGTGACATTTAAAGGCTTAACTAGGTTAATTAGGTTAACTAGGCAGGTTAGGGTAATTAGGCAAGTTATTGTATAATGATGGTTTGTTCTGTAGACAATCGAAAAAATTTATTAAAGGGGCTAATAATTTTGACCTTAAAATGGTTCTTAAAAAATTAAAAACTGCTTTTATTCTTGGCGTAATAAAACAAATAAGACTTTTTCATAAAGAAAAAAATATTATCAGACATGATGTGAAAATTTCCTTGCTCTGTATATATATATATATATTTAATTACATGTATTTTTTATAAACATTATTTTAAAAAGTCACATTAACAATTTAAATAATAAATGGTATCAGTATCGTATCGCATTAACAAATTGTTGTATCGCCCATCCCTAATGTGCATTTCTATAGACCATTTCGAAGGATGTAAACAATAACAATGGTCCTAATGTATTTCCTGTATTACATTTTGAATTTACATAGCTTCCAACAATCCAAAAAGCTCCACACATTGATAAATTATGTTATGGTAGCCATTTTAGCATTAAGATATGATTAAATTGCCTCTTGTTATATTTCTGAAATAGTTTGGTAACAAGCAGGAAGTGTTCATGGGCCAGTGACATGGCCACATTAAAATGGTCTATTCGATGTGTAAATGGTTTTAACACATGAGGATTGGGTGGGAGACAGGGTAGCTCCTCCCCTTTTAAAAAACAGCCAATTGCCTTTAGTTTTTATTAAAGCTCAATTATCATTGAGCTTAAGCACATCAAATGAAAAGTAAACAAGAAGTGGGGGCGAGACATGTTTGATAATACTAATAATTGGATTGGTCAGAAGAGTCGATGAGAAACTAAAGTATTAGGTGACTTCAAAAAATTGGTAATCCATTTAGGGGACAGAGTGCAAGCTTTGGTTGTTTATATCATCTAAATGCAAATAATTTTGGCATTGTTTTGGCTAAAAGTATTGATATTCTTAAGACTAACATAGTGATACTAATATTTAAAGAAAACTCATATGCAGTCAGTCAGTTAACCAATCATATGCAGTCAGAGCTGGAAAAAGATTTGATCCGTTCATCTCTCGAGTCCTCGGTTTGAGTTGTTCGTTCATCATGTGAAAGACACAAGCCAGTCATATGCATTTAGAGCCAGAAAAAGATATGATCCGTTCATTTGTTGAGTCTTTGGTTTTGAGTCATCTCTTCACATTCGGTCACGTGATGAACGAACGACTTAAAAACCTGAAGACTTAAAAGGTGAACTAGTCATGGATGTTTCTGGCTCAAGCTGTACGTATAAATTAAGCTTATATGGGACTGTCAGTGCCAGGTGAACAAACAACTCAAAATTGAAGACCTGTCAGAAGAGGTGAGCAGAGCTAATTATAGATAAAACACCAGGGAAACAGTGAAGGATAATTTTCTGTTTCTTAGTAGCATTGCATTGTATAGTAGCATTCTGCAGTAGTTATGACTTGTTTGTAGATTGATCAACGTTTGGGCTAGTTATAGATGTGTTTGGAAGCTTGCTGCAACATTTGAATGATATTTTGGCAAATTGAAAGAAATGACTCAAAAAAGATTCATTTATCTCAAAGATAGAGACTCAAAGGTCCGAGTCAGTAAAAAGATCTGAACTTCTCATTACTAGTTGCTAAACACCCCTTCCCCCTTTTTTATCCAAACAAATAAAATCCTAGTTTTGCATAAACCACGTTTCAAACTAAAGAACAAAACTGAACTGAACCTGAACCAGCATTGTTCTGACCACTTGTTGGCAACAAGTTTTAAGGACAAAGCTGCCTCTGGGAAAACTCAAGTCTTTTCAATACAATGAGAGCAAAGACAACCCAGAGAAAACAAAGAGAGAGTACAAGGATCCCAAAAGCTGATTTCTTTCTGAAAGCATATTATTCCCTTGCTCAGTTAAAATTCATTAAGGTCTTTCCCAGCCCCTAATGCACACAATACATTGTTATACTTTATAATATATTTAAAGGAACATTGATTGTACAATTAAACACAACACGTACTTAGAATGTTTTGTACATAACATTATACATTTTAAATATTATACTGTTTTTTAAGTTGTTATATTATGTTAGATTAAGTTATACTGTACTTCCTTTGTCAGCTGAGGCTACAAGCGAATAGTCCGGACTGCAGAACGAATCACTGGCACTACCCTTCCTACACTTCAAGAACTGTTCTCTTCCAGAGTGAGTAAAAGGGCTCGTAAAATCACTCTGGACGCCTCACACCCAGCACACTACCTGTTCGAACTGTTACCGTCTGGTCTGCGCTACAGAGCACCAAGCACAAAAACAGCCAGACACAGGAAAAGTTTCTTTCCTCAGGCCATCTACCTCATGAACAGTTAAATATTCCCCTACTGTGCAATAAACGTGCAATACTTTCTCATACGCACTTGTACACAGCACCTTATAACCTGTATATTTACA
>CAIGQZ010001206.1:5635945-5653219 GCA_903798205.1 Danio tinwini | reverse complement strand
TGTGTGTGTGTGAATGAGAGAGTGTATGGGGGTTTCCCAGTACTGGGTTGTGGTTGGTGGGCATCCGCTGCATGAAACAAATGTTGGAATAGTTGACAGTTCATTCTGCTGTGGCGACCCTGATAAATAAGAGCCTAAGCCGAAGGGAAAAAAATGAATGAAAGATTTCAATCTTTCTGTGTAGTTCACCCAAATTCATCCCCTAAACATCCCTCTACCAGTCTACACAAATGCGTAAATGACTGGGGAGTGTTGACTCATGCGAAAGTTTAGTGTCAAGTGAAGGTCACTAAATTCCAGCAACACAATCCGCTCCCACTAACCTTTTTCATCCACATATTGCCTTTCTGAATAGGAATAGGTAGCACCAAAACTCAGCTTCCTGCACCTTGTGTTTTCCTTATGGCCTACTTTACCTTCCAGCAATTGTGTGCCTACAAATTTATTCTGTTGCTTCATTAAGAGCATCACTTAAAATAAAAGCAGCATGCATAAGAAATAATGAAACTGAACTCATGGTTACAGAAGGGAAAGCAGAAAACATGACAGACTGGTGTGTGCATTGTAAATGAAAGTGGCACACGTAAACACCACATAATAATAGATAATATCTGTAAACACACTGCCAAATCTTTTAATCAGAATGATTTTAATGCAACAAAGGCTCATTCTAGAAAATGTAGCCCTATATACATTTCTGGAGATTGCTGAGTATGTAGTCAGAGGAACGTATGGCTGGTTTGTGAAGTTTCACAAACTAATTCCGAGAGGAGCACATTATATGATCTACTACAGCTGATCCTCAGGCTGGAAAGGCTGGAAAATGACCAGCTTAAACCAGCTAAATCCAGCTTGACCAGTCTGGTTTAAGCTGGTTTTGGCTGGTCAAGCTGGTTTTAGCTGGTCAACTCCCAGCCTGACCAGCTAAGACCAGGCTGGAAATGGCTGGAAACCAGCCTGGAAATGGCCAAAACCCCTCTAAAGCCAGGCTGGTCGACCAGCTAAAACCAGCCAACTAGCTTTGGCTGGTTTAAGCTGGATTTTTTCAGCAGGGTAATCATTAGCTAGCCTATCAGATCGTTCTAAAACTACTATAAATACCCTACCTAAACTCTATTCAATATCTTCATTTTTGGAAAACCCTCCCCCTATCCTTTCCTCCTCCTTTTTCATGATCGGGCAACACGGTGGCTCCAATGCAAATCGAGCCTGTCAGCACTCCCTGGCTGCGCGGAGTTTGCATGTTCTCCCCATGTTTGTGTGGGTTTCCTTAGGGTCCTCCTGTTTCCACCCACAGTCTAAAAAACATATATTGTAATACAGTCATAAGCACAACGCATACATACATAATCAATCAGATATTAGCCTGAGTATAAACGGGGGCACTCGAGAAACACCTGATCTCGTATCCCTCCTAACGCTCATTGACCAGGCGGGAACTTTGGGCTCATCTATCTCCTAGCTCAGGGTTCTCTCCCGGGACAGCATGCCAAACCTGATTTCATAGTTAAGCATTATCTAAGTGTGAACTCTTGAAACATCTTTAAAACAAATGACACCATTCCTTTTTGCGCTTACCAGCTGACCGATTACCTCCATATGGATGTACATAACTGAGTTATTCACATATTCTTATTAAATGACAACTTATTTACATTTTGTGATTTTTTTTTGTAAGTTGTTTACATTTTAAGACTTTTTATTTAAAAAACAAAAAAGGTTTTATCTACAAAGTCGAACTCTAGCTTGCCTCTATAATGGCCCGTTTCCACTGAGTGGTACAGTTCAGTACGGGTCACCTTTATTAGGCTTGCATTTCCAATGGTACCCTTTTGGTGGGCATGCTGTACGACAGAAAGTTTCAGTTGACGTCATTCTCGCTCAAGGAAATGTCAAAGTAAAGCTGTTTGGGTCATTCACATATCATATGAGAAGCAGATGCTTTATACACAAAAACTTGTGTCCACCCCAAAAGTCCACCCCAAAGTCCACCCCTGGTCATTGTAGCTAACTGTAAACTAAAGCTAATTGTAAACTAAAGCTAATCTTGTTCTAACTTAATTTTTTAAAGTTATGCAAGCTGTTTTAAGTCAGTTTAACATAATATAAGTTCAATGGACTCATAAGGTTAATTTGATTCAGCTTGACAAAATTAAGGCAACCAGGACTTTTTTAGTGTATGCTTAATTTGAACAAGAAAAAATATTCATTCTAAAACATTCCATAAATGTTATAGAAAGCAAAAATGTAACATTCTCAAATTGTTACAACACCCATTTTTTTAAAATCAAATTAATAAGCAGACTGATTGTATTTCTTGAAAAGTAATGCTTCAATTAATGATCTGCCAAATAGAACCGTATAATTCCAAGCAGAAAATGATTTGTTTTTATACCCCAATTTGCTAATTTAATAGAGTTTTGATAATTTACATTTAGAGAACATTAAGGGTCTGTCATATTAACGTATGAATGAGAACTGTTACACATATTGTTTGCGAAATGGAATGCAAAAACTTAATGTCTCAAAATCATTTAGAACACAGATAGAACTGTAAGGGTCCAAAGGTTAAATGTGTGTAAGCCTTTTTAGCACATGTGGAAAGAAATATATATATTTTCCCCCACCTTTATTTATAGAAATTTTCAAAAATGTACAATTGAAATGAAAAAATATTATTTACCCTCAGATACTTTTATATATTAAAAAATAATAATAATAAGATAAAATAAAATAAATAAATACCAACCAACCAAAACAATTGCTTATACACCAAACTAAAAGCCTGGTCATGATGTCACATGAGATGTCACACAGCTGCGAAAAATGTAAAAATTAACTATCATCCAGTATGCAGGGAGTATACATTTCCATATATTCAAGGAGAGAACCCCAAATTTTATAAAAGAACTCTTTAAGTCAGTTTGGAAGAACCCTTCAGACAGTATCTAATTTGTTACAGTTTTATGAAGTGAAAAACGTCATAAATCCACATGGAGTGAGTAGGTGGAGCAGATGACTTCCAATGCAGTAGAATACAACGTCTGGCCAGGAGGGACACAAAAGCAACAAAATCTGCTTTGTATCGTGTACAGTGAACTGACAAAGGAAGTGTACCAAACAGTGCTGTTGTAGATACAGGTTTAATTGCTTGCCCAACTACTTGAGACATTGTCTCAAATATTTCCGACCAATATCCACATAGAATTGGGCAAAACCAAAACATATGTGCCAGTGTTGCAGGAGGGAAAAGAAATATTTAAATGTAATGTTTCTATTATAAATTTGTTTCCAGCTCCACATTTGTTTCATGACTCCAATTTATAATAATTTAAATTTAGATTCATCCAATTCAAGCCGATCATCTTATAGGTTGTGATTTGGTCTAATTTAGATTGATTACCCTTATAAATCCTTATTTTCAGTTAATGGTTCATCGTTTACCTGAAGTCGCTTAGAGTCAGTATGCTGGCTAGTTACAGTACATCTGCTCACGGGCACATACTCGCCAGTTCTGGTTCTTAGATAAAGAATATAACTGTAAGCTAATTTACTTTAAATAATAAGCCGCCCCATGCTTGCTCATACTTAAAGAAAGTTTGATTTAGCCCCTAGATTATATCATACCAAGTCAGTGATTGTCAGAAATAATCAGGTCTCTAATGCTGTGCCTATGCTCCATCCATTGAGCCTGAATGTATGACAAATCCTGGTTGTAGGCTGCGGAAACATCAGCCTAAACAATCTACTAGATTTAATTGATTTCAGGAGATATTAGAGTTAAACAAGAATTGAATATTTTTTTGTCAGGCAAATATTTTCCATTCCAATTCACATAATTAAACAGAATAAGCCAATCAAGATTGTACAACATCAATTACCCAAAGATTCATTTTAGTTAATTTCAGTTAGAGGTTAATACCTGACAATGTAGAACTACATTGCAGCATATAAGTCCAGATACAGAACCCCACAGACACTTCTGCTCCTTTTGCCTAAATACTCAAATCACCAAAATAAGAAGACCATTTTCCCTGGAGTGGAGCATCTGGCAAAGATCTTATCAAAGTCAAAACCCAAATTAACTGATATAAAGGAGATTGTAAAATATTACAATGAAATTAGGACCACTTTACCAATCACACAGAGACATTTAAAATGACACCAAACATGAATATAGAGCCACAAGATATGCCATATTGGACATTCTGTGTGGAGCTGCTCTGGTAGAGAAGGTAAAGTCCAGGGGAAAGAGGGGGGCTCAGGATGCATGAGCGAGACAACCTAAACAACTGGTCTCCTAGCTGACCTTCTTCTCAGATTAGAAAGTTTGTTTTTGTGCCTGACCATTCTCATGGTCTTGTCTTGTTTTGTGTTCCTTAACAGTTTTCAGGGTTTAATAATATGGAGAGATATACCCATCCTTACAGAACCTTATAACTCCAAGGCGACGATTTGTTTTGCTCTAACGTCATTGGTAGTGTTGCATAGTTTTTGCAACGCATTATACTGTAAGCAGTTAAACAGTATGTGTATATTTTTCCTGCAAATTGTGAAATGTTGCAAAACATTTGCATTTTGTGTTTTATTGATGACATCGCCAGCGACTAGTTAGATTTGACTTAACCTTAATAACATAAAAGTCGACTTCAAAAAAATCGAAACACTCTTTGACTTTGGAAGCTGCTCATTTAGGTTCTGTTACGTCTGTCGTCCTCCACGTCATTTGTCTTCATAGCATCTTTCTCCTCTTGAGCCTTGTTTGCGCTTACTGGAGTACAGCACTTAAATGCAGCTAAGAATAAAACCCTGCTGATGTGCTCTCCCAGACTCGCTCCTGCAGTGTTTAAATGGGTGTACCGAGTCCATTGGGAGATTCTTCCACTGGCTTCTTAATTCATCTCATGCACTTCTATCCTGTCCTGAGCTCCCAGGGAAAACAAACTCACAAGCCAACCCCCATCCTGCCCCAGAAGAGCCTGAAATACTCTCTCTGTTGACTTGTCAAGAAATTAAATCTGCTTCAAACATACATTAGTCACTGTGAAGGGCACACAAACAGTGTTGCACATGTGGGAACCCAAGGACACTTGGAGAACAACGGCGTGACAACATTTCAACTTCAAGCATGAACACTTTTTTTTTTCTTCTTTCTACTTGTCATTCACAGGCTATAAAAGATGTAGAATGAAACATCGTAGACGAGGATGAATGAATATCGCTCTTGCCTTATGAATATTAATGAGATTAAGTGTCTGCAGTGCGCTGTGCCAAGCTGATCATAACAGACCAGTGAATGACATGGCCACAGCTGTACACTAGTTGGACTTGTGCCTATGACAAACTCAGACATCAATGACACAAGATCACAGATGGCTGGGTCAAGATGTTATCCGGTGCGGCGTGCTCTAGAGATGAAAAAGAACACAGCAATTGCTCTGATTAATATAATACCCCTATAATAACCTGCAATGCTTGGAAATGAGATTTTTTTTAATGAAATTTGCTGCAAGGAATGATGTACAAACAAAACCACAGGATTCTCCAACCCAGGCTCATTCTGATTATGTACATACATTTCTGGAGAGAGCAAAATACATCCCTGGAGCTAAGTTTTTTTGCAGATTTTAGTTTTTGCGAATCCACCAGATGCCCGCTGTGTACACTTTTTCAGATCTCAAATGTCTCTCACGAGTGCCATTCGCAAATGATGTTCTTACATAAATCCACCAGAGGCCCTGGTTGACTTACTGACAAACCGACCAATTCCCCTACCCTCCCCCTTCCCTAAACCCAACCAATAGTTTTAAAAAGCAATCCAGAAAAAGAAAAGCCCCCTGATTTTTACCACATTTTCAGATTTTACCACATTCTCACCCTATTTACTTGTTTATTTTATTTTTAGGCTCATTTTAAAAACGTAGCCCTATATACATTTCTGAAGATTGCGAATTATGTAGCCAGAAGTACGCATGGCTGCATTTTGTCTTTAAAATGAAAGCTACGAGGCGGTATAATGCCGTTCCTTTTCGCACTTACCAGCTGACCGCTTACCTCTGTGTGGACAGCTTTCCTGCTGTTACCAGTTTGTCCAGTTAGCTCGCCATTACGTTTTTAGTTGTAATTACCACTAATTTACTATTTACTATTCGTACCCCTATATACTATTTCTGGCAATCACATATTATGTAGCCAGAAGTATGTATGGTGGAATTTCATCTTTAAAATGAATGCAGTATGACTCCATTTCTTTTCACGCTTACCAGCTGACTGCTTACCTCCGTATGGACCGCTTTTCTGCTGTTAGCAGTTTGTTTAGTGGCTCGTCGTGTATGTTGGAGGATTTGAGATGCAGAGCAGAGTTGACCGTGATGACAGGGTTTGAGACTGGTGAAGTACGGTTCCAGAAAGCAGGCAAGATAAAAACAAAACCAAAAAATTAAACAAACAAGACAATTACTAGGTGAGAACGTGGTAAAATCTAAAAACGTAGTAAAAATCAGGCGACCACGAGGGCTTTTCTTTTTCTGGATTAATTTTGAAAACACTATCGGTTGGGTTTAGAGAAGGGGTTGGGTGAGGGGGATGTTCAGTCAGTCAGTCGACAGTGGCCTCTGGTGGATTTACACGAGAAGAGCAAGCACTAATGGCATTCACCAGAGAAATTTGACATCTCAAAAAGCATACACAGTGGTCTCTAACTGATTTACAAAAACAAAAGCTGCAAAAAAACCCCCCAAAAAAGTACCTCCTGGGATGTTTTGGCGCTCTCCGGAAATGTATATAGGAGTACATAATCAGAATGAGCCTGGGTTGAAAATGACTGTATATGAGGTCAAATAAATACATTCGTTTGTGTTCATTTTGTTTTTTGTTCCAAGTCAAACGTTTGCCTAGCAGTGTGTAAATACATACAATTATATGTATAATTACATACAGTTACAAAACACACTCTAAAGAGATGGTGTATATTGCTATTGTTATGTTAAATTATTCAGAAATAATATAATTCATACTGCCCATAAATCTTAGAGCCAAAAAAAAACTAGAATACAATTAAGAATAAAATGAATATTGATATTTTTGGAGACAATTTCAAGATTTTCTTGTCACTATTTTATTGTTTTCAACTAATTATCATCCTGATTTAATCATCTTATTAAAGAAAATAAAGCAGATTTTTTTTACACCACACAGTGTTTTAGTGAAAAGCATTCTTCTTCTTTAATTTGCGTACAATTATTTCATATTGTCACAACAACATAGTTCAATAAGTTAGTGGTAATTACAGTTATAGAGCATCATGTATTATGTTTATGTGTACAACACATTCAGCAGCATATTCTCATCCACTGACTATTTGCACAACACCAAATGAACAGCAAATCATAAATTACATTAAGTGAATTCACACAAGCCTGCTGCAGCAGAGCGGTTTAATCCTAACAAAATCAGCGTGAATCATCAGCCTGCAGGTGATCATACATATTCTCACTCGCAAATTTAATAAGCTGCACAATTACCATACAACACCATAGCAGCCATCATTTTTATTCAGTGTTGTGGTGTGTAATTGCAATGAATAAACATTAATTATGCTTTTTGAATGCAAAGTATGAGTGAGTGAATTTAAAACCAAGCTGTTGGCTTCTGCAATTTGTCTTTTATGGGGAAAAAAAAAGACTACTGTATATATCTGAATCTGACCATGAGGCTATTCTGAAAAGAATTTCTGCCCAAGATTACAGAATGGTGTGCAGAAAAGGGTCAAGAAATTAAATTGTGCTGTGATATGTCAACAAACATTGCTGCCATCCAAATAAACTACACTATGTATGTCCTGTGGGGAAATACTATGATTTATTTTAGCGTTGATATCTTTGCCATTGCTGTTTGAATGTACGCTAGGTCTTAGGCTGCTCATTATTTTTTATGTTTAGTTTATTATTTAGTTGCCTCTGGTAGCTGTATATAATGATAATAAAGCAGATGTAAATACTTATGTGTTGGAAATCTAATTTTTTTTTCTTTTTTTGAAAGCACAGATGGCCACAGCAAGCATCCAAACATTTCTAGATACAAATCATGCCTATACTGTAAAGCCTGCATGAGTGTTTATGTACATGTACATTAATCTCTTTTATTTAAAATTATTTAAAGGTTTGAGAGAAAATAAATATCCCTACAGTCACGTACTTAAAAACAAAACAAATATTTATAAGTAATTTCCAATAACTGATTATTTTATCTTTGCCATGATGACGGCACATAATATTTTACTAGTTATTTTTGGAAACAGTAATATTCAGCTTAAAGCGACATTTAAATGCTTAACTTGGTTAATTAGGCAAGTTAAGGTAATGAGGCAAGTCATTTTATAACGATGGTTTGTTCAGTAGACAATCAAAAAAAATTATAATTGCTTAAGGGGGCTAATATTACTGACCACAAAATGTTAAAAAAAATTTAAATAACAACAAATAACACTTTCTTTAAAAGAAAAAATAGTATAGGAAATACTGTGTAAAAATTCCCTGCTCTATTAAACATCAGTTATAAATAATTGGAGTTCACCTGTGGTAAATTCAGTCGATTGGAGATGATTTGAAAAGGCATACACCTGTCTATATAAGGTCCCAGGGTTGACAGTGCATGTCAAAGCACAAACCAAGCATGAAGACAAAGAAATTGTCTGTACACCTCCTTGACAGGATTGTCTCACTGCTCTGAAAGTTCCACTGAGCACAGCGGCCTCCATCATCTGTAAGTGGAAGATGTTTGGAACCACCAGGACTCTTCCTAGAGCTGGTCGGCCATCTAAGCTGAGTGATCGGGGGAGAAGGGCCTTAGTCAGGGAGGTGATCAATAACCCGATGGTCACTCTGTCTGAGCTCCAGCGTTCTTCTGTGGAGATACGAGAACCTTACAGAAGGACAACCATCTGTGCAGCAATCCACCAATCAGGCCTGTATGGTAGAGTGGCCAGACGGAAGTCACTCCTTAGTATTGGAATTTACCAAAAGGCATCTGAAGGCCTCTCAGACCATAAGAAACAAAATTCTCTGGTCTGATGAGACTAAAACTGAACTCTTTGGAGTGAATGCCAGGTGTGACATTTAGAGAAAACCAGGCACTGCTCATCACTAGGCTAATACCATCCCTATAGTAAAGCATGGTCGTGGCAGCATCATGCTGTGGGTGTTTATTAGCAGCCGGAAGAGTAATCAGGATAGACGGAAAGATGAATGCAGCAATGTACAGAGACATTCTGAATGAAAACCTCCTTCAGAGTGCTCTTGACCTCAGACTAGGGCGACGGTTCATCTTCCAGCAGGACAATGACCCAAAGCACATCACCAAAATATCAATGGAGTGGCTTCACAACAACTCGTGAATGTCCTTGAGTGGCCCAGCCAGAGCCCAGATGTAAATCCTATTAAACATCTCTGGAGAGATCTGAAAATGGCTGTACAGCATCACTTTCCATCCAAACTGATAGAGCTGGAGGGGTACTGCAAAGAGGAATTGGCAAAAAATTCCCAAAGACAGGTGTGCCAAGCTTGTGGCATCATATTCAAAAAAAGACTTGAGGCTGTAATTGCTGCCAAAGGTGCATCAACAAAGTATTGAGCAAAGGCTGTGAATACTTATGTACATGTGATATTTATAGTTTTTTTTTTTTTATTAATTTGCAACAATTTCAAATAATCTTTTTTACCCTGTCATTATGGGGTATTGTGTGTAGAATTTTGAGGAAATAAATGAATTTAATCCATTTTGGAATAAGGCTGTAACATAAAAAAATGTGGAAAAAGTGAAGTGCTATGAATACTTTCCGGATGCACTGTATACTGTGTTGATGTTGTTAAGGTTGCTGCTGAAAACAAAATATAACAAGAATAATAATTTGTACAATATTAAGGCCCAATCCCAATTCTATTTTTGTACCCCTATCCCTTCCCCTTCCCCTTGGCCCTTACAACCGAGGGTTAAGGGGAAGGGCTTCAAAACTTACCCCTAAGATTTGGAACAGCACTTCAACACCTGCACACGTCATCATTTGTCATCGCGATCTCTTGCTTCATATGAGATCAGACGATGGCGACTGCTGTAGTTATTCCAGTTGTGTTATTTTTTGGTATTTATCTTCAGGAAATCACTGAAGTGATATATTATGTTATCATAATGATTTAATGTGGCTATAAGATCGTAACTGTACTGTGTATTTACACAGTGGCCATATTCATCCATGTAAACACACGATAACAACATTTACATTATCCCAGACATTGTAAAAAGCTCATTTTCAGTCACTTGACTGCTCTGACAGGGTTTTCGAGTGTCAGAATGTTGTGGGACTGCTGTACAGGAGTTATTATTAGGGATTATAGATCGCGAAATTTAGCTATTTTATTTTTTATTTAATTATTATTTTTTTCAAGCATGACGGTAAAACATGAACGCGGTTATGAATATATTAAAACATGTGTTTGTCGTAATAATTTGTAAAACAAATTCTTAATAATGACAAAAAAATACTAATTTGTGAATCTCCTTACTTCCGGGTTCAGCAATACTGCCGTTGTAGCAGGTGTATTCTGGGACATTTACTTTACCCCTCCATTTTGAGTGTGGTCCTGAAAAATCTTTGTTCGAAGGGGTGTAAATCTCTTGCCCTTAGCCCTACGCCTTCAAGCTAAAGAGATCTGGGACACCACTACCCCTTGACTGGAACGCGCAAAACGAGAGGTAGGGGTAAGGGGAAGGGCTAAGGGGGAGAATTGGGATTGGGCCTAAGTAATATGAGCTAAGCAATCTTATTTAACCATCATTGATAGTGCAATGCATTGAAAAGTTTTCTTAATTGGTCAGAATAAAAGTGGCTACAGTGGCCGAGAGAGCTCAACGTTCTACATTTTAAGAAAAAAAAAAAAGCAAATTAAGAAAACATCATCAATTTGACAGTACATACACTTCAAATCCTCACAAAGCAAACACAAATTAAAAACACACTGAAAATCCTCACAACGCAACCACAAATAGAAAAATGTGCTGCAAATCTTCACAGAACATGCACATTTTGATGTAAAAAAAGTTTACACGTTGTATTATGTTGTTCTTACCATCATTAACCTACTATAAGGGCTTGAATATTTTTAAAATAGCCTATTATTCTTATCTGCAATTTATTTTGTCCTCATTTTAACAATAAAGCACCATAAATAGATTTTCATTAACGTTGTGCTCATAAGTTGAGAATATTATGTTAATTTAGTTATCTGATAAGGTTTCAGTTTATTCTTAGTTTATTTTGGCTATCATATGCTAAAGACAAAATAATAATTTAATCATGGTGTTAAAATTAACAAAAAAGCCAATGCTCGAACCAGCGACCTTCATGCTGTGAAGCGATCATGCTACCCACTGCGCCACCGTGAAGCCCTATATATATTGGGTTGCTGGTTTAAGCCCTTGGCTGGGTCAGTTGGCGTTTCTGTGTGGAGTTTGCATTTTCTCCCCGTGTTGGTGTGGATTTCCTCCGGGTGCTCTGGTTTCCCCCACAAGTCCAAAGACATACAGTACAGGTGAATTGGGTAAGCTAAATTGTCCGTAGTGTATATGTGTGAATGAGTGTGTATGGGTGTTTCCCAGTGATGGGTTGCAGCTGGAAGGTCATCCGCTGAGTAAAACATATACTGGATAAGTTCATTCCGCTGTGGCGACTTCAGATTGTTGAAGGGACTAAGCCGAAAGGAAAATGAATGAATGAATATATATATATATATATATATATATATATATATATATATATATACTGACTGACTTTTAAGGGTTTTATTACAACACCATGCAGCTGATTCAGAAAGATGAAGCAGGAGAATGGTGTTGCTGAGAGTGAGGGGTCTCATAACAGTTCACAAGATAAACATTAGAAGGTGAGCGATCTCACACACAGTTCATCAGGTAAACATCAGATCTTCAGTTAGACACCAGATAAGCTTAGTCACTTCCCTTATTCAGTTGGATTGACATCCATAGGTGAAAAGAGTCATCCATGGGAGAAGACAAGAGACATCCATGGGAGAAGACGAGAGGAAGAGGGAGAGAAGGTGAGGTGAACCATCCAACTTCGATTCTGGCCGATGAGTACGAGTGACGAAGGTTTGTATACATTATATGGTGTTTGGTGATTGTGGGTACAGGTGCGGGTTATTAATATGCTGGTGATTGTTCACAGGTGTGGTGAGAGGTGGCTGGCGAGGGAGAACGGTGATTGGAGCTAATAAATAGAGCTAATAAATGTAATGTAATGTGTATTTATATAGCGCATTTATTGTGTATGGCCATACACCCAAAGCACTTCACAATCATAAGGGAGAGGGACGAGGGTCTCTCCACACCACCACCAGTGTACAGCATCCACTTGCATGATGCGATGGCAGCCACAAGACAACGACACCAGTGCGCTCACAACACACCAGCTATTGGTGGAGTGGAGAGACAGTGATAGAGCCAATTCGGTGGATGAGGATGGTTGGGAGGCCATAATGGGTATGGGCCAATGGAGAGAATTTGGCCAGGACACTGGGGTTATACCTCCACTCTTTATGAGAAGTGCCATGGGATTTTAAATGACCGCAGTGAGTCAAGACCTCGATTTAATGTCTCATCCGAAAGATGGCGCTCAGCGACAGTGTAGTGTCCCCATCACTTTACTGGGGTATTAGGACTTGTGCACCCCCTGTTAGCCTCACTCACACCACTTCCAACAGCAACTTAGTTTTCGCATCTGGTCGAGAGGGGTCTGGATGCAGACCTGGTGCAGTGCAATCTGAGCTGCATCCAATGCTTCTTAATGCGCTCACCTAACCCTACTCGTCACAGTGACATCATTCACTCCATTGAGTGCATTGTGTCTGATATTGCATTGCTGAGTGATACTATTGTGCATCCTATACTATTGTGCATCCTGATACTATTGATCTGGTCTCCGGTGGAGTAACCGGTTTTAGACTGCAGGGTGACATGGCTGTGGCCACTAAATCCTCAATGGCAATCTTTTATTCGTCCTTATAGTTCTAAAACCATCGTAACTTGATACATTTTACTACTGAAAACCTTGCTGTTTGTTATGACACTACTGTATATGCTTAAGTACTATAAGTTTAAGTCAGCAAGTCCACTGAAAGTTGTAATTACGATCATATGACTGAAGGCCCTGTGAAGCCCATGACATGCACCTGTTAAGTTTTTTTTTTAACTTTAATTTTTTACTTTCACATATTTCACTTTTTGGAACCACTATGAAATTATTTGACTTAGTTTTTTGGCGTGACACCCTAATTTATTGAAAATGTCCTACAGTTTCTTTTTCATAATTTCATATAAAATAAATAGCACTATAATAATAAGTGTCCAGCAATGAAGATTAATTGCTGTCACACTATTTGTATATTTTTAAGAGTTCATTTATTAATTTTCCTTCGGCTTAGTCACTTATTTATCAGGGGTCGCCACAGTGGAATATACCAACTCCACTATTGGCCTATTCAAGTCCAACAGTTCTGGCATATGTTTAATGTAGTGGATGCCCTTCCAGCTGCAACTCAGTACTGGAAAACACCCATACACTCTCACATTCACAAACACACACTCGTACACTATGACTATACAATACCCAATTCACCTATAACGCATGTCTTTGGACTGTGGGGGAAACCGGAGCACCCGGAGGAAACCCACGCCAACACGGGGAGAACATGCAAACTGTACACAGAAATTCCAACTGACCAACCTGGGACTCGAACCAGCGACCTTCTTGATGTAAGGTGACAGTGCTAACCACTGAGCCACGGTGTCACCCAGCAATAAAGAGTTTTAGGATGCTTTCACACCTGTGGATCGATTCTCGTTCCGAAACATGGATTAAAATTTTTACAATGTTGCTCTTTGTTTTTGGTGCAGTTCGCTTTCACATGGCAAAGTTTCTATGGACCAAAAGAGCTAAAACAATTCACGTGCAAGTACACTCTCCTCACATTGGTCAAAGTTTTCTGTTTATTTTGATTAGAGTCCCGCTCAGCTGTCATGCGTCCTTATTTTAATTTATGACGATGAGCATTATAAGTCATTATAAGCGAAAAGCTGCGCTTTCATTTTGAATAGTGACACCCACAGACGTCGTCACCAAATATAAATCAGAGGTAAGACTTTTTTATACATAGCAGTTGGCTTATGCATTATAAACCAAGATAAACCAAGACTGTGGCTGTTTGGTCAATTTTCTTAATGGATAAACAGCTCTTGTTAAGTTAACATGCTTTCACTTTTGTATTTGACATGAAACGCTCATTTACAGGTAGAAATGACATCCCGCCCTACTCACAATTCTCCCTTCATATTGCCATATATGCCTATTACATATTCATAAAACACTGTCATATAGCCTGGCTTGAATCATATTGCTTTCTCATTACAATCGATTTGCTCCAAGTTCGTTTCAATCAAGCCGAGACAACCTCATTCAGGCGATCTAGAACCAATTTTTTTGGTGCGGATCCGATCGTGATTGCTGGATTCACATATACCAAATGAACTGTGCTATCTGGGGAAATGTGCTAGGTTCCGGAACAAAAGTCTATGTGTGAAAGCACCCTTAAATGAATGAGAACTGACAAATGTGTCTTAGCAGTGTCCTATCATATAGGACATATCGTTTTTAGTTTACCTAAAAACTACTCAGATCTTCTAGAAGTTTAATTACATTTTTTTATGTTTCTAAAAACATAATCTGTGCAGTGTCAGGAAGGTGTTACCAGCCCTCAGACTAGTATATAATTAGAAGTTTAGAGTTTAAAAATGCAGAATGTACTGTATAAACAAACGCCATGAGTCATCAGCATTGTAATGTGTTTGTACTGTATGCAGAAGGTCATTGTCTGAGGCCTTTCTAATTGAAAGTGCTCCAGCAGGTACAGCTAGCGTGGCTGAATTGTAATGAGATGAAACTAGGCTGTAGTACTTTTGACCCAGAGGGGAAGTCCTGGAGGGAGACTGTGGTGTGAGATATCCTAGAGACACTGCATAATCAAGAACATGCACACACACAACTTGAAGGAAACTCTGCTGAAAATCCAGCGTATAGTAGCAGGAATTTCTACTCCAAAACCATTTTTGGAGACCAGCTATGGTCATTTTAACAGGGGAGCATCCTCACGCACACACACACACACACACACACACACACACACACACACACACACACACTCACGCACTCACGCACGCACGCACGCACGCACGCACGCACGCACGCACGCACGCACACACACACACACACACACACACACACACACACACACACACACACACACACAAACATTTAGGAGGTGCTATAATTGGACTCCATGAGACTGCAGGGTTTCAGACGGACACTGAAGGTTCAGATATAATTGCTTTTGGGGCATTTTCTACTCAGCGACCATGTCTCTTTATTGCTTCTGGTCTATCAGCTTAATAAGATTGATAAAGTCACTGTGATGTTAACAAATGAGCTTTTTTTGTTCCAGCCCTCTAGAGGCCATGGCAGTTAGATAAACAAACATGAAATGGGTAAATGTGCAATAAATGGATCCTCTTTGTGGTTCGCTCTGATGAGGAAGCAGAAAATCTTTCCAGGCGGACTGAAACGGCTCTCTGTTGCCGTTCAAAATCCTCGCCATAAAAAAGCAATTCCATTTGATCCAGCATATGGGGCTTTTTGAGTCACAGATACTAAGGTTGGCAATATTCCCCTGTCAACAGGCTTGTCTGGAGAAATATTTTCAATGAGGAAAGTTTGCCGATTGTTTTGAGACTGCCAGATTCCCAACATGCATTGCAGCGCGCATGAATTACGTGCTTATTGATTTAAGATAATTTGCTTGAAATAGTTGGCTGACTTTATTTATGGCTGAAGCTTCCCATGTCATTATTTATTTGTGTGCTAAGAGCTAATCTTTTTGCTTAATGGGTTTTGTTTGGGTATGTTTACACTCAAATGTGTCTCTGCATAATGAATAGAGCGCTGCGGGTGACGAATTTTTTTTTGTAGTTAGTGACTTTTTATGAATGGATTTTTGGCTTAATGCCTTAAAAAGAGGTCTGTTCTTAATACAAGCAAGTGGGTGCTAGTCTGTTTTGGCTAGTGTTAAAACAACACTGAAAAAATTGCTTATTTTAAAAACACTGTATCAGTGGTCAACAGGGCTTTACATTAACACCCGCCAACCCGCCAAATGTGGGTAGATTTGGGTTGTGGCGGGTTAGACAGCCACTCCCACTAACCACTTTGGCTGGCTGAAACTGATTTTTTAATTGCCAATGCTGGCTCGTCATCACTATTGATTAGACTGTAAGTTTCTGATCGTTTGTCCATATGCGTACAAATGTGATCTTAGAATCGAGAAGCAGCATTACTGACAAAAACAGCTTTTCGAAATTTGTGGCAAGGAAATAATTAGTTTGGTGTGGCCAGAGAAAAAAAAAGGTAAATCCTTATTGTGTTGAGCCCCGAAAAGTCCTGTGAAAGAAAACTAATTGCAATGCCACACTTTTTTATAAAAGCATAACCCATTTGCTTATGCTCATAGAGTTAGGATATTAAAATAAACGAAAAACAACTCGCCTTTTAAAGACCACCAATCACTTCACTGAGCAATGGCCACGGCAGTTGTTTGTGTTGTGACCAATTGGTGCGTGTTACTTCAGTTGTTTGTGTTGACCAATTGCTGCATATTTCTTCAGTTGTTTGTGTTGTGACCAATTGCTGCATGTTTCTGCAGTTGTTTGTGTTGTGACCAATTGCTACGTGTTACTTCAGTTGTTTGTGTTGTGACCAATTGTTGCATGTTTCTGCAGTTGTTTGTGTTGTGACTAGGGCCAGACGGAATCTGCGGACGTTTTTTGCAATTTCTGCGTAGAATTTTAGTAAAAGTCTGCGGATTTCTGCGGAATTATTTTGGGAGTCTCATAACTAAAACCTTAATATGTGAAATATGTGTAATTTAAAAACTGAATAAATTCAGATTTACACACATTTACTTAGGTAAATAAACAGAATATATGATGGGCTAAAAATCTGCGGAAATCTGCAGAAAATCTGCAGAATTCTGCGCGCGCAGATTCCATGTGGGCCTAGTTATGACCAATTTTTGCGTGTTACTTCAGTTGTTTGTGTTGTGACCAATTGCTGCGTGTTTTTTCAGTTGTTTGTGTTGTGACCAATTGTTGCGTGTT
>CAIGQZ010001206.1:5622626-5635935 GCA_903798205.1 Danio tinwini | reverse complement strand
TGACTAATTGCTACGTGTTACTTCAGTTGTTTGTGTTGTGACCAATTTTTGCATGTTACTTCAGTTGTTTGTGTTGTGACCAATTGCTGCGTGTTTCTTCAGTTGTTTGGGTTGTGAGAATTTGCAACACGTGTGCTGTCAAATTGATAAAAATAGTTTCTTCATTTGCTGGTGTTTTTTGTAATTGCATGTGCTTTCTTAAATTGCAGCGCGTTAAGCTCACTCGGCCACCATAGTTTTTGGGTCCTTTTCACACCACACTGATTGGTTTGGTCCGAACCAGTTGAAAAGAATCAAAACGCTGTCATGTGACAAAATCCACATCACTAGTTGGCCAGATGTCATTGAACATATTTTCTAAACTGCTTTTTGATTGGTAAGAATTATCGTATGGGAAAATGCCAATGGGAGCGACAGGGTGGCACAGTGGGTAGCGCTCTCGCCTCACAGCAAGAAGGCCACTGGTTCGAGCCTCGGCTGGGTCAGTTGGCAATTTTGCATGTTCTCCCCGTGTTTGCATGGGTTTTCTCCGGATGCTCCGTTTTCCCCCACAAGTCCAAAGACATGCGGTACAGGTGAATTAGGTAAACTAAATTGTCTGTAGTGTATGTATGTGAATGAGTGTGTATGGATGTTTCCCAGTGATGGGTTGCAGCTGGAAGGGCGTCCGCTGCGTAAAACATGCTAGATAAGTTGGTGGTTCATTCCGCTGTAGCGATGCCAGATTGATAAAGGGACTAAGCCGAAAAGAAAATGAATGAAAATGCCAATGGACCTCTCGCAAGTAAACAAATCAGCAGACACAAAATGTCCTTTTTTTTACTATGGAGGGACGACTGCGCTGGCTGATTGTATGCCTGGTCATAGTATACTACATAGTTTGTATACATCACTTTAGACAAGCCATACATTTTGAGAATGATGCATGGTTGTGGCTGGACAACGTTTTAATGCATTGCAAAGGGTGAAAGCGCATCGCAAGTCATTTCAGGAGGAGGCGTGAAATAATTTAGCTAAACTGCAACATGGTCATCTTCCAGAAATATTACCAATGATCCATCAGGTAATGTTTTGCCCCCTCCCTCTCTAAGACTGTTGGTAAAGCGCTGTCAACAAATATGTTTCCTCCACACCCCATAAGATGGGACAGCACATTGGACTACAGCAGCTGCATTAGTTCAAAAAGGCGCAGTACTTTTTGCAGTATGTTTTGGTTCGGATTATGATGCATACACTATTTACCACTGACCTCCAATTATCCAATTATTGTCGTTAATCACAGTTTTTAAGACTACCAAATAATAACTTCATTTCCAGTTGATCATTAGGAAAAGTGGCAGAGGGTATATTTTTCCAATAAATCATCTGTTGAACTGCACCCCAATCATCACAAATACTGCAGAAGACCTATTATATCCTGCCTGCTCACCAAAATCAGTGAAGTTTGGTGAAGGAAAAATCGAAAATGCGAGAGATCTGCAGAGTGGATGGTAACATCAACAGCCTGATGTATCAAGACATTTCTGCAGCCCATTACATTACAAACCACACGTGATGGGGAATTCTTCAGCAGGAGAGTGCTCCTTCTCATACTTCAGCCTCCACATCAAAGTTCCTGCAAGCAAAGAAAATCAAGGTGCTCCTGGATTGGCCAGCCACCAGACATGAACATTATTGAGCATGTCTGGGGTAAGATGAAGGAGGAGGCATTGAAGATGAATCCAAAGTATACTGCAAGAACGCTTTCTTTGCCATTTCAAGCGACTTTATTAATAAGTTATTTGAGTCACTGCATGGATGCAGTCCTCCAAGATCATGGGAATCATACACAATATTCATTCTTTTTCCACTGATCCATGACTTTAAATTCTATACTGGACATTATTTCTGTTAAGTGACAAGACCTGTCTAAGCAAAGTCAGACCTTGCTGTGCTAATTAAATAATAAAAAATTAAGGCATGATCATATTTAATATAAAATAAGCGTAATCTAGAGGCCTTTGCCTTTCATATAAGCCACTTCTGATACTAAATGATTAACTAGAAGTTAAGTTATTATTTGTTGTTCAACAAAAATTTTGTCAGGTAGTGTACTGACTCTTTGTTTGCTTTAAATATCCTTTATGCTATTTGTTAATAAATAATTTCTCTTTGCAATTTACCCGGTCTGCATCGTCTCTCTTATGCTACAGTTTTGAGCCGGTTGTAACACTCATGCTCGCTGAACCTCTTTTATCATTTGAGCATGATGGTATCGTCATCTTGGAATATGCCCATGCCATTAGGGAAGAAAAAAAAATCTATTTATGGAATAACCTAGTCATTTTGATATATTCAGATGACCTCATTCTTTGGGCACATATCATTGAACCTAAACCTAAGCAACTGCAACATCCCCAGATCACAGCGCTGCCACCTCTGGCTTGCATGGTAGGTAATATAGGCATGATTCACTTCTCTTCTTACCCTAATGTGCCCATCACTATGGACCGGGGTAAATCTGCACTCATTAGATGACATGACCTTGATGATTAGATGATCTGTCCAACAACAGATTAAAAAATAACAAGTATTTAAAAAAATAATAATTAAAATAACCCTACTACTTGCATATACTTACATATACTACATTCACAGGGTAAGTGTGACGTAGGCATGGCAGCCTGGGCATTTGCACGTCATACTGCACGTTATACTTTTTTAATGCATCACAAAGCAACTGACAAACACTGTACACTTCAAGGCAGATCAGATAACTTTCACCTCCTTAAATGATTGTTAAAGCTGTTTTATTATTATTATATTTATTATTTTGTATTATTGTTGTTGTTGTTATCGGCGTGAGTGTATTGCAGTTATCACGTATCCCTGCCCACCTTTTGATCTTTTATTATTATTATTATTATCACTATTATTATCATTATATTACTATTAATAATCCATCAAATTGTTAGTTAAATTCTTCTTTTTAATAAATATTAATGGTTTTTATTATTTGTATATTATCATTATTATAGTAACATTTCTTTGTCTTATTATTCTCATTGTTTTGCTTGCAGCACTTTTTTTTCTACTTTTCTTTTCTTCTACTCTCCTCCTTCCCTTTCTGTTTTTTTCCCTCCTATTTCCTTTTCTTCTACTTACTATTATTACTATTATTTTTATTAATTATTATACATTTTTGTCCTCTTCCTGATTTCCCAACCTCTTCTCACCTCCTCACTATTATCATTATTAGTTTTACTTTTACTATTGTTACCATTATTATCATTACTACTCTGACTTGTTCTCCCTTTATCTTCTCATTATCATTATTACAAACCATTGTCATTATTCAGGTTGCTGTAGTTGGTGTTATTGTAGTAGTAGTAGTAGTAGTAGTAGTAGCAGTAGTCATTGTGGTAGTAACAATTGTATTCGTAGTTGAGATTGTTGAAGTAGTAGTTGTAGTAGTTTTTTTTTTTTTTGTAGTAGTAGTAGTAGTAGATGTCGTTGGTATAATGGCACCAGAAGTAGTAAAGGTGTTGGTGTAGTAGTAGTAGTAGTAGTCTGTGTAGTAGTATCAGAAGTAGTAGATGTTGTTGATGTAGATGTTGTAGTAGGAGTGATTACTGTAGTAGTATCAGTAGTAGTAGTAGACGTTGTTGTAGTAGTGTCAGAAGTAGTAGATATTGTTGATGTAGATGTTGTAGTAGTAGTGATTCCTGTAGTTACAAGGAGTTGAGCCCCCCTAAAATGAAAATCCTAATCCCAAACTTTAGGCTCAGTAGTATATTGAAGCCATGTTTTTTTGTTTTAATTCGCGTCACTGATATATGCTTTTCTTAAAGCCACACAGCTGTTTAGTCTCAATCCTTCGAGTTCCCTTTTCATTGTTTATATGGAGATGCTCTTGCTTTCATTATTAGACATAGCCATGAGTTCCTGTTTCTTTTTTTACTAATTTCACAGGGCCCTTAAGTGTACGTCGATCTCCATCATTCAAGACGTTTCTCCTACCATAATTATTCTTTAAAGACGATAGTTTTCCTCTATTCTTCACATTTGTAAAAATCCATTGGACAATTCTTAATATAATTTTAGTAGCTTCAGCAATATTCTTAGGTTTTTTCTTTGCTTAAAGAACCCCTATTATGCATTAAAAAAGGTCATGTTTTGGTTTTGGAGGTCTCCAACAACAGACTGATAAGCATGTAAGGTCAAAAAACACTTTCATTGTCTTTTAATATGCATTTATTTTAATTATCCCAACGACTCCCATATGATTTGTTCAGGAATTCACTTGTTCCCAAACCCCTTCTTAGCACAATAATAATCTGCACTGACTGGCCCTTGACCATACCTGCCAAGACACCCATTTTTCCTGCGAGTCTCCCGTATTTCAGACCTATCTCCTGCCACTCTCATGTTTTGTTATTTCTCCCGGAAAACTTCTGCAATTTCAGCACAAGGCTGGGGCTATAATGCTGAGGTATTTTTGCAAAAAACACTAATTTTCTATGACACTTCAGAGCACAGCGTCTTTGCGACATGGTTAAAAAGGGCTCTCCTACAGTGTTTGTCTTTTTTTTTTTTTACAGTGTTTGTGGGCGGAGCCGGGGGTTTTCATTTTTCTGGGTCTGCACGTGCAACAAATGGCCCAGGCTTGAGTTCAGTATTGACGTCACGCCGGTATGGCTAAAGACTCGTTACCTTCACGATTCATTTGAACCACTCTGAGTCAACAATCAATAGTTTTAAACATAGTGCACTTTCAGATTTAAGCCTTAGCTGGATATTTCACTTCACTTAGAGCTGTGTTAGTGCATGGAAGGTCATTTTCAAAAACCCATAATAGGGGCTCTTTAATAAACCATGCTATCATGCAGTAATTATCAAATAGGAGGCTATTTGAAAGCCACAGAAAATGTATTGTGGAATGTTATTATGGAGAAATGGCATCTGTCAATCATTTCGGTAGGCGGTGGGTAGGGCACTCCTACGTCACGTTATGATGGGCCTCAAAATCACTGGGATTTGGGTCCTATTTTAAAGTCAGTACATTTTTTGAAAAGAGACATTAGGTTTACATCACTTCAATATGACAGTGGACACACTTTACCTACACACAGTTCTGTCCAAACAGCTTCCAAAAGATGATTTTGCATCATAGGAGCCCTTTAAGTAAACATTCACAAGCATTATAAGCATAATGTATTTTAGTTTCCCTCATTCCAAAATCTTTAAAATAAAAATACATAAAAAAAATAAATTTACAATATTTATTTTAATGGGTATCACTAAGAAAAATTATGAAAAGCATAATTGAAACTAATCAAAATACAAAAAAGTGGAAACGTATTCTATACGTGCTGCCATGAGCACATCAGCTCTCTTAAACGTTTTATGTTATTTTAATGCTTTATAAAATTACATTATGCACAGTAAGTTTCTTTGGATTATGTAATATTGGAATATGTTGCAGCACATTTCAGAAGATAACGAAACAAAGCTTATAGTCCAGAATACAGAGTAATCCATATGAATCAAGCAGTTTAATCCAAAGCTCTTGAAGAGATATGATTGTTTTAAAATATGATGCACTCTCTGAACAAAATGGTTCTAAACGATACCAGATTAATGTTCAAAAATGCTTTGAAAGTGTTATATAGGAATTTAAAGGAGTTAGTAATGTTATATATATATATATATATTTTTTTTTTTTTGGGGGGGGGATTTTTTATTATTATTTCTAAAAACCTTGTTGTTTCTCAATTGCCAATTATGCACTTTTAATGTTTTATTAATATGCACTTGCAGCAGTCTAACAACTATAAGAAAGCAGATAAGACAAAAAACAAAAGCTAAAAAATGACAAGTAAACAACAAGGTGAGAATGTGTTAAAATCTGAAAACGTGGTAAAAATCAGGCTGCCTCAAGGGCTTTTTTTCTGGATTGCTTTTAATAACACTGACGGTTGGGTTTAGGGAAGTGGGTGGGCGCTGGGGAATCAGTCTGTCAGTCATTCAGTTGACAGCGGCCTCTGGTGGATTTACGCAAGAAGAGCAGGCATGAATGGCATTCGTGAGAGAAAAAGCATACTCATCGGCTGGATATGCTAAAGGCAATTCCTAATTGCCATTAGCATATAATAAGCAGGAAAGTTCTCGAGACCTACCTGAGCTCAAACTTCCCTCTTGCCTTACAAACAGGAGGGGCTCGAGGATCTTACGAGCTCAGGGCTCTCTCCCGGGACAGCATGCCAAAGACACTTTATAATTACTCATCAGATATGTGTGAACTCTTGAATTTATTTAATGTATTGTTCGTTATTTGTGAATACATTACCATAACTTTTTTTTTAACCCTGAAATTATATATTTTTAAAAAAATCTATCAGCAACAAGACAAGCTCTAAAATTCATAAAGTTTTCACCATTGCTAAAAATTAAGAGGTAAAAGCTAAAAGTGCTAAAAGGTATACAATACCTAAGACCAGCAGATCAATATCACACTCATCTCACAACTGTCAGACAAAATGACCAACAAATCACAAATCCTTAATATTAATATGTAGGTAAATACATTATAAGCATGCAGAGAAGTAACAGTAGTCCTAATTATTCAATCAGCATGCAACCAAACAACCTCGTGTGTTGTCATTCATTCATTCATTCATTTTTTTTTCGGCTTAGTCCCTTTATTCATCAGGGGTTGCCACACCGGAATGAACCGCCAACTTATCCAGCATATGTTTTACGCAGCGGATGCCTTTCCAGCTGCAACCCATCATTGGGAAACACCCATACACTCCTATTCACACACATACACTATGGACTATTTAGCTTACCTAATTCACCTATACTGCATGTCTTTGGACTTTGGGGGACACCGAAGCACCTGAAGGAAACCCACGCAAACACAGGGAGCCGAGGCTCAAACCAGCAACCTACTTGCTGTGAGGCGATTGTGCTATCCACAGCGCCACCATGTCACCCTCATGTATTGTATAAAACGTAAAAACATCAACTAGCAAACAGATAAGACAAAAAGTGAACAGAACTTAGTTTGTAAAGTGAATTAACTACTTTGTTAAGTGAAGAAGCACAGTATAAGTATCTCAACGCAATCTCACGGCAATTCGTAACTTTTTGACGTAGTGGCTAATTCGTATGAATTTGTACAATCTAATTCGTACAAATTAGTACGATTTGCCCAATGATGGTTGGGGTTAAGGGTGGGGTTAGGTGCCACGCCTCCTTTTTAAAATCGTACATTTTCGTACGACTGAACTCACAAATTCATATGAATTAGCCACTAAACTGACAAAACGTAAAATACGTTTCCTCGTGAGATCGGGCAGAGTATCCACATTTATAACGTAAGTTTGGATGGAGTTCATCTCACACACAACATTAACTGTAAACACTTTTTGACAAAAAAAAAACGACTGATTATTACCATTTTCTTGTGTGGACAACAATTTAGTGATTTGGACGAGATATATAAAAGTAAAGCATGCAAGGTCCTATTTTAAGCGATAAACAAAAACCATGACCTAAATCAAACAAGACTTGCACTCTTTAGTGGTACTTTGCTATTAGTTGATTGCCAAAGAAAAGATTTATATTATACAAACCAAATCCTAGTGGACATTAACAATATATGGGCGTCACTGTGGCACAGTGGGTAGCACGGTCTCCTTACAGCAAGAGGGTCATTGGTTCAAGCCTTAGCTGGGTCAGTTGGCATTTCTGTGTGGAGTTTGCATGTTCTCCCAGTTTTCGCATTCCTCCGGGTGCCCCCACAAGTCCAAAGACAAATAGTTAAATTGGGTTAGCTAAATTGTCCTATATTTTATTACTGTACATAAACTATAGTAATTTATAATAGTACTCTAGTGTTTTTTGAACCAAACGATTGTAAAGTACTTAAATAATTCTGCTGTGGTAATGATATAGTTGCTCTGGTAATACAACAACTATACTAATATAAAACATTTATCCTAATACGGTGCTAAGTTTTCTACATCTATATGAATTATCCTACAATACACCACTGTACTGAAGTAAAAACTAAAGCACACTACAGTATTTATTACAGTTTATCAGTTCACTATAGTTAATACCACATTATACTGTAGCATTCATAAGCAAAAAGCTCTGCAATACATACAGTTGAAGTCAGAATTATTAGCTCCCCTGAATTATTAGTCCCCTGTTTATTTTTTCCCCAATTTCTGTTTTACGGAGAGAAGATTTTTTTCAACACATTTCCAAGCATAATAGTTTTAAGAACTCATTTCTAACAACTGATTTATTTTATATTTGCCATTATGACAGTAAATAATATTTTACTAGATATTTTTAAGACACTTCTATACAGCTTAAAGTGACATTCAAAGGCTTAACTAGGTTAATTTGGTTAACTAGGCAGGTTAGGATAATTAGGCAAGTTATTGTATAACGATGGTTTGTTCTGTAGACTATTGAAAAGAAATATAGCTTAAAGGAGCTATAAAATTTTGACCTTAAAATGGTTGTTAAAAAATTAAGAACTGCTTTTATTCTAGCCTAAATAAAACAAATAAGACTTTCTCCAGAAGAAAACAATATTATCAGACATACTGTGAAAATGTCCTTGCTCTGTTAAACATCATTTGGGAAATATAAAAAAAAATCTAAATAAAAATCAAAGGGGGGCTAATAATTCTGACTTTAACTGTATACACTTTAAAATAGCTTGGTTAAAAAGTCCTTTTTTATGTGTAGATATGTACAGTACTTGCTCAGAATTTAAAGAAAAAATATCTATCTATGCATATGCTTAAGAGAGATGCTTTAAGATAAGCTTTTCTCAGAGAAAGACCTCATTCCAATTGATGGAATAATAGAATCGCTGCGTCCACATAGCTGTCCTCAATCAGTGTCAGTCTATAAAAATCAAACATGATAAATGCAACAGTGTCTTCAGTCTGCGGCGAAACTATGCATCAAAATGAATGTTCCCTTTTGCTAAATGATGCATTTGAAGAAAAGTCAGAATGCACTGAACTGGAGTTAAAAATGTAAGATAACTCACTACACTCCTTTTGCTGTCAACAGAAGCAGCTTCTCGGATGAGTGGTGAAATGTTGATGAGCGCTATATATATCTTGTAAAGATGTCAGAACAGTCGGATATTCGGTATAAAGAATATTTTAGTCATTACGTTTGCTGGAGTTCTGGATGTCTGCTAAAACTCTCAGGACTTATAAAGCCAGATATTGCACTGCTGTTTAACCTTGTTGGATTTTCTTGCATTTCAAGATGAAATATAAGGGTGCTTTCACACCTGTGAATCGATTCATTTGTTCCGAAACAGGGATTAAAATGTTTACATTTTTGCTCTTTGTTCTAGGTGTGGTTCGCTTTTACACGGCAACGTTTCTAAATGGATCAAAATAGCTAAAACAAGTCACGTGTAAGTAAATGCTCCTCACATTGGTCAGAGTTTCACAGTTTATTTTGCAGAGTTATTTTGTTCAGCTCTCGGGGGGTGGTTTGGTGGTGTTTGACAGATTGAGCGCAACATGTCTGAAGAGCGAGGAGGGATGCGGTGGGGAGGGGTGATGAGAAGGCCAGGCATCCGGGAGTCACTCGTTTGCCCAGGCATCCGGGAGTCTCTGTGCATATGCGGGAGACTCCCGGAACTTCCGGGAAACTTGGGATGTCTGGATTGACCTCCTGCCCTATTCATAATTCTCTCTTCATATAGCCGTATGCCTATTACATATTCATAAAACACTGATGAGACGATCCCAAGGTTTCCGGACCAGGCCGTATCCTGAGCTGCTGCTGTGGTGGTCATGATGGAGAGCATGAGACTGATTCCTGTGATGCTCCAAGGACAGACGTGTCTTTGCTGAGGTCCAGCTACTGCGCCTAGACTGCAGCTCTGCACAAGACGTTTGGCCATAGGAGAAATGGTCGGGCCCAACTGAGCCTGGTCTCTCTTGAGGTTTTTTAAATTCTTCACTTTCGCCAATTGGTGAAGTTTTTTTCCTCGCTGCTGTCGCCACTGGCTTGTATGGTTCGGGATCTGTAGAGCTGCGCATCGATGGAATTGCTCCCCAGTGTTTGGACTCTCAGTAGTGATTATTGAACCACACTGACCTGAGCTAAACTGAACTGAACTTAAACACTGAAAACTGAACTGACACTGTTTCAATTCACTATAAACTTCCATGTGAAGCTGCTTTGACACAATCTACATTGTATAAGCGCTATACAAATAAAGATAATTGAATTGAATTGAATTGAATTGTAATTTAGCCGGGCTTGGATCGGATCACTTTCTCACTACAATTGATCCGCTCCAGAGTTTGTTTCAATCGAGCCGAGACTACCTCATTCAGGCTGTCTCGGAGCGATTGCTTTGGTGCGGATCCGAGCGCGATTGCCCTGTTCACATATGCTCTAAATGGGCAAACGCTCCAGGTTCCGGAACAAAAGTCTAGGTGTGAAAGCACCCTAAGTCCTTTGTGTCTCCAGAATGTGTTTGTGAATATTAAGGTCAAAATACACATCAGATCATTTATTATAGCCTGTTAAAAAATTTTGGTTCAGAGGCAGGGCTTTACATTAACACCCACCAACCCGCCAAATGCGGGTAGATTTGAGCTGTGGCGGGTTAGACAACCACTCTCACTAGCCACTTTGGCTGGTTGAAGATCATTTTTAAATTAGCTATCCTAAAAGCAGGGTTAAAAATATGGCCCAATATGCATACATATGTCATCTTAGAATCGAGAATCAGCATGACCGATATAAATAGCGTTCACGCGAGCAAAGGATAACAGATGAATACCAAATGAGAGGATGATCACTCGCGCGCACAGGTGATGAGATGCGCGCGACTGTTTAAAAAGCATGTGCGCTCCTGTTTCCTGGCGCAAAGCAACAGTGACTGAAAATGCAACTGCTGCGATCTGTTCTCTTTCAAATAGACTGGAGTGATGCTCGTGCACTCACAATCCTGCTGCTTCCAAAAGTTCCAGATGTTTCTAAAAGATGTCTTTTTTGTAAGCAGCAGCGGTTGCCGGTTTGAAGAGACTATTCTTTAAAGAGAACAGATTATGGGCCTAACGTTACCTGTGTGCGCGTCACGCGTGATCATCCTTCCATTATCACACACGGTGTGTTTTCACCTGATCACCTGTTTAATTATCATTTTTACAATAACATTGCTTTAATAGGAGATTATCTCCCCATGTATGTGTAGGTAACTAGTAATCTGAGAGACCTTTAGCCTGGGCAGACTAGGCTACTAGTTTTAGATACATGGCAATGACTATTTTTTAAATGTAAATGTTTTTTAAGAAATGTTTTGTTGAATAAAAAGAGCATGTATACAGCTGTATTTCTCATGTTTTGACATGTTAACATTTGTGGCTAAGAAATAGTTATTTATATATTGTTGGTGTGGTCAGGGATAAATTTGGTAAATCCTCAGTGTTGAGCTCTGAAAAGTCCTGTGAAATAAAAACGAATGGCAATGCAACACTGTGAAACCACAGCCCATTTGCTCATGAACATTGAGGTAGTTCATACACAAAAAAGTGAAATAAATGAGGAGGCGTGTGGACATAACACAACGTCTAAATCAAGTCATTTTAGCATGCCAAAGTCAAATATATGCATATAAAATATATTTTCCCAACAACAAAATTATGGCTAGTAAAAATGGAGAGTGGCTAGTAATGTTGGAAATCTACTAGCCACAGTGGCTGGTAATCAAAAAAGTTAATGTCAAGCCCTGGTCAGAGGGAATATTAGCTGTTTTGCGCTTGTGCCTTTAAATGCAAATGAGCTGGTTCGCCCCGCCTACTCGAAGTAGGTTATCCTCCCCAACTACTTTTCAGGCATGTCACTTCAGAGAAGGATAACCAGGGTCAGATGTCAGATAAAACAGCAAAATTATTTTTATTACCTTTGTCTTTTGATTCATGCTGTATTTGTGATGAGAGATAACTTTATTCCTATTCACACATTAACTCATTGTTTCTGTTGGCCTTTATGTGTCACCTTGTGAATCATTCTTTGGTCTGTTTACAATCCTATTTAAGTGCTTTGATTTATGTCTTTACCATATGCGCTTAGTTATTTGTAATGGCCTACTTTTTCACAACCTCCATATTTACCTTCAGGTTGAGCCCGAAACCTCCCTCCACTGCTGAATATATTCACAGGCTGAATTGAGCTTTGCACTAGAGACTCATTTGCCTCAGTGAATCAAAACTTGGAAATTGATTCAGATGCAGTTCACTGCCTCAGAGTGGTGTGGTGAGATCTCAGTAAATTACACTTTAAAGCATTTTATCCCCACTGAGCTGCTTTAATGAAACAAAGTCACAGCATGTAATTTATTACTCAAAATGAAATGTGTTTCTATAAAGTACTGCAAAAAATAAGATCATTCCATAAGGTAGGTTGTCAATAAAACCTACAGTGCTCAACATATGCTGTAAGTACACCCCTTACAAATCTCTCATTTAGATTAATATTTTCTATAGGAAGCTTTACAATGATATGTGTGTGCATATACATAGATCAGTCAGTACTAAAGCCAAATCTGGAACTCATCTAACAAAATACCTTATAATAACGGTCCAAAACAAGTACACACAAATTTATATGCTACTGAAAAATATTATATAAATAATTTTAAAACAGTAACATTTAAGAGAAACAAAAATGTATAAAATTTGTTGAATTTTTTTGTTTGAAATTTTAGTTTCAATATTTCACATGAATTTCAATGTATTATCTTTCTATTTCTATATATTTTTTAAATAAATATATACATTTAATAAATCAGTTTTTTTATATTATTTATAGTTTTTAATATTAACTACAGTATATTCACTGAGAAATAGATCAAAATATTCATTTTTAAAATGGGGTGTACTCATTTATGTTGAGCACTATTTGGCATCATATGCTTTCTTTCTTTCCTTCTTTCTATCTAATTATTTATTTATTATTTATTGAAATGAATTGAAAGTAGTTCCACACAATTTATGTTGTCCCATTTTAAATAATTTAAGTTGATTGAATGAAAAGCAATTCGGTTTCCCCACAAAATGTCCATAATTGTGTTGTTTTTCAGCTCATTTTAAATAAGTTTGAACCAAGCGACATTGTCCCACTCTTCACTCAAATACGGAAGTAACTGAAACTGCAATTCATCAAAATTCCACTAGTACTGGCTCCATATAGAGAAAATTTCTATTGAGCCCACTGTTAAAATGGCCAATTTTATAGCAGAAAAAAAGATGTTTACAGCCTG
>CAIGQZ010001206.1:5582289-5611963 GCA_903798205.1 Danio tinwini | reverse complement strand
ATATAAATAAACTAACAATGAAAATATCTTGATTATAGTTATAGGTAGCACATTATAATTTGCACGCTATGAATCATTTATAAAGCATTAGCAAATAGCTAATAATCATTTGTAAAGCATTACCTCTACATTAATATACATTAGTGAGCAGTTTATAACTACATCTGTATTATTGACTTATAAGCACATGTATAATGTGTTTAATGATTGAATTGTCATACTTTGTTAATAATTTGCACGCTATGAATCATTTATAAAGCATTAGTAAATAGCTAATAATCATTTGTAAAGCATTAACTACATTAATATACATTAGAGAGCAGTTTATAACTACAGTTACATATGACTTTCATACTTAGTTAATATTTTTTTTATTAAGTATTGCATTATTTACAAAGCAGTTATTTAAGAGTAGCTGGTGGTTTTAAGACCGTTCAGAATAAGTGAATTTACTTTTTTTTTCTAATTCTTAATAAATAATTTATAGTATGCAGTTATGAATCTACATATACTGATTGTTTCACCCCCGGCTCATTCCTGCTCACCCAATCACTGTTCACCATCTTTAAACACTTCCATCCAATTCCGTGAACTCTCACCAGCCTTCTAATAGTTTGCACCTGTTCCCCCTCATCAATGACAGTACTTAAGCTCACCTCATCCTTTCATTCCTTGGCCGGTATTGAAGTCAGATGGTTGTCCTTTTCCACACTCCTTCGTCTTCTCCTCTTCTTCCATGGATGTTCCTAATGAGTCTTCGAGTTCTTCACATTGATAAAGGTAAGTGATATTACTTATCTGCCATTTACCAGAAAATCTGTATTCACTCACATGAACTGTGTGCCTTATCCTCACCAACGGATGATTGTTTACAATGCTTCAAGATCCTTCTCACTGTGAATAAGGAGTGCTTACACTTGTGTTGTGTTTACCCGAAGATCTACGATCTACTTGATGAACTGTGTGTTTCTATATACTCACCTGTTGTGTCTACAGCGAGCTAACTGCTAGCGAGCTGGTTTACATCCATTGTTGACACCCTTAATGCTGTGAGTGAAGATCACATGTGCACATATATCAGCCTGCAATACTCCCTGTGCGATTATTGACTTTACGTTGAATAAATATTGTGAAAAGGTAACCATCTCTGGCTTCCTTGTCTACCAGCGTAACACTGATACTGTTTTGCCATTTCAATTTCTAAAAATGTGTCAATTTATAACATGTCAGCAATTCATATTTAATAAATGTTAACCCATGTTGGTGTATACTGTAAAATAAAAAGCAATGGATTAGCACCTTTTTAACCATTTGAATCTTATTATAAAGTGGTACCACATTAATAAATGAACCCATGCCCAGCCACCCCTAAAATGATTTGTATGGTTTATTATCTATGCTGTAATAGATTTTTTTTTTCAAATACAGTTAAGAAAATTATGAACTCCGGCTCATTATTGATGCGTACCTCTATACACATTTCTAGAGATTGCGAAATATGTCCCAGGAGGTACGTTTTTTTGCAGCTTTTGTTTTTGCGAATCCACCAGAGGCGACTGTGTACGCTTTTTCAGATCTTAAATTTCTCTCACCTGAGCCATTTTGTGCCTGCTCTTCTTGTTTAAATCTACCAGAGGCTGATATCAACTGACTGACCAACCAATATCCCCACCCACCCCCTTCCCAAAACAGAAGCGATTAGTGTTTAGCAATCCAGAAAAAGAAAAGCCCTCGCGGCCACCAGATTTCTACCACGTTTTCAGATCTTACCACATTCTCACCCATTTACTTGTTTATTTTATTTTTTTGTTTTACCTGCTTTCTGGAACCGTTCTTCACTGGACTTGAACCCTGTCATCCAACATAGGCTCATTCTGAAAAGATAGCCCTATATACATTTCTGGAGATTGCGAATTATGTTGCCAGAGGAACATATGCTGCATTTCATCTTTAAAACGAACACTACGGGGCGGTATGGCACTGTTCCTTTTTTTGCTTACCAGCTGATCTCTTACCTCCATATGGATGGCTTTTCCGCTGTTACCAGTTTGTCCAGTAGTTTGACACGTACGTCGGCAGAATTGAGACGCAGAGCGGAGTTGACCGCGACAACAGGGTTTGAGTCCAGTAAAGAATGGTTCCAGAAAGCAGGTTAGACAAAACCAAAAGGCAAAAAAAAAATAAATACAATAAATATGTAAATAACAGGATGTGACTGTTGTAAAACGTGGCTTTTCTTTTTCTGGATTGCTTTTGAAAACACTGCGGTTGGGTTTAGGGAAGGGGTGTGGGCGGGTCAATTGGTGCTTTTTAAAACACTATTGATTGGGGTGGGGGAATCAGTCAGTCGCCAGCATTTTTTTTTTACGCGAGAACAGCAGGCTCGAATGGCTCAAAAAGCTAACACAGTGGCTTCTAGCGAATTCACGAAAAAAACAAAAAACATAGCTCCTGGGGCATATTTTGCTCCTATCCAGAAATGTATATAGGGGTATGTAATCAGAATGAGCCTGGATTGCCGTCATCGCTGTCAAATCCTCTCTGCGTCTGCTGACGTACGTGGCTAGCTACTGGGCAAACTGGTAACAGTGGAAAAGCCATCCACACGGAAGTAAGCAACACAGGCTCATACTGAAAATGTAGTCCTGTGGACGTTTCTGGAGACCGCAAATTATGTAGCCGGAGGTACGTATGGCTTCATTTAGTTTTTTTTTGTTTTTTTTAAACGAACGCTATGGGCTGGTATGGCGCTGTTCCTTTTCGCGCTTACCAGCTGACCGCTTACCTCTGTGTGGAGGGTTTTCATGCTGCAACCAGTTTGTCCCGTTAGCTCGTCATGTTATGTCGACAGACTTGAGATACAGAGAGTTGACCACGACGACAATGGGATTTGAGTCTGGGGAAGAGCGGTTCCAGAAATCAGGTAAGACAAAAACAGAATCCAAAAAATAAAATGAACAAGTAAATAACAGGGTGACAATAAGGTAAAATCCGAAAATGTGGTAAAAATCAGACGAGGGCTTTTTTTTCTGGACTGCTTTTGTAAACCGTTGGTTTGGTTTAGGGAAGTAAGTGTGTGGGCGGGTCAATCGATAAAATTGGTTGGGTTTAGGGAAGGAGGAGGGTGGGTCAGTCAGTTGATTGGCCGGCCATTCAGTCAGACAGACAATCAGTAGACAGCAGCCTCTGGTGGGTTTACGTGAGAACAGCGGGCGCGAACGGCACTCGCAAGAAAAATTTGAGATCTGAAAACGCGCACACACAGCGGATTTGCAAAAACAAAAAGTGCAAAAATACATACCTCCCGGGACATATTTCGTGGTCTCCAGAAACATCCACAGGATTACGTTTTCAGAATGAGCCTGGGTTGGAACTAAGTGGTCCGATGGTAGCACAAAAAAAAAAAAAGAAGTCGGAGGCATCATACCACCACGTAGCGTTCGTTTAAAGGCTAAATGCAGCCATATGTAACTCTGGCTACATAACTTGCGCTCTCCAGAAATGTATACAGTGGTAAGTTTCCACAATGACCCTATGTTGAAAATTATAGTTTCGCATAATAAATATGAAATGCGCTAGGCATTTAGTTCCTCAATCTTCTTGTTCTCTATATTAGCACCAACAACTTCAACCTGCAGGCTTTTCCAGGCCACAAAAAACTGCTGGGATCTGCGAACCCTATTCATCTTCCCATTTATTACATCATCTCGGGGTTTTCACACACACTCTCATGAGCTCTTGGGTCAAGCATTATCTCGTTCATTGGTGATCTAATCTTAACACAGCCTGTCATGTCTCTCATCGGCCATATGCTGGTGAGGGTCCACAGGGTGAGTGAGTGAATCACTCCAGCTGAGGCGAGTCAATGCGGGAAGGCCTTGATGTTTGCGTGCGAGATGGAAGATCCTACTGACCCCAGATGGGGGACAGTTTCGAGTCGTCTGTGGTTGATGCTACAGGACAGTTCTGCTCTACTGGTTCTTCCCCACAGCGAGTCCCTGGAGACGGCTACGCACTGCCTCTCTTCATGCGTGCCACTGAGCTGCATGTTAACTATTTCATGTTTCCTTGAGGAACAGAAACGGAATTGGAGAGTAAAAGAAGCATCTGCATCTAGATCTGGATCAAAAGCCAATCGACATGTCTTCTATACACTATGTTATATTGAACGCTCCATGGCAGCAGATGAAAAACAAGCTTTTGGAGTAGCTAGAGACACATTCATTACAATTTAATTTGTCATGTGCTTTAAACTCTGTGCACACTGGAATACATTACTGTCATTCACAGTAGCATTTGCTGGGATAACTGGCTGACACTGTCGTCTGCTTAAACATTTGATTTTAGAAAATTACTGCTGACACAGTGTGAGTACACCGTGTATTTACCTGTTGGTAATGTTAAAATGGAAAAGCAGCATACAGCGCTAGGCTGCATATTGAATATTAGTGTAAAAATATATTACGTGGAAATGTATGAATTAGAGCGACACGGTGGCTCAGTGGTTAGCACAGTCGCCTCACAGCAAGAAGGTCGCTGTTTCGAGTCCCTGCTAGGTCAGTTGCCATTTCTGTGTGGAGTTTGCATGTTCCCCTATGTTTGGGTAGGTTTGCTCTGATTTGTCCCACAGTTAAAAGACATGTGCTATATGTGAATTGAATAAACTAAATTGTCCTTAGTGTATGTGTGTGAATGAGAGTGTATGAATTCAATTCAATTCAATTCATCTTTATTTGTATAGCGCTTATACAATGTAGATTGTGTCAAAGCAGCTTCACATGGAAGTTTATAGTGAATTGAAAAGTGTCAGTTCAGTTTTCAGTGTTTAAGTTCAGTTTAGTTTAGTTTAGCTCAGTTCAGTGTGGTTTAATAATCACTACTGAGAGTCCAAACACTGAGGAGCAATTCCATCGATGCGCAGCTCTACAGATCCCGAACCATGCAAGCCAGTGGCGACAGCGGCGAGGAAAAAACTTCACCAATTGGCGAAAGTGAAGAATTTAAAAAACCTCGAGAGAAACCAGGCTCAGTTGGGCACGACCATTTCTCCTATGGCCAAACGTCTTGTGCAGAGCTGCAGTCTAGGCGCAGTAGCTGGACCTCCGCGAAGACACTTCTGTCCTTGGAGCATCAGAGGAATCAGTCTTATGCTCTCCATCATGACCACCACAGCAGCAGCTCAGGATACGGCCTGGTCCGGGAGCCTTGGGATCGTCTCGTCGCTGGTCTTGGATCGCATCAGTGGCACTGCATAGTCTGAGGGCCTCGAAATGAGTACCCCCAGGTGGAAATACAGAATAAGGAGAATAATTAGCGTAGCTGCTGTTCATAGTGTATATAAACAAGAAGCAAAATCGTGTGTGGGGCACATCATGCGTCACACCGCTATGTAATGCACTAAGTGTATGCTTTGCTAAAAAGATAGGTCTTTAATCTAGTTTTGAAGAGTGAGAGTGTGTCTGAGCCTCGGACATTATCAGGAAGGCTATTCCAGAGTTTAGGGGCCATAAATGAGAAGGCTCGACCTCCTTTACTCGATTTAGCTATTCTAGGTACTACAAGAAGCCCTGAGTTTTGAGATCTTAAAGAGCGGGTTGGATTGTAGCGAGACAAGAGGTTGGTTAGATAAACAGGAGCTAGGTTATTTAAGGCTTTATAGGTAAGAAGCAATATTTTAAATTCAATACGAAACTTAACAGGCAGCCAGTGTAAGGAGGATAAAATTGGGGTGATATGATCATATTTTCTAGACCTGGTAAGAACTCTGGCAGCTGCATTTTGTACTAGCTGAAGTTTGTTAATAGAGGATGCTGGGCAACCAGCAAACAGAGCATTACAGTAATCCAGCCTAGAAGTCATGAAAGCATGAACTAGCTTTTCTGCATCTGAGATGGATAGCATATTTCGCAATTTAGCAATATTTCTTAGATGAAAGAAGGCAGTTTTTGTGACATGGGATATATGATTTTTAAAGGTTAAATTGCTGTCTAATATGACACCCAGATCTTTTATAGTAGAGCTAACGCTAACTTTGTATCCCTCTAATTGCAGGTCGAGTTGTGAGAACTGCTGTGTACAGGATTTAGGCCCAATAAGTAATAATTCTGTTTTGTCTGAGTTTAAGAGAAGAAAATTGTTGGTCATCCAGTCTTTAACATCTTTAATACACTCAGTTAGCTTAGACAGTTTAGACATCTCATCCGGTTTAGTTGAAATATATAATTGAGTTTCATCTGCATAGCAGTGAAAACTGATCCCATGTTTTCTAATAATGTCCCCCAGGGGAAGCATGTATATTGTAAACAGCAGAGGGCCTAAAACTGATCCTTGAGGGACCCCGTACTTTACCAGTCTTACTTGTGAAAGTTGTCCATTAATATTCACAAACTGGTAACGATCAGCTAAGTATGACCTAAACCATTGAAGAGCCTGTTCTTGGACACCTGTAGAATATAAGCGGTCTATGAGAATATTGTGATCAATGGTGTCAAAAGCGGCGCTAAGATCAAGTAGAACTAATAGTGAGATGCACCCTTGGTCAGCAGCTAAGAGTAAATCGTTGGTTATTTTCACTAATGCGGTTTCTGTGCTGTGATGAGGCCTGAAACCTGACTGAAACACTTCAAAAATATTGTTCATCTGCAGAAAGGAGCATAATTGGGTAGAAATAACTTTTTCTAGTATTTTAGACATAAACGGAAGATTTGAAATAGGCCTATAATTAGCTAGGTTGCTGGGGTCCAGTTGTGGTTTCTTAATAATAGGTTTAATAACAGCTAGCTTGTAAGGATTTGGAACATGGCCTAAAGCTAAAGAAGAGTTGATAACGTTAAGGAGAGGTTCTCCTATAACAGGTAGCAAATTTTTCAGTAATTTTGTTGGAATTGGATCTAACATACATGTAGCTGGTTTGGAACTATTTATAACTTTATCTAGCTCTTCCTGTTCTATGATTTTGAAGCATTGTAGGTTATTATGATTCAGTGGAATGTTTACTGGATCTGGAGTATAAGGTGGTGCAGAAAGTTTAACATCTTCTATTTTCTGTCTAAAGTCTTCTATCTTATCACTGAAAAAATTCATGAAGTCATCACTACTAATATGCAGTGGGACATTTTGTTCCAAGGATGACTGATTATTTGTTAATTTAGCAATGGTGCTAAATAAAAATCTAGGATTGTTATGATTATTTTCAATCAGTTTGCGGAGGTGCTCAGCCCTGGCAGATTTAAGAGCCCTCCTATAGCTGGACATACTGTCTTTGTACGCAATTCTAAAAACCTCTAAGTTTGTTTTTTTCCATTTACGTTCCAGGGCACGGGTTGCTGTTTTGAGAGCGCGAGTATGACTATTGTACCATGGTGTAGTTTTGTTCTCTCTAGCCTTTTTTAATTTAATGGGTGCCACCGTATTTAGTGTGCTAGTAAAGATGGCATCCATACTGCTGGTTACTACATCAAGGTCATTTACGTTTGCGGGTGTATTTCGAATTAAAGAAAGATCAGGTAAGTTACTTATGAATTCATCCTTAGTGGATGGAACGATAGTCCTACCAGGGCGGTATATTGGTGCAGATCTGATAATTTCAGGTGAACGCAGCTTAAATAGCAAGAGGTAGTGGTCTGTAATATCATCACTTTGTGGTATAATGTCTACATCAAAGACCTCAATTCCGTAAGACAATATTAGATCTAATGTATGCTTTAAGCGATGGGTTGGACCAACCGCATTTTGTTTTATCCCAAGTGAATGTAGTAGATCCATAAAGGCGAGCCCTAGTGTATCATTGGAGTCATCTACATGGATGTTAAAGTCTCCTACAATTAGTATTTTATCAGTTTTAACTAGTAAGTCAGAAATAAAATCAGAAAACTCTTTTAGAAAATTGACATAGGGTCCTGGGGGTCTATATATGGTGATTATAGCAAGAGATATTGTAGGTTTTTGCATAATATCTGGTAGCATAACATTAAGAGATAATACTTCAAAAGAGTTAAACATAAGTCTCTTTCTCTGACTAACATTAAGAATATCACTAAAGATTGATGCAACTCCACCACCACGACCAGTTTGACGAGCCTCATGCTTATATAAGAATCCTGGAGGAGTAGCTTCATTTAAGCTAATATAGTCATTTTGTTTCAGCCAGGTTTCAGTGAGACAGAGTGCATTAAGATTGTTATCTGTTATTATTTCATTTATGATAAGTGTTTTAGGTGCTAGTGACCTGATGTTTAGGAGACCAAGCCTTACGAAGTTTGTATTATCACTTTTTATTGGATTTTCAGCTTTAATTCTTAATAGATTTTTTCTAAAGCACACAGTACGTTTAATTGTTGATCTAATAACACGAGGAACAGACACAGTCTCTATTGGGTACGCTAGGCATGTATTACTATAATTTAAGTTGGACGAACAGGAGTCTATATGGGTAGAATGTGAATTTTGTGAATTTTTACTTACTAGTCAGACAGAACGAAGCATCTTAGAGATGTTGTCCGTCAGCAGTTCAGCTCCAGCTCGACTAGGATGCAGCCCGTCAGCGCGGAAGAGCCTAGGACGCTCCCAGAAAAGATTCCAGTTATTAGCAAAGAGCAATTTCTGTTCATTACACCATGTTAATAGCCATTCATTCAGAGCAAAAAGTCTACTGAACCTTTCATTTCCTCGGCGGTAGGTAGGAAGCGGTCCAGAAACGATGATCTGCGTGGCGGGCGAGGTGCGTCGAACCGTCTCGATCAGGCTCCTGAAGTCCCTCTTCAGGATCTCCGACTGGCGAAGCCCGGTGTCGTTCGTCCCCACATGGAGGACAACGGCACCGAGGCTCTCGCCAGCGCTCAGGATACTCGGAATCTGTGTAGAAATATTCTTAACGCGAGCACCAGGAAAGCAAAATGTGCGTACTTTATTACCTGAAGTGGAGGCAGGACGGACGTGGCGGACGATGGAGTCACCGATGATAGCCACATCGTGACCCGTCTCGCGGAGAGAGGCGAAGCGGTTCTCCGTGGAGATCTCGAACACGGGAGGAGGAGACTCTCTGCCCCGGGGCTTCCTGAGCACCCTACGCGGCTGCACCCAGGGGCCGTGGTAGCCGGGTGTCGGCGTGAACGACCCCTGGGCACACCGCGTCCTAGGTGCGCTGGGCCTGGACAGAGAAACACGTGGGGTTGAAGTGGACGGAGTGTCGCGGCTGTATTGTGCACTTACCTCAGATGAGCGGACTGGCACACGGGACACAGCGAGCAAAGCCCGCTGCGTTGTGAGTTCAGTCCGTCTCACCTGCAGAAGGCGGATGCGTTCATCCAGCCGTCCCAGTTCCATGTCCAGCGCCTCCATCGATGTCTCTCCTGCACACAAGGACAGAGACACAAGCGACATCGTACAGGGTAAACGAGCAAAGCCAGTATATGAGAAAATTAGGGAATGAAAGCAGTCGGTAGCTTTAGCTGACTAGCGATGCTAGCAGGCCAAAGCTACAAACAACAGGCGGATGCTCGAGGGACAGAACGTTTTTAAAGTAGATTTATTTGTATAAAGTGCTAAATGTTGTAAAAAATGTATTTAGGGATTGTTCCCCTAAGTAGTATTTAGTGAAAGTGGAGGTATTTGATAATAAAAATGCAAATTGCGAATCTATGCAACAGAGAGCTCCAAACACAGTCCGTTTAGCGTAGCAGTGACGTCACTCGAGCACTCGAATGTTTCCCAGTACTGGGTTTTTAGCTGGAAGGGCATCCGCTGTGTAAAACATATGCTGGATAAGTTGGCTGTTAATTCCGCTGTGGCGACTACTAATGAATAGATAGACTAAGCCAAAGAAAAATTAATGAATGTATGAATTACTTGACATTATATTTACTTTTGACGCTTAAAAAATAATGGGAAAAAAAGGATTTATCACAGATTTATTTGACATCACAGAACTTTGGTTTTGTTTTATTTGGCTCTATGTAAATGGACTGCAGTGGTTTGTGAGATATAAACTGGAACATTTGAAGTGAACATCTCAGAATTTTAATTATTGCCTTCAGGGGTGCATTTCCGAAAACTATCGTTAGCCAACTAAGGTCGCAAGTTCTGGCGTTAGAAACATAATTTGTTGATTTAATGTTTCCCAAATCCATTGTTCCAAAAAACATTCGCAAACTGCATCAAACTTGTCTGCTTGTAACTACACCGTTAGAGCTGTAGTTAGAAGCGTAGCTCCTGGTTGTGTTCTATTCCCAGTTATTCCCCCTATGCCCTATTTGTTTAGAACGTTCCAACATTTAAACTCAGAATGATAAAAAAACAACAACATTAAGGTCATCTCTCTTTGGTGTAATTTGCTTTCAAAGTTTAGTTTTAGCGATCTTCAAATTGACAATTGCGTTTCCTTCGCAGTGCACTTTGAAAACATTTATAATATTTTAAACGCAGCCGTGGCTCATGACAAAAGCTATAGGTGACCTATTATTTAAAAGCAGCATTTACAGTACGTCTCCAAAGCTTGTGAGAACAAAAATATATAGCATAGGTTAATGGTTTTAATTTATAGTAGGTTATTTATTAAGAAATGTGTCTGTAGCCTATCGTATATGACATGGGCCTAGTGGTAGAACATTTCTGCAGTGGTTTGAACGTGTCACTTTTTATTCATTCATTCATTTTCTTTTCGGCTTAGTCCCTTTATTAATCCGGGGTCACCACAGCGGAATGAACCAGCTTATCCAGCACGATTTAACGCAGCGGATGCCCTTCCAGCCGCAACCTATCTCTGGGAAGCATCCACACACACTCATTCACACACATACACTGAGGACAATTAAGCCTACCCAATCCACCTGTACCGCATGTCTTTGGACTGTGGGGAAACCGGAGCACCCGGAGGAAACCTATGAGAATGCAGGGAGAACAATCAAACTCCACACAAAAAAACGCCAAGTAGACTTTTAAAAAAATACAAAAATTAATAAATAAACAATATTCTAATATTTTAATAATAAAATAATAATGATGATGATGATAATAACAACAATAATATAAATAATAATAATTATAATAATTATAACTTTTCTTAATAAATCACCTACTGTAAATTACAACAGTAAACAATTTATATGATTTATATATGAATTTAGTGTTAGCTAAGTAGTTATGTTTTAGCATAGAATATGGAATATTCTCAATAATATTTGTAAAGGAAACATTGGCCCCATATGTGCTGTTTACATATATTTCAGTTAATATAGAAAAAGAGTGCATGCTTTTACTAATATTAATATTGGATTATTTTAAGTGTGTGTGTCTAAAACAAATTATTTTTTACAAAAAATGATGGTCATTTTCTGTAAAGAAGTAGTCATTATTGAAGTTTTACGTTATAACTAACGAGGTTCAGACGATGGATCTGCGTCAGAGAAACTACGGTTTTGGGGAAACACTCGTCACTACATCGGTTATTTCCCAAACAATGCATCGTACTATAATAGTTCAGCCACTAGTTATGTTGTTGTTTGTGAAACGCACCCCAGAATTGTTAATTTATGTAAGTAAGGTTTACACAACACTGTTTTCTTAGCTACACATTTCTAAACCAATATTATGCAACGTTATAGATGGTTTAAAATTATGCAATCCTCCTATAACCAACAGGTCTGGCATTTGGGAGTGTTTGGTTTCCCTGTAAGTTATGAGGGTGATGGCAAGAGAGTAGTGGATAAAAAAACAACCAATTGTTTAACCAATGGTTCCAAAAGTGGGGGTCACGGGACAATGAACGGGCTTAGCGATTTCCAAAAATCTAATTAGAATTGTCATATTTTATCTATAACCTACTAAAGAACAAAATAGTAGTTAATAGTAACATTGTTAAAAAAAATTTCGACCCCTGGCATGATTTTGTTATATTAAAAAGACACAGCAATAGCTTCAGACGCAGCACATTGATTTTATAATAATAATAATAATAATAATAATAATAATACCTTTTATATAGTGCTTTTCTAGATACTCAAAGCGCTTTACACAAGGGGGGATCTCATCATCCACCACCAGTGTGCAGTGTTTTATGGCACCAGGTAAAATTTTCTGACATCTTTACGACACTCACGCACATTAAAAATAAATACAGGTCACAACTGAACATGGAGGATGGTCTCCAAGTGGCTTTCTCCAAAATTAAACGATGAATAGACTTGGGCCTGGTATGTGTGCGCCGTAGTGTGCAAGGTTTATATATTTATAACCACTTCAAAGAAAATTGGGGATAGCAAGTCACTTGTTATTTTAGGGGTAGTTGGCTGAAAAGTTTGGGAGCCCATGTGCTAAATGACAGTAAGCTATATAAGTGGCAATACTTTGAATATGTAATTTACGACGACATCACGCCAATGTGTCAATAACTGGAACTAGATGAAAACTAGAATCATGCACACTACAAACAACCTCCGAGGCATTCAGAAAGGCACTTCCTACAGATTTAAACGGGGCAAAACAAATCACAGAGGCATTTATACAGTACATTTATAGCCATGGATATGAGACATTACTCTGTAGTGAAAAATTCAGGTTTTAAGAAAATGTTAAATGTAATTGAGCCCCGTTACATTATTCTTTCATGATCTCATTTCAGTCAGATAATAATTCCAGCATTTAGATCTGTGCTGTCTGAAGAGAAAATGTGGACACTCATATTTAAAAAACAAACAAACATATAAATACCATACAAGTTCCATATAAAAATTGAATTGTTCTTTCCTTTAATTTTTTTAACTACTACAATATAACATTTCATTTTTATAAGGAGCTTTTTGGTTTTGGGTATAAAGGAGGTTTTGTTTTATTTGTTGAAGAAACCCCAGAAGATGGGTGAAGTTTCTCAATCGCTGTTCAAAGTAAAAGAAAAAAAAAGATCATACTTTTATTTAAAAAAAACCCCTCAACATCAAAGAAATTCTCTGGCATTTGTTTTACTTTTTTGCTATATCGAAAACATACAGAACCGTGACACCACTGTGTTGTATCATTGTATCATATCATGTAAAGTAGCCATCAGAAGATGGGTACACTGTGGTCATAAAAGGATGGATATGGTCAGCAACAATACTCAGGTTGGCTGTGGCATAGAAACAATGCTCAATTGGTATTGATGGACCCAAAGTGTGCCAAGAAAAATATCCTCCACACTATTACACCACCACCAGCATGAACCGTTGATACAAGACAGGATGGATCCATGCTTTCATGTTGTTGATGCCAAATTTTGCCCCTACATCTGAATGTTGCAGCAGAAATTGAGACTAATCAGACCAGGCAACGTTTTTCCAATCTTCTATTGTCCGATTTTCGTGAGCCTGTGCAAATTGTAGCCTCAGTGTCCTGTTCTTAGCTGACAGGAGTGGCACCCGGTGTTGTCTTCTGCTGCTGTAGCCCATCCACCTCAAGGTTTAATGTGTTGTGCATTCAGAGATGCTCTTCTGCAGACCTCAGTAGTAATGAGTGGTTATTTGAGTTAATGTTGCCTTTCTATCAGCTGGAACCAGTCTGGCCATTCTCCTCTGACCTTTAGCATCAACTAGACATTTGCACCCACCGAGCTGCCTTTTATTTTCTCTTTTTCAGACCATTCTCTGTAAACCCTAGAGATGGTTGTGCATGAAAATCCCAGTAGATCGGCAGTTTCTGAAATACTTAGACCAGCCCGTCTGACACCAACAACCATGCCATGTTCAAAGTCACTTAAATCACTTTTCTTCCCTAGTCTGACAACGAGCAGTTGGACAGGTGCATATATATATATATATATATGAATTAATTTAGGTGGAGCAGTAGGTAGTGCTGTCGCCTCACAGCAAGAAGGTAGCTGGTTCGATCCTTGGCTGGGTCAGTTGCTGTTTCTGTGTGGAGTTTGCATGTTCTCCCTGCGTTCGCGTGGGTTTCCTCCGGGTGCTCCGATTTCCCCCACAGTCAAAAGACATGTGGTACAGGTGAATTGGGTAGGCTAAATTGCCTGTAGTGTATGAGTGTGAATAAGTGCATGGATGTTTCCCAGAGATGGGTTGCGGCTGGAAGGGCATCCGCTGTGTAAAACAAAATGCTGGATAAGTTGGCAGTTCGTTCCGCTGTGGCGACCCCAGATTAATAAAGGGACTAAGCCGAAAAGAAAGTTAATGAATGAATGAATTAATTTAATAGATTTAGAAGTGCTAGTGAAAAATGTGTTTTCTTAAACGGGGCAATAAAAGCAAAACAAACATTTAAATGGTAAATAGATAAAACTATCTCTACTTTTATTAAATTTGCAAAGAAATGTTTTTTTCTACACTTGATAATCATTTTTTTCTCTAATATCCACTAATATTTCTAGAGCAAGATTGAATGCACTTTTACAGAGAAGCCTTATAATTGGTTCATGTAAACTACAAACACATACAACTTTAAACAGCTGTCAATAGGGCTTTAGACATTCACACACATTTAATCACATGTCTACAGTTTAAAGGGGTGACATACTCTGACCACAGTCTTGGTCGACACAGTAGTTTAAAGACAACTTTCCTCAACACTCCAATTAAGTGTTAAACAACTTCAGAATAACTAATGATAAATACTCCCTCATTAAAACGCTGTCTTAATGAACGTTTTAATTATAAAAATAGAACTTTTTTCCTGAAAATATGCAGGACTTTTGCCCTAGCTGACATTTGTGAGGTTGAACAATTCTCCAGAGCCATCTGGTGACCAATCCAGAGGCTTTAAACACAATTACAGTCAGTACTCTGTATTCAGTTCTTTTGCAGTGAAGTCGTTCCATCTTTCCTCAGTCATTAATTCCCATTCCCCATGTGTTTTATATCCTCAGATTGATTTCTTATATGGAGTGACTAGGAAGCGAAAGCATTATCCCAGGCTTGAACTTGGTCAATATTATGCAACACGACTAGACCTCACTGGTGGCAGATGGTTATGGCTGAACTGCATAGGGGTCAAGCAGGGCTGAAGAAATCCACTGGGACTTGTCTGGAAATGACAAAGGTGAAGGGAAGGTTGGATTTGAGAGTGGGTGAGCGTTTATGGTGAAAGATGACAGACATGTTAGCTGTCAACAGGAACGTACAGGAGCACGGCCTCTCTGGATGAATGCTGCAAGACAGCACCTCTGAATCACTTAGACTTCTGTGAAGTGAACTGGATCAGATCCTGTGTATGGCGTGTGATGAAAGATAGGATATTTATAAGTCATAAATCATTCATTTTGCCCATCTCTACAGAATTCATGAAGCCTAGTGTCAGTAACCACATATGTTTGGCCACACGTTTCAGTATCATCTGTAATATGACAGAGCAAGTATTTGGGCTGCATTCACATCATTGTAAAAAGACCATAATTACAAGGTAACATACCATAAGTTATATTAACATTGGGTCATTTTCTGAGACATTTCTGTTTCTATAGCAACAGTAAAGATGTCAAATTGTAACCATGTCCATATTGCATTTTTGTAATGTTTTGAGTTATTTTTAGATTGTTTTTGATTACAGTACACTAAGAAATGTTGACAAAAAAAGAAAGAAAACAAACAATATATACACAACAGTTCTGTCTGATTCTCGAATCTGATTGTCTGATAGCCGTGCAAGATACAGCTCGTCGGCATCCATCAGCCTGTCATACTGAGCAGAGCAAAGACATTGTCATTGTCTATCGACAAGATGGCGACAGAGATCGCATAATAAGCCCTTAGAGGAGGAAAAGCTCAGCGTAATTTCTAACTACAGCTGATTAAATTATTATTAAACAGGTAAATGACATTAGTTCGATCTCTCTCTTTTTTTTTTGCAGTGCTGTATTTATACCATAGTAACTGTAGTGTATTGAGAGTGAGATTAGACTCACATATCAGGAATGTATGTATTTTGTGTTGGCTACTTATCCTATAGCTCATTACATTTTGGAGTTACATTTTGGTTGGCCATCTGTTTCTAATAAGTCTCCTGTTTTTGTTACTGCAGACTAGTTCAGAAAAAAGAAAGAAGAAATGCCCGCATGTGCATCTGGTAGTGTTTGCGCTGCTTTGGTTTTTTCGTGGTTTATTATTGTGATCTCCCAATTGCAACAGAGAAATACTGGGAAATCTCTGTAGACTGATTGCATTTCATGTTGTTCAGCCTTATAATCTTAAAATGTGAGCAAAATCACCTTTTTTTGTCATCACTTTAGACATTACGCTAGAGAATCATTCAAATACTTGCTTTAAAGTGTCGTTGATGAATTAGTAACAATTTCTGCTGTTCTGACCTGCTGCAGATGTGAATGAACGGCAGAAGTAGGATTTTTAAACTCTGTATTTGATTTTCTTTTTTTATACACAGGATTGTGCAGTCAAACTGATGTATAAACACAATATCACACTTGTAGCAGTGCGATTATGGCTGTATATCATCATTGGTGGGACACTACAGGGGGTCTCACACCACGCAGCACCATCAGTGTACGCACACTGGCGCTGCAAGTTGGCAGCTGTCCGCGGTGCCCAGCTATGACTCAGGACACTGTTCATATTTCTGCCGCACCACAGAGTGCCATCTATATAGTTTTTTTAAGTAACATGCAAATGTGTGCGTCTGGTGTGCGCTACTTCCAACTGAGATGTGTGTGCCCTGTTGCGGTGCTGAGCGGCACATCCGGTGTGCGACTCGCTTCAGGCGCTCAACCTGTTGCCTCGTGCCAACGTATACCTCCCACTAGTGCCAGTATACAGCCATATCGCACTGCTACTTTTGTGATATTGCTCATATATAATATATATTAACGTCTGGTAGATAATCACAGACGTTTGTCACAGTTAACAGTTTTAGCAACTTCTTTCTTATTATTACTCTCTCTTATTAGCAGCAACTGATTGGATAAATATCCAATCCAGGATGGAGTAACACATATATTTTCTTACGCCTTTAAGATTATTAATAAAATAGAATGTTTAATGTCCTAGATTATATTATGACCTTAGTGTCATCCCTCTTTAGAATAAAACTGGAATGATATGTGTGTCATTGCTTTGTCATTTATTCATTTTTCTTCGCCTTAGTCTCTATTTCAGAGGTCGCCACAGCGGAATGAACAGCCAACTATTCCAGCATATGTTTTACGCAGCGGAAGCCCTTCCAGCCACAACCCAGTACTGAGAAACAACCAGTACATACTCATACACATACACACTCATATACTACGGCCAATTTAGTTTATTTAATTCACCTATAGCGCATGTCTTTGGACTGTGGGGAAACCGGAGCACCTGGAAATGGAAGAAGATGGGGAGAACATGCAAACTCCACACTGAAATGCCAACTGGCCCAACTGAGACTCAAATCAGCAACATTCTTGCTGTGAGGTGACACTGAGCCACCATGTCATTGCTTTTTCTGTATTCAAAATTATTTAGATCTACCAAACAAGGTCAGAGGTCATGGAAACCTCTTGAGTGGAACTGGACTCTTGATGCTACTTCAAATTTTACTGTGTGTAAGAATTAATACTTTTTAAGTTATTTTGTTATGTTTATTTTACTATCCTGATAAGATACCTGCTAGAGAGCAGGACAGCCTTGAAGTAGATAAGTATAGACTAATTTCACGCTGCTGCCATTATTAACAGCGAAATCGAGGCTGCAGTGGAAAGAAACCCGGAAGTATAGCCTGGGTCACACAGGAATGTTGTGTACCTGGCTGTATATCTTATCAGCGAAGAGAAAGTGACACAAATTGATAATTTCACCGCCTTCCGAGCGACCCGAAGGTCCGTTCTGAATGAATAGTGAAAATAAAAAGGGATATTTGACCTCATTTTTAGCTAAGTTGTAAGGAAATGGCACTACTTAGCCAACATTTTTTTTTCCCAAACACACATTTTAGATGCCATTCATCAAACTCAAGTTAATGAACTGATTATTTCACTTTATTAGACTAGACTTCTTTCACTTTATTAGCCATAACCACTCGTTAGACTTTATTAGACTAGACTTCACTTCATTAACATTTAAAAACTGTTCATGGAGTTCTTAAACAGCGCTGATTGGCCACTGTGTTCACGTGCTCAACAGAAATCACTATGATTGGCTGTGAAGGTCATCAGTTCACCAAACTCACTGCTGTTTACCGAGTGCAAACACGGACGAGCGATCCACTGATCGACTGATCTTCACGGCTTTAAAACGCTCCAATGTCCATCTATGTGTGTTTTCAATCTGTGAAGAGCGGTGAACTGATAACCTTAACAGTCATTCTGTTGAGCACTGGTGAATACTACAGTGTTTACAAGCGTGCTCAATGGTGCTTGAATGTTAGCGAGAAATGGACGTTTTAAAACCTCTAGTACCGGGACAACACTGTTAAAGACAACACGAAGATGTGCTACAGAGGACTGCAGTGTTTCGGTTAAACCAGGTTAAAGCACCTTTATGCAGTGACGCATATAACAGTATAATCAACCCAGGCACATTCTGAAAACATACCTCTATGTACATTTCTGTAGACGACCAAATACATCCCAGGAGCTAAGTTTTTTGCAGTTTTTGCGAATCCACCAGAGGCCGCTGTGTACGCTTGTTGAGATCTCACATTTCTCTCGTGCCATTCGTGCCTGCTGTTCTCTCGTAAATCCACCAGAGGTCACTGTCGACTGACTGTTTGACTTACTGAATGACTGACTGACCGATCGACTGACCCACTCTCCCCCTTCCCTAAACCCAACCGATAGTATTTTAAAAAGCACAGATTGACCCGCTCATCCACTACCCTAAACCCAATCTACAGTGCTTTCAAAAGCAATCCAGAAAAAGAAAAGCCCTTGTCTGACTTTTTCCACATTCTCACCCTGTTATTTACTTGTTTGTTTTATTTTTTGCATTCTGTTTTTGTTTTACCTGCTTTCTGGAACAGTTCTTTACCAGACTCGAACCTTGTTGTCATGTACTCTCTGCGTCTCAAGTCCACCAATTTACATAGTAAGGAAACTAGACAAACTGGTAACAGCTGGAAAGCCGTCCATACAGAAGTAAATGGTCAGCTGTTAAGCACGAAAAGGAACGGCGTCATACCGCCATTTAAAAAATTTAATGCAGCCATACTGTAGATACTTCTGGCTACATAATTCACGATATCCAGAAATGTATATAGGGCTAAGTTTTCAGAATGAGCCTATGTTGAGTATAACTGTTGTTGTTTTGAGATTGTAAGCAGAGTAGACCTACAAACTCCGTGCGAGTGTTGAAGCTGGTTTCCGCTGATAATCCTCTGTAAACTATCTAGTAAAATTTACTTAATTGAATCTCTTATCCCGGCTCTTCTTCATCTGACAGACTGGTCATTTTCAACGCAATCTCACGGCAATTCGTAACTTTTTGATTTAGTGGCTAATTCGTATAAATTCGTACAATCTAATTCGTACAAATAGGTACTATTTGCTCATCGCCCAATGATGGTTGGGGTTAGGGGTGGGGTTAGGTGCCACTCCTCCTTTTTAAAATTGTACATTTTCGTACGAATACTTACGTTTCCTCGTTTCCTTACGTTTCCTTTAAAACAGCGTCGGTTCTCCGCCTCCTTCTTCCCGGCGGCCAGGTGGCCGTAAACTTTATTACAGTGGTGCCGAAACCCGGGAGAAGGAGGGACACGTCGTCCAGTTGCCCTCGCCGCTGAGGAGGAGGGCAAGTGTTCGGGAGTTAACCCGAGTGGGGGAGAAACCCGTTCGTCTGCCAGAGTGCCGGGGCGGCCTGAGGCTGGCGAGGAAGGATCTGCCTGCTGCCGTCTCCCAGCATGGGGAGGAGCAGGGGACGCGGGGCTCCCCACCGGATGGGAAAGAGCTGAAGGGAGCCATCCCAGAAAGCCCGGGGGGAGTCGACGCGATCCGCCATGACGCCGAAGCCTTCGTCCTCCACCAAAGCGGGAGCGGAGCAGGAGACCAGAAATGCCGCCAGCCAGTCAGGAGAACCGCCGCCGGACACCAGAAGACGGACGGGTGGATAGATTCCTCCACAGGGCTCCCAGCATGTCGTCACTTCTCTCAGTTGGTTGAGGACCGAGTGGCAGCGTGTCTGGAGAACCGAACCCCAAGTTTTTGTTTTTTTTCCTCTCTCCCCTCTCTGTCTACTCTGTCTTTCCTCCTTTTTTCTCCATCTCCTTTTCTCTCGGCCCGTTTCATATAGGCTCGCGGGTGCGGTGGCGCCAAATCCCCCCCCGGAGTATGCACAGCCACGGGGTGCCCCCGGCCTGTGAGGGGAGATGGGGGTATGTGGCGAGGGGGCGTGGCCGAGAGCCGTGGGAGCGAAACGAGGCCCGCCACAGATGAGATACACCTGTGGCGCGCACCTGCCTTCAATGGAGGAGCTGCCATCCCTTTTATTAATAAATATTTATTTAAAACAGCGTCGGTTCTCCGCCTCCTTCTTCCCGGCGGCCAGGTGGCCGTAAACTTCATTACACATGTATATATATATATACTTAATGCTTTATTTGTGTATTGCGAGGTCCTGGAATAGATCGGGGTAACAGATGCGGCATGATACCCGAGGATGGAGAGGTGTCGTGCACGAAAGTGGAGAGCGGGGGTTGGTGGTGGGGGGATTGGGTTGGATCAGTGCGGTGGATGGCGGAGGGGTGTTGCGGACAAAAGTGAAGAGGGTTGAAGAGTCACGGAAGAAAGTGAAAGTAAACAGAGGACTAGGTAGGAGGATGGTTGAGGAGGGGGATCGGTAAAATGAGGAGCTGGGGGCATTTCAGAGGTGCCGGATCCGGCATGTTCCTGCACAAATTAAGCCCTGTATATACTAGATGAAAACATGGCCAATGTTTACAAAATTCTTCACCATGCAGTGAAATAAAAGGTGACCCGGTGGCGCAGTGGGTAGCACTCCCGCCTCACAGCATGAAGGTCACTGGTTCGAGCCTCAGCTGGGTCAGTTAGCATTTCATTGTGGAGTTTGCATGTTCTCCCCGCGTTCGTGTGGGTTTCCTCCGGGTGCTCCGGTTTCCCCCAAAAGTCCAAAGATATGCGGTATAGGCAAGCTAAATTGTCCGTAGTGTATGTGTGTAAATAAGAATGTATGGGCGTTTCCCAGTTATGGGTTTCAGCTGGAAGGGCATTCGCTGTGTAAAACATATGCTGGATAAGTTGGCGGTTCATTCCACTGTGGCGACCCCAGATTAATAAAGGGACTAAGCCAAAAAGAAAATGAATGAACAAATGCAAGGAAATAATTCAAATACTACCTCTAAAGCAGGGGTGTCAAACTCAGTTCCTAAAGGGCCATAGCCCTACACAGTTTAATTCCAATTCTGCTTCAACACACTTGCTTGTATGTTTCAAACATTCCTGAAGGACTCAATTAGTACGATCAGGTGTGTTCAATTAAAGTTGGAACTAAACCATGCAGGACCGTGGTCCTCCAGGAACTGAGTTTGACACCCCTGCTCTATAGCAACATTTTGGAATTAGCAAAGTAGACTCGGCTGTTAATACAATCAACTTTAGTGAATCTGCAGTGGAAGAAAGTCTTTATTTATACACGTGTGCTGTTGAACTGTGGCCTCAAGCCTATGGTCAAATCACAACAGTGCTGATATACAGCTATACCACAGTGCTACTAATGTGATATTGCTTATATAATGGAAATTGCCACAGTGGGGTTTCTGGTCTTGTATAAGGTCATACGTTACTGTAATTCTCTGCAAATACTGTATAATAAATGGTTAATGAAATGCATACATTCAGGGGTATTAAGTGCTTTAACCTAAAGTTGAACCATTTAACAGATGGAGGTTGGACAACACAAACCAGCATCAGATAACCATTTTTGAGTTGCAGAAATGTAGCATCTAATGAAGTGCAGAGACATAGAGATGCACAACAAATTTAGACTAGGCTACATTACATAAGAAACTCGGGAGTCCTCCAACAGATATAGAAAGAAACACTTTGATTAAACGTGGCAAAATGAATCATGGCAGGCACAGTCTATGCTGGAATTGGTACTGAGATGAACTGACTTGCCCTCCCGATGCATTCTGAGCAGCATTCCAAATGAGAGGATTGTTGTAAGGGCAGATATTTTTAAGAGCTGTTAGCCCTAAAGGTTTTTCCTTATGTTGACTTGTTTCAGCTCTACTTCCCTTTAAGCGAGTTCACCTCTGTGCCCGAGCAAATGAAAGGTGACAGTCTTCATGGCTGTCCGGGATATTGATAAAAGATGCCATGAATGCAGAAATGAAATGTCATTTTTCTCTCCTTTTCATAAGCTGAGTTCACAAGGAAATCTTAAACATGGATTACATCTACTGAGAAGATGATGTATCTTGGCAACAGTTGCAAAGCAAAGAAAGAAGTTTCTAATGTAATACAAGTTGCAGTGGAAACATTGCCACTGCTTTCTCTGCATCAGGTGAAATACAGTCACTAATTTATGTGAGAAAGTGATTTTACTAGACCAGATTTTCCACAAATTAGTGTAATCATATTAAAGTGTAGATAGGAGTGAAAAACGGATGTTATGATGCGTTCAGACCAGACGCGGCGCGCACAGAAAAATCACACTATTTGCACGTAAATAGACATTTAGATTTTTTTTCCACCTTTTCATGTAATTTCAGATGTTTCATTTTTTTATTTGTTGATTTTAACTGCAGTTTGGCACTTTCACTTTTTATTCTGGAACATTACATGCATGCTCCAATGACAAACGAGATATTGGATACAAGGAACTGCTTGAAGATTGTTGTTTTAATGGAATTAATGGAAAAAAAAAAAACATCTCTGCATTTTGTGATGCTGGTGTCTGTGGTCCTTTACTGACTTGGCAGGTGCAGAGAATAGTGTCAAACAGCCGTGTGTGTGTAGACTATCCTGTCACAAAATACAGCGAAAATCCTACACGACGGTAAAAGTTTGATTGTGGGGTTTACATGCCTGTACTGCACTTCAATAATGCGACTAAAATCGGCATACTTAAATTAATACTTAAAACTTAATTAATCAAAAATCTGTTTTCAGGGTGAACTCTTAATCAGAGTATTGTCTTATTTGTATTAAAATCTGACTATTGGTATCCATGTAAACATACTGACTCCCTCTGTCTCATCCACATTAGCCATCCTTCTCTGTTTCATGGTAAGCTTCATAAACTAGCTTACGTACAGTGCATAATTGACTAGGTTCAAAAGGCCACACACTGCATATACATATTAGTAGATTGATTGAATCAAAAAGGTGCTAAATATATACACATTTTAAGTACATATTTTGTATAAAAATGTAACCAGTAAAAGTAAAAAAAGAAAGGTAGTGAAGTACTGACACCAGAAATATCTACTACATCTAAGGTGCAGTAGAGGATTGTCTTCAGAAACATTTTTTGTTGTGCTGGTTCAAAGTCTCTTCACATTCCAATAGTAATGATTGAAGTAAATGATCTAAACATATTTAAATGTATTTTTAGATTCTGGGTAAAGCATAAAACAAAAAAAAATTCATCCAATTAAATAATGTTGGGCCGATTATTCCCATAATTCTGATAAGTAGCCTAAACTGTCTGTCAGCAAATGTAATTTGTACAACTGCGCACCTGTTCACGCAGATCCGCTAATGCACGTTCACTTTTTAAAATCCTGAATGAATATTGAAGTTACTTTTGCACATTGTAGGTAGGATGACACCATAGTAATTATTTTAGACAGGTGATGAAATGTTTTAAAACTCTTTTAGTCACGCAAAGCTTATGTAGATTGTGTTGTTACAAATGGGTTATATGCACAGAAGTGTTGTTCAGCCACTGAAATCTCCCGGCAAACAATTGCAGACATCCCAAGTCTCCCGGAAGATCCAGGAGTCTCCTGAAAATGCATAGAGACTCCCTGATGCCCACAAACAAATGATTATCTCCCAGAAATCGTGCGTCTTCTCAAATACTTCGCACACCCCTCTCACCGCATCCCTCCACGCTCTTCAGATACATGACGCAACCCATGCCCCAAAAATATTTGCAACTTCTGATTGGTTTCAGGTCAAAAATGTATATCCTGAATCAACCTGACCCTTTGGGTTACTGTATGCCAACCCAATAACCTAAAGGTAAACTTAAAAGGTCTTTAAGGTCAGATTGGGTTAGTTATCAATACAAGTGTATCGCTTTTTACATTGAATAATTCTCTCACATGTTGGCTTTGAGAGAAGAAGCCATGCTTTAATTGCTCTGTCGCTTATGGAGAACTTCTTGTTCAGTTTTTACTTCTTTCTCACTGGTACAGACATTGAGAAGCCCATTTTGCCCCAAGGGAAATTAAACCCCCTTTGCTCTTGCTACTACTTTCACTCTCACCATATCTCATTCAGACGGACACCTTTTCTCTGTTGAGATTACCTGGCATTCCTCATATCAATCTTAGTCAAAACCTTTACTCGGTGCACCTAATATAATCCTCTATCCTGATCTTCTTGATTCTTCCTACTGAGGCTGATTTCAAGTAAGTAATCTCCAGTGTAAGTAGTCTGCACTATTCTTAAAAAAGTTATCATCAAGGATTTAAAACTGGCCCTTCTCCACAGTGCCATTCGATAGTGTATTTGCATACCGTATAATGTTCTGTTACACAAATGACCTTTCAAGCTCTTCCCTCTTGTCTTCAGGGTTAAACCTCCAGTGTGACTGCGTAAGCTGGCGAACTATTCATTACTCTCAAGTCATTTATTTTAATTATCGCCTATTGAATTTTACTCTCTTACAATTACACAGAAGTACTTCAAAACACTAATTGTACAGTAAGACTATTTGTGTGCTCAGCAGGATGTCCATCCATTAGACTCTGACTTGTTGCCTACAGTATATCGATTTTTTTTGTGTGTGGCATTTTTACAACGGGTCTTTTTCTGAACTTGATGCTAATTTATAATTCATATTTATTATGTATATACATTTTTATTACTATTAAACTTAAGCGTAGTCCCTGTGAGACAAATTTGATTAAAATCACAATAATTACCAACCCAGGCTCATTCTGAAAATGTACCTGAACATACTTTTCTAGAGACCGCCAAATACGTCCCAGGAGCTATGTTTTTTTTTGCAGGTGTTGTTGCTGCTGTGTACACTTTTTAAAATCTTAAATTTCTCTCGCGAGTGCCATTCACGCCTGCTGTTCTTATGCAAACTCACCAGAGGTTGCTATCGACTGAATGTTTGACCGATTGACTGACCCACCCTCCTCCTTTTCTAATCCCAACCAATTGTATTGATTGACACGCCCACCCAATTCTCTAAACCCAACCAAAAATTTTCAAAAGCAATCCAAAAAAAGAAAAGCCCTTGCCTGATTTTTACCACTTTTTTAGATTTTCCTATTATTTACTTGTTTGTTTTATTTTTGGTCTTGGTGTTTTTATCTCACCTGCTTTCTAAAACCGTTCGTACATGGCAAACTATTGGGACAAACTGGTAACAGCGGGAAAGCTGTCCATACGGAGGTATGCGGTCAGCTGGTAAGCGCAAAAAGCAACACAGTTATACTTCCCCTTAGTGTTCATTTAAAAAATGAAATGCAGCCGTACTACATACTTCTGGCTACATAATTCACGATCTCCAGGGTTACGTTTTCAGAATGAGCCTATGTTGATAACACTGTTTCAAAGTAGCTTTACAAAAGGTTAATATTTTTACATTTAAAAGCAAAAGCAGGAAAAAAAATGAAGCTGTGTCAATTTAATTTGTCCTGTTCTCATCTCTTCTCTCTTCACAGGTCTTGTAGGTGATCTATTGGAGCTGCACAATCTCTAGATAACTCAGGATGGAAATTCTGAAACAAAGAACAAATTAAGGAGAATAAGGGTAGTTGCTGTTCACATTAGTGAGGAAGAGATTTAAAGGAAGATTAATTAGACGGGAAGCAACATGGTGGGAATACAAGACGACATGACCAGACTGATGGAGCACGCACAGGGAACAGCTGAGAAACACACAGGTGACTCAAGCATGGTTTTGCTGTTCCTTTCTATCCCTGCTCCATGCGAGTCTCACTGTTTGCCACCTCTCCAAAAAATATTGTATGGTTGATTTTATGATTTAGTTAAGGTTAACTTAATCCTTGTTACTTACAGGGAATGGTGAAACACAAAGTGAAGTTTATTTATAAACTGATTTCGAGAGGACCACGTGCTTATAATTGTTCATGGCTGGTCCCGCATTAGCTAACACATGATTTACCAATAAGATGATTTCTAACTCACTATAAATAACCAGAGTTTCTTTCCTCAGTTATCTTCACCTTGAAGAATCCCCCCCTTCCACCTTTACTCCTCCTCCTTTCCCTTAATAGGGTGTTGCCTCACAGCAATGTCACTGGTTCAATTCCTTATGCCTGTTGATGTTTCTGTGTAAATTCATGTTCTCCACATGCTTGCATGGGTTTCCCCTGGGTTTTCTGATTTCCTACCACAGTCCAAAGACATGCATTATATGTGAATTGATCTACGTAGTAAGGGGGGGTTGACCAGTGTCCCCTCTCGCCCTGTAAACAGGAGAGAGCTTCGGGCTTGAGGATCTTATGAGCTCATTGCTCTCTCCAGGGATATTGATTGATTATAATCAATCATTAGCTAAGTGTTAACTGTAGAAAACGCAAAACAAATTAATAAACTGAGCCCTGTTAGTGTTTACCTCAGGTAGGATTAACCTAATGTAAGAGTCTAATTCGCTCCAAAACAAGTCTTTAACTGCGGCCTCACTCTGTGGAAGGAGGTGGCTAAACATATTTCTCCACGGGGCGACCGCCTTGGAAGATGGCACAAAGAGCGCTTACTGGGTCAATCTTGGCTGCTGGATCCATGGTTTGGTCATTACTTTTATCACATCTGGTGTAGTGCAGGAAAAAAAAAGAGGGGAGGATCCAGATGCAGCCAACAAATATTTATTTAAAGCAAACTAAAATAAAACAATGAATGAAACTAGCAGACATCATGGGACTTAATGATAACAAAGGGCTAACAGAACAGGGTATAAATACACAAGGAAACAATTAACTAAACAAGCTGACAAGGAGGTAGTTAACCACCAACCTGAACTGACAATAACTCCTTTTTTTAATGCTTCTGATTGACCAGCGTGCTTTTACAATTAGGAGTATATTCCTACCTGTTGCTTTGGCACACGGGTTATTGCATTTTTATGTAGACAAAGCTTTTTTATTTTCTAACCGCACGAGTGGATACAATTTTTTGACACAGATGAAAAACTCTGTTTACAAGTTCTTTTTTTATATGTGTACCTGGCCTGAAGCTTATTTAAATAGGTTCCAGTACAACCACTGAGCAGTGCATTACAGTAATCCAATCTACAGGTCATGGAAGCATGAACTAACTTTTCTGAGAGAGATAACATGTCTTTCATCTTAGCAAAGTTTCCAATATGAAAAGTTATTTTTGTTAGATGGGAGATTTTCAAAAGACAATTCGCTGTTTAGCATAAAACCTATAACACACCCGCATAAAACAAAATATAGTGTCATCATATTTTAAATATCATTAAAGGTTTTCACAGTCATATCCACAATGCAAAAACTGTTCCAACATGTTTGCATAGGTTGGCTCTAAATTTTATCATTTGCAAGGAACGCACCTAGAATGCAATATGACAGTGAAAAATAAAAATAAAAAAATGTCCAAAAAAAATGGACCCAGAAGACCTGGCTAGAAACAGAAGGGACACTGGAGAGTCATTGCTGTCTGGAAACAGTAGGGGCGCTGGAGAGTCAGTGCAGTCTGGAAACAGCAGGGGTGCTCGAGAGTCATTGCTGTCTGGAAACAGTGGGTGTGCTTGATACACCAAACCAGCGGGAATGAGAACAGTCTATTACATCCTCCAGTATAGTCCAAAACACTAATTAAGTCCCCTGAGTCCATATATAGCTCACCTTCAGTAGTGGGGAAGTGAGTTGGGAATGCACAAAGTCATTCAGACTCCATGATAACTCCCTCCAAGAGCATGGTTGCGTGGCTCAAGTACCTGGTCAGACGTTTCTGATCAAATCTCTCTTTATTGGCAGGCATGCGCTCCATGTAGTAGGGTGTTGGCTGGCTGGTTTCGTCCTTGGCTGTACAAGCCATCATTGGGGAGTGACAAAACACCAGCACCCGCTTAATGTAGTCTGAGAAGCTCCTGCAAGGACACTCCTGGACATTCAGTAGAAATGTGCTCAGGCAGTCACCTGGGAAGACTGTCTGGTGGGTGAGATGCAGGAATGAGTCCAAATGTTTCTCAAGGGAACAGCTCTTCTGCTCCAAACAAAGCAAAGAATCAGTGTTAAAGTGTTCCATGTAGAGGGGATAGAAAAGTAAGCAAAACTGAGAAAACAAAATGGGGATTCACACATAGATGTGGTCCTTCGGTCTTGGATGTGCATTAAATAGGATGAAAATATATTGGGAATAAAGTCTAATAGGTTTTAAGGTTTTAATAATAAAAAGTAGTTGTACATACACAACCAAACATCAAGGAACTTGAACATCCAGGAGACACATGGGGAAACAACAATGATGGGAAATGATGTCATGACCAGACACTGAACTAGAGAAACACTGGGGCTATATAGAGTGGAGGAACTATGACGTCACCTTGTAGGCCAATCGGCTGCTAGAATAAAACTGGTTCCCTCGATAAAATCCCCATAGTATTTTCCCATAGGCTTTTCAAAGATTGCAAATAATAAGCTCTGTGTTCAAACACTGTTCATTACACACGAAAACATAACTTTTAGCACTTTTGGATCTTAAATGCAAACGCAAGAATGGAAAAGCTAACATTAGGCTATAAACGGACTACAGCGCCTGGGGGCGCTCGCCTGTGACGTCAGCACCACCCTGCTAACGACAACTTTTCAAGCTTATTTTTTTTAGAAATTTGGTCCATGACAAAGATTTACTCTCTCAGTTTATCATACTATAATCCATGCTAAATATTATAAACACATGAATACACAGAAACACATATACCTACGTGCCTTTTGGATAGTTTTTTACATGGGAAATGCATTTTGTTTTGCTTTACAGTTGTAAAAAGTTTTAAAACTGTATGTATAAATGTGCCTACATAGTATTATCATAAGACATATTTAAGTAAGTGTATCGCTCGCGTGCATACAGCCCGCTTAGTAACAGACGACATAAATGAGGCGTGAGGGACAAGTCTATCAAATGCTTGCCATCATGGACACAGAACAACATCCAATATTCTTTTTTTTGTCACAAAGTACAGCGAAAAGCAGCCCATACTGTCACATATGCTGTACATTTTAAGGAGTGTAAACATTGCCGCTATGACAGAGTTAAACGTGTTCAGATGAAGAAAAAAGCAGACGAAAAATCCTTTGATCAAATGAAATGACAGTTAATATGTGTGTATTTTTTTACACATTTATTCACCTGTTTGCATTACTGAGGGCAGGAAAGAGACAGGCTGCACTGGTAAGCAGTATCTGATGATAAATCATCAACAAATGAATCTGTCTTGACAGTCTTTACAAGTGAAGGGATTATCTACACAATATCAATTCCTACTTAGAAAAATATTACAAACAATAAAATACTATTCATGAAAATACTTAAATAGCAGACAAATCCAAATGCCCAACACAAGCGAGCTGCGTTCCAGACCAG
>CAIGQZ010001206.1:5559320-5577289 GCA_903798205.1 Danio tinwini | reverse complement strand
AATATATATATATATAACATAAAAATAAGTTAAACAGAGATACTTAAATAACACAAATACAGCAAGAGGAAAGCGGGACTTATGTATCCGTGATATTTCCAAAATAATTATCATAATAATCCAAGAATCTATGACTTTTCTTGTTTTTAACCAGTCTAAGAGATTTTATAAAAACATGAATTTCAATTAAAAAATGTGAAAAAGAAGGCTGCGAATTTGAGAATTTTTGTTTGTGAATAAAATATTTTCCATACAAAATAAAAAAAAGGTAATAATGTAATTCTCTGATATATCTGTTTAACCTTTATAGTAACAAATAATATCTTGTAGTTGAAAGGGTCTGGAAGAAGCAATGTAATTACCTATATGGAGATTTAAGCTATTCCAAAAGCTTTTTGTGTTTTGAGGCGTTGATTCGGTTGCACATAGAGAATAATGTCTTTATTCTGGGATTACCACTCTTAATAGATACACTTTCCATATGAAGTAAATCATATCTCAAAGCATTTACTGGGGCACTGGGGACTTTTACTGGGGCACGTGCCCCACAGTAAATTGGGTCTAGCGACGCCCCTGCAGTAAATGTTCTAGTAGCATAAACAGTGTGTATCTTACACAATGACTGTATAAAATATGGACGACACAACATCGCCTTTTCCTATTGGACGCTTTAAAGGCAAAATGCCCTCAATATTATGCCAGACCCCTATTATGCAAGTGTTTTGTTGATGTTGTGGATGAAAGTCAGTACGTTGGGTTGGGCGGCGGGGCGCATTTGCTGCCCTCATTATTATGCCCTCTATGGACGCGCCGGCCCTGCCTCTTACACATTGAAAAGGGTCATATTTCGGTTTTATGGGTCTCTAACAACATACTGATATGTATGCAAGATCAAAAAACACGTTCATGGTCTTATAATATGCATTTATTTTTACCTAATTATCCCAGCGACTCCCATATGAATCGTTCAGCGATTCATTTGTTCCCAAAAACCCTGCTTAGCGCGAAGCTAATCTGCGCTGATTGGACCGATGACAGCCTGTTGCCATTGGTCGACAGCGTTCAGCGCGAGACATTAAAATGGCCAGCCCGGTTTATCAAGCCCGCGGCCGCGGGTCATCAACATTGGTATAGGATCCGATCGCAGCGGATGCTCGAAACACGCTTCAAAGTAAACTTACTAACACCACAGTAAACAGTACCCAGTTCTCAACAGTGTTATTTAGACACCTCAGTGCCGAAAGCAGTGCAGTTAAACACTAGCATATTGCTCTTGTTAAGTATGACATACATTCAGTTTTAATCCACACAGCAGCAAAAGCTAAACTATTCTAAACCTTGACCGCTGCACGTGTGCAGGATCAGCTAACGGTGGCCATAGCAACGACAAATGGCAGTGGAACGAGCTCACAAAAGCATTTAAATCTGTAAACAAAGCTGCACGCGTCGCGTTTACAACGTTGCATTAGACGCAATATGAGAATATAAAGAGTTAACCTGATACAGTACACGCGGTTACTAGTAACAAAACATGTAGATCATTTCTATTTGCAATCATTGCTGTGGCACCTCGTCTGTGAACTGCTATATGTTCTAAGGGCTTACCTGTACTCTGCTTTTCTAAACGATCACATCCCCAGCCGGGAAGTTGTAGCATCCTCTGTCCTTTGACAAGCTATCTCTGCGGGCTCCCACTCTCCATTTGCAAGCCTTTTCAGTGCTGCTCACCAGCCCGAAGCCCAGCGTTCAGCAGCCTGCTGGTGTACCTAATATGTTGTCCTTATTTTGCCTGCACCCCTGGTGTCTTGTTTGTCCATTACAAGATGGAGGCAGAAACTAATGCATGAGCTGTGTAGTGATAGATCACCCATTGTAAGCGTGCAGATTTCTGAACGACTCCTTTCCCTCACACTTCCAATAATATCCAGGTAAACACAGCATCTTCATGAGCGCCTTGCTGCTGTGTTAGTGGGCGGGGCCGCAGGTTTGAATTTTGCCGGGTCTGCGCGCGCAACCATTATGTTTCGTAACGACGTCACGCCAAAACAGCTGAAGACTCATTATCAAGACGATTCATTTAAACCACTTTGAGTCGACTCTTTTATAGATGAATCAATAGTTTTAAAAACTGTCAACTTTCAGATTTAAGCTTTAGCTGGATATTTCACTTTACTAAGAGCTGTGATACACACTACATGGAAGGTCATTTTCAAAAACCCATAATAGGGGCTCTTTAACTAATATTGTGTCAATGCATGTTAAATACCAAAACAGTTTGAAGCTGTTCATTTAAAACTGCAAATTATCTGCTTTAATCATTAGCTAATGATTGGCTAATTAATCACCATTCTATTAATTTACTTATCGAGGGACATGACTAACTTATTCAAAAGACATAACAATGGCATATCACTTAACAATTAGTTAACCCTCCATAATAATGGATCCGTTTCTCTGTTAATATTTGTTAGACTCACTTTGCTCAGTTCTGGTGAAAGAGATTTCTCCACATACCCGGTTGCATGTCACAAATCATTTTTAGCAAAGGTTGTGTGCTGAGTAAAGGTTGATGGCTCTTGTCATACTTTATGACTGTGATTTACTCAAGTAGTTAGCACACACAAGGCCACACTGCTGGGGCAAACAGGACAAGAGCTTATGATGGATAATGTTGTCTGACATGTTCCAGTCAGTCCATGCACTTTAATTAAAAGCGTATTTGTTAAGGCAAGCATTGGTCTTATTAATGCTCATATGTTTAAAATTTGCAGTTGTTCAAATACCAAAATGTGCATATTAACTCATAATACACCGTTAGTTCTATGGGCATGAATGTGGAGCATGGTGAGGTGAAGTGATCTTTATTATATAAGAGAGAAAAGGCAGGTTGAATATTGGTTAATGGGATTTCATCAAGACATGATTCTGAATTAACATCTAGGTTGATTGTGGAACAACATTTAAATCAGTCAAATATAGGAGATGAGTTTACAGTTTATGTTAAAAGCAGGGGCATTGCTAGACATAAAGCTCTACTGGGGCACAGCTCCACCTCAAAAAAAAATTACAAATAAATAACTATTATTGTTGTTATACAATTAGTCTAAATAAATAACAGAAATTAAAACTAAATGTAACTGAAAAACAAAGACACAGAGTGATGTTAAGATAATTTGAGAAATCTTTTGCACGAATATTAATTTAATTTGAATGAAATTCTATAGACAATTCTATAGAATACAAAAAAAAGATGTTGTATAGAATTATCTGATGTGTGTTGTCTTAGACCCGACTCACAGCCGAGAATTAGGTTTATTAAGTCTTACCTCCCTGACTCATCACCCCTGCATAAACTGTGGCCACCCCAATATGATTTTGCTGTTGATATTATTAATTTAAATGTACTTACATAAATTCACAATATTTCAATAAATAAATAGCAGCCACTAAATTATTGTTGATTTGATTGGTGCCAATGACGTAGCTGATTCACTACCCCTCCCTGATCGTTGTTGACAGCATGCATACACCTTCAGTAGACAGCAATGGCAATTTAATATTTACCTTCAGGTACATCAATAGAAGAAGCTTTATTAATAATATTGTGGCTTAAAAAGTAATATGGATAAATTATATTATTAGGATAATAAGGATTATAAAAATTAGGATGTCTGTATAATGAGAGAACTAAATGAGAACTGAGAGGGAGAATTCATTCATTGATGTTTATTAATTTTAAACATGGGGCATAAGCTGTATGCTGTACAATAAAAGTGTGTGAAGGCACTTGCCCCAGTAAATGGGGTCTAGCGACGCCCCTGGTTAAAAGGAATATTACTTGCTCACTTTTCACCAATATACAGTATGTTAGTCTTGAGTGCCTATAAATAAGTACTGCATCCATCTTTACTCTGAAGTCTTTATTTTTCTAATACTGTTAAGACAAAGTTAGAGCTTCCCGAATCTCTCCAGAAGAAGCCAGATTGAGAAAGACAAGTGCTGTGGTTGACAAGGATCATAAACTATCAGTACTTTAAATGTTCAGTTCAAGTTTATCTCAGAATTTTTTTTCCAAAAATGCTACTTGAATGGCGCGGAGCACTATGAAGCAGTAGGGAGAAGTAAGCGTCAGAATGGGAAAAAGAGGGGAACGACCAACTATCAGTTGGTTCACCAGCTTAAGATCAAGCAAAATCCAAAGTTAAAATGCAAAGAAATAAATAGTAAGTAATTCAATGCCCTGTTACAAAGAATTTGAGACATTCATAATTTCATATACTATATACACAAAACCACATTTTTTTTATATCATTATAAAGATAATCATGTTTAAACACAAAATGAGGAGGACTTCTCTCCTCCTAAAATAAGTCCCTGGGTCTGAATGCAGACGCAATACAGCAGGTCTCTTCCCCTAACTATTTCAACCATTAACCCTGCCAGTAATCTGTAAGATTTTAAACATGGGTGAACAATGCAGCACGGTAATGTGTCTGAATGGTAACAAGCTCAACTGATAAAAGATGACGTACACCATTCCCCATTCTCTTACAGCTCTCCCGACAAAACTGCTTGCTACACACAAGCAGGTTGGCTGTATCAGTAGGCCTGACAGCATCACAGGTAAAGCCATGCAACAAACGCCGTGGATAATGAAGAAAACCTCCTGCGCTGTACGAGCCATCGCCATCAGGAGCAAGATTCGAGAATCACCACCAAGGAAGAGGTCAACACACCCTCTTACCAGGTGTGTAAGCCGACAACATCACCTAAAGTGTGAGTTCTGGTGGATATTGAAGGACAGAGTGAGAGTCCCGCCCACCTCCCCACCACTGAGGGTGTGCTGTCTTTGGACCTGGAGATGCTACTCATCAATTTCTGGAGTGAACTCAACTAAGGGTGTCAAAATTAATTGTTTCTTTGGTGCACCTCGATACAGACATGGATAATTCAGTATCGGTTCAGTAACAGATAATAACCGGTTATTACGTACTGACATCATTTATCTCATTTGTGCTACATTGTGGTAGCTTACTATGGAGAAGGAGGTGAGTGCGAGTAATTAAAATGCTCCAACTAAAAAATGCAGACATTCTGCACAGTTCACTGTGTGTGTGTGTTTGCTGAACAGTCATTCACTGACACTGAAATTACAGAAGCCCCTATTTTTAATAAATGGAGAAAGTGAAAGTTAACTCCATTTATCTCTTTCTAGCTGCGTCCCAAATGGCACACTATACACTATGTACTTATGCACTTACACACTCAACAGCATAGTGTCTGTAGTGTCGACCCAAATGGAACACTGTTTTTTTTTTTTTTTATAAAGCGGAAGTTCAAACCGTTTCCTTGATGACGTTTGCCAAATTAGTGAAATAAATCACCAAAGTACCAAATAATACCTGCCACAAGTATAACCACGTTCACCATCGGGAGGCGCTATAACCACTCTTGTAGGAGAATTTTGCTTTCACAATCCAAAATAAATGAAGTTATCCAACATGTGCGCCTGATAGCTCGGCCCCTTCCACTACATGAGCAAGCTGCGGTCGTTGAGTGTGTGAAGTGTCCATCATTCCACACTACATTTGACTGGTTGAAAGAGTGCATTATCCGGGTAATTAAAGTGCACTTATTATTTTGAGAGTTTTCACTGTGAACGCACTACTTACACTATTTATACTACAAAATGGTGTAAAATAGTGCATAAATATGCGATTTGGGACACAAATTCTGTCTGTCTCTCTCTCTTTCACTATGGACCTTTGACCTTTTGGAGTGACATAACTTTTCCTCTCTTCTTGGCTGTTACAGCGATACTTCTGGACAGACAGGAGCGCGTGTCTGCAGAGCGAGTTTTCTCCTCTGTGTCTATCATGGATAAGCTGTGATTGCCGCTGCCGTTTATCAGTATCACTCAGCACGTGACTAATCATATAGATGCAAGAACTCACTCGACAAAGCTCAGAAAGCGATTGGGATATTTACATTTGTTTATTTGCTATGTTTGCTTATGTTGTTATGTGCATGTACTTGCGTTTTTAAAGGTGCAGTTCATATGTCTGACCTAAAGGACAAATTGTATGACAAATGTTGTGCTGTGGAGTAAAATATAAAACTGTCTATGGAAAGCATCGTCAATGCACAGTGATATCAAATTTAACTGAATCAATGGCATAATAATCGAAACCGAACAGAACCATGAGACCAGTCTAGGTTCACACCTCTAAAGTCAACCATTCCCCGCTGTTCCCAGTCAGCAAAAGTCCAGTTACAAGTCCACTGTTTCCAGAGAGTCTACCAGCCCTATTGATCCCTGAAGGCCTTAGCTTCAAAGTCATTAGTAGCATCTCACCCAACCTGCCCTCTCCACCTCCGCATATGCTAGCGTCTGCAGCCAGTCAGTCAGCTCCAGTGCTGCTGCAGTCAGCCAGCCCCCCAGCTCATCCTCAAGCTCCAGGAGGGGAGGTTTCCCTGGGGTCTGCCTGCCTGCACTGCCGTCCAGAAGGTGTCACCCGGCATCATTGCCTATAGCCTCCAACCCTCCACGTTGGCTCACTCCTCCCTCATTTTGAGGATCAATAGATCTGTCTTTCACAAAACACGCAGTGACCTCAGATTAGTTCATCTAGACATTTTAGTCTGATTCGTGAAATTGTTTGAAGAACCATATTAGCCAGAGATCAATTATCAAGATTAAATGACCCAGGATCTGCCAAATCATCTTAGATCATTTAAGCGAGGTACAAAAAACAGACTCCTAGTCACAGAGCGCTGACACTCACATTTAGTGTTTGTATGCGTGTTGACCCCTCTCATCTGCACAACTATGTTGTACACTCACCAGCCACTTCATTAGCTACACCTTACTAGTACCAGGTTGGACCCCTTTTCCTTCAGAACTGCCTTAATCCTTTATGACATAATTCAACAAGGCACTGGAAACATTCCTTAGAGATTTTGGTCCATATTGAAGTGACAGCATCACGCAGTTGCTGCAGATTTGTCGGCTGCACATCCATAATGCGAATCTCCTGTTCCACTACATCGCAAAGGTGCTCTATTGGATTGAGATCTGGTGACTGTAGAGGCCATTTGAGTAAGGTGAACTCATTATCATGTTCAAGAAACCAGTCTGAGATGATTCGCGCTTTATGACATGGAGCGTTATCCTGCTGGAAGTAGCCATCAGAAGATTGGCACAGTGTGGTCATAAAGGGATGGACATAGTCAGCAACAATACTCGGGTAGGCTATGGCGTTGACACAATGCTCAATTGGTACAAATGGGCCCAAAGTGTGCCAAGAAAATATCCCCCACACCATTATACCACCACCATTAGCCTAAACCATTGATACAAGGCAGGATGGATCCATGATTTCATGATGTTGACGCCAAATTCTGACCCTACTGTCTGAATGTCGCAGCAGAAATAGAGACTCATCAGACGAGGCAACATTTTTACAATCTTCTATTGTTTAATTTTGGTGAGCCTGTGCGAATTGTAGTCTCAGTTTCCTGTTCTTAGTTGACAGAAGTGGCAGCTGGTGTGGTCTTCTGCTGCTGTAGCCCATCCACCTCAAGTTTTGACCAGGGGTGCGTTTCCCAAAACCATCGTTAGTCAACTAAGGTCGCAAGTTCCGCCGTTACAAACATAGTTTGTTGATTTGGTGTTTCTCAAATCCATCGCTTCAACGAACATTCGCAAACTGCGTCGCAAACTTGACCACTTGAAACAACACCTCTGGAGCTATAGTTAGAAGCATAGTTCCTGGCTGTGTTCTATTCACACTTATCTCCCCTTTGAATTTTAGAATGTTCTAAATGAATAGGGCAAAGTTGGAATTATTAAAAATAAAAAAGCATTAAGTTAATCTCTCTTAGGTGTAATTTGCTTTCAAAGTATTTTTACAGTTCAGTTTTAGCGATCTTCATGCTTACAGTTGTGCTCCCTTCGCAGTGCACTTTGAAAACATTGATATCTATTTGAACACAGCCTTATGGCGAAAGCTATAGGTATATTTAAAAACAGAAATTATGTTACGTCTCCAAAGCTTGTGAAAATAAAAAACATAGCATTCGTTAACTCTTTTATTTTATAGTGGGTTATTTATTAAGTTTCTCTGCTTTAAATGACATGGGTCTGTTGGTTAGAACTTTCTGCTGTGGTTTGCATGTGTCAAATTGTAATTTTTTTATATATAAATAAGCAAAATCCTAAATAATAACAATAATAATAATTGTCATCGCCATCATCATTAATATTATTATTATTAATGTAAATATATTTATAATAAATCACCTCATTATTTATTTATTTATATGATTTATGTATGATATTAGAATAGTGTTAGCTTTTGTAAGTGATTTTATGTTATAGAATAGAATATGTAATGTTCAACTTCTCAATAATATTAGTAAAGCAAACATTGGCCCTATGTGCCATTTACATATATTTTAATTTTTAACGAGTGCATGTTTTTACCAAAACTAATAATGGATTTTATTTTAAATGCGTGTTTGTGTAAAACAATATAATTTGCACAAAGAAATGATGGGGTTGTTCTCTGAAGAAGTTACTCCACCCTGTTAAGAGCATCATTATGGGCGTTTTACGTTAAAACTAATGTGGTTCAAGCGATGGATCTGCGATAGAGAAACTATGGGTTTTGGGAAACACATCGTCACTACATCCTTCTTTTGCCAAACGATGCATCGCACTATGATAGTTCAGCCGCGAGTTACGTCGTTTGGGAAACGCACCCCTGTTGTGCATTCAGATATGCTCTTCTGGATACCTCTGTTGTAACGAGTGGTTATCTGAATTAATATTGCCTTTCTATTTGCTCAAACCAGTCTGGCCATTCTCCTCTGACCTCTGGCATTAACAAGGCATTTGAGCCCACAGAACTACCACTCACTGAATATTTTCACTTTTTTGGGCCCATTCTCTGTACCCTAGAGATGGTTGTGTGTAAAAATCTTAGTACATCATCAGATTCTGAAATACTCAGATCACTCTGTCTGGCACCAACAACCATACCACAATCAATTTCACTTAAATCCCCTTTCTTTCCCATTCTGATGCTCAGTTTGAACTGCAGCAGTTCGTCTTCACCATGTCTACGTGCCTCAATGCTTTGAGTTGCTGCCATGTGATTGGCTTGTTACGGCTACATTTGCGTTAACGAGCAGTTGGACAGGTGTACCTAATAAAGTGGCCGGTGAGTGTATGTGCAGAGCTTGGTGTTTTGGGTACTGGCACTTTTGTCAAGTTTGGCTTTGTTTCAGTGCCGTGTTTTGGACATTCTCCCTCCACATTTTGTCTTTTGATGTGAGTGCATGGATTAAGTGTTAATCCCCTCACTGCACACTCTTGTCTTGTCTTGTGTTCTATTTAGTGTGAGGTTCATATTTTCTTCAGCCATGTGCTATTTTGTGTGTACAAGCAGCTTATGACTGTTCTTTTGTCCTGTTTGTATGAGGATATGGGCTTTGGTTTGTTTGCTTTTGTGTGCCATGTGCTCCCCTGTCTATACCATGCCATGTTGTTACCAGATTATTGGTACATTTGTCCCACTGGTTGCTTCTCATTACCTGCAATGTTTGTGCCCTCTTTTTTTGTTTTGTTTTGTGCCGGTTCATTTCATTTCATGTGTCCTCCAGTTGGTGTAGTCTCTGTGTCCTCTATTTTGTTATGTAGGTTTTATTTGTGTATTTTTTCTATGCCATGTTTTCTTGTTGGTTGTTGTGGCGTTTTTGGCACCATTTTTATTTATTTTTTTGCAAGTTTCTTGGAATGTATGTTATTTTATTTAGATGGTGTATTCGTATTTCAATTTGCTTATATGAATGTTGTTATTATTATTTGTTTTTAAATTTATGGGTTGTGGTTGTAGGAATTGTAATACATTTGGAAGTATGAATATCCCTGCATGGTCCTGAGATGCTATTTGCGAGCAGAAAGGCTACTGCTATATTAACATCGAAAAGTATTTATACTTATATTGGTTTTCTTAAGGTGCGTTCAGACTGAGAATGACTACGTATTATGGCAGTCCTTAAAAATGTGCTTATATAAAAGTTACTACTCCTTAACATATTGATAATACATGTCTCTTTATATCACTATTGCATATTAAATTAAGAAAAATATGTGTGTTCCCATGAATGTAAAATAGATGTTTCTTCTCTGGGTTAATTTAACATGAATATTAGTTCCTTAGAATATTAGTAATATGGTAAAACTTTACAATAAGGTTAATTAGTTAATGCATTTACTAACATGAACGAATCATGAACAACACTTGTACAGCATTTATTAATCATAATTCAACATTCTCTAATGCATTATTAACATCCAAGTTCATGCTTGTTAACATTAGTTAATGCATCGTGAATTAACATTAACTAACAATGAACAACTGTATTTTTATTAACTAACGTTAACTAACATGAAGAAATACTGTAGTAATTGTATTGTTCATTGTTTGTTCATGTTAGTAAATGCATTAACTAATGAACCTTATTGTAAAGTGTGACCAGTAATATTATACACCCATTAGTTCGTCAAAGTAAATAACAACAAGGTCACACTTTATTTTGATGGTCCGTTTGTAGAATTTAAGCTACATTGCATCTACATACTAACTAATTGTCATTAGATTAACGCAATCTCATGGCAGTTCGTAACTTTTTGATTTAGTAGCTAATTCGTATAAATTCGTACGATCTAATTCGTACACTTTAGTACGATTTGCTCATCACCCAATGATAGTTGGGTTTAAGGGCGGGGTTGGGTGCCACGCCTCCTTTTTAAAATCGTACTCAACTCGTACGAATTCGTACAAATTAGCCACTAAACTGACAAAACGTAAAATACTTGTGTTTCCTCGTGAGATCAGGCTAGACTGTTAAGTTGGGGTTAGGGTTAGTTAAGTTGACATGTACTTGCAAAGTTTCTTATAGTCAGTTAAATATCTGTTTGGCAGCAGTATCAACAGATATTAAGCAGGCAGTCTACTACTATTTAAAAGGACCATCAAAATAAAGTGTTACCAAAAACAATATCATCAGAAGAAACCTTTCTCCAAAACTTTCACATTTGCACAAAACTGTCACATTTGAAAGACGCAGAACTAAAGAACTTCAAATCATTTGCCCTGGGTGGTACCACAAACATGCATTATGAATAAATTCGATAAAGTAAGATGGACTTTTATTTTAATTCTGGGTTCACAACAAGCATGAAGCACTGCATCATTCACTGTTCCTGGAGATCTACCTTCATACAGAGTTCAGCTCCAACCCTGATCATTCATTCAATCATCTTCTTTTCAGCTTAGTCCTTTTATTATTCTGGGGTCGCCACACAGGAATGAACCGCCAACTTATCCAGCATATGTTTTACGCAGTGGATGCCCTTCCAGCTTTAACTCATCACTTGGAAACATCCATACACACTCATACACTACGGACAATTTATCTTACCCAATTCACCTACACCACATCTTTGGGCTTGTTGAGGAAAGTGGAGCACTGGTAGGAAACCCACGAGGACACGGGGAGAACATGCAAACTCCACACAGAAATGCCAACTGAACCAGCCGAGGCTCGAACTAGTGACCTTCTTGCTGTGAGGCAATTGTGCTACCCACTGCACCACCGTGCTGCTCGGCGTTGGATTATTATTATTTAATATTTATTAAATTTTCTCATCTTTTTAAATAAAAAGGGGGTATACGCAAGAAGACCAGAATTAATCATGTGGAAGGACTGATCCATACTATGCAGGCTGAAAAAATACAATTAAATAAAATTATTAAACGCATGATAATGCCGTTATCCATGAATAAAACATTCATAGGACTGCAATTTAATAGAAAAACAGCCATTTTAATAAATGAATGCAGTAAAAGGGTAGGCTATTTAAAATAATACATTGGGTATATCAGGACTGCATGCGAATAATAGCCAATATGTGGAATTTGCCACCTTGTGAGGTGGTAGAGACGGAATTTTTTTTTTTTTTTTTAAAGCAAAGGAATATTTGCAAAAAACACTCACTGGCGGATCTGGTGACACTGGGATGCATGCTACAGAAAACGTTAAAAGGCTGATGAGAGGAATGAGGTCATTTTGCTAAATGCGAGTTGATGAAGCATTTGCAATATATTATGATGAGGTTAATGCAGTACATGACAACTTATAAACTGCCCATCGTAAATATGAGATTCATCTCCTTACAACGAGGAAAGTGAAGAAGTGGTTCTGATAGGGAGGATGCAATAAAAAAAAATGAAAGCAGCATCATCAGAAATGATGGTTGTTAAAGTGCAACATGTGGAAAAACAACCTTCACTAAGGTTGCTTTTAAATGGTGATTTCAATCTTAACATAAACATCAGTGTACTCTTGACCTCAGTCTGGGGCGATGGTTCATCTTCCAGCAGGACAAAAAACTATCTGATAGAGCTTGAGAGGTACTGCAAAGAGGAATGGGCAAAAATTCCCAAACACAGGTGTGCCAAGCTTGTGGCATCATTCTTTAAATTAGTGTAAAAATCTTGTTCTCGTGAACCCAATCTCCGTGGAGTAGGCATCTCGTCACACCCCTAGTAACTGGTATAATTAGGGACCGAGCACCGGAACGCTGCGTAGGCCCTATTGGAATTGCTCCGTTTCTTCTTCTTCTTCCGGGGATTGAATTGCGATTTTGAGGAGCTAAACATGCCCAAAAACTCACGAAACTTTGCACACGCCTCAGAAGTGGCGAGAATTTACGTTTGTTATAGGTTTCGGTAGTGGGCGTGGCAAAATGACTCAACAGCGCCACCTATGCACTTGTGACGGACTAGCCCCCAAAGCTACGAATCACGCACACGCACGAAAATTGGCACACACCTCAAACATGCCAAACCATACAAAAAAAGTCTCTTGAAGCAATATCTCAAACCCAACAGGAAGTCGGATATTTTAAACTTCCTGCTGCGAAAAAGTGGCGATTTTGCCATTTCCAGGCGTTGTATTTGAACGAACTCCTCCTAGGGATTTCATCCGATCAACACCAAGATAGGGTTTTGTCATCTAAAGGCCTTGGCAATGTTAAATTGCGAAGCTTTAGAGTTTTCGTTGATGGGCGTGTCCGTGGCGGCCTCGCAAAGTTTGACGATTCGCCACGAAACAGGAAGTTGCTATAACTCAGGCATGCATTATCCGATCTGCCTCAAAACTAACACGTATGATAACCGTCCTGACCTGAACACGGTTATAGCGCCACCTGCTGGCAACAGGAAGTTATGTGTTTTACAGCATAACAAACTCCTTCCACAAATTTTATCGTATCAGCACCAAATTTGGGTGGTGTTATCTGAAAGCTCTAGCGATGATATATTGTGAAGATCTAGAGTTTTCACCGATGGGCGTGTCCGTGGCGGACTGACAAACATCAACGCTTCGCCATGGAACAGGAAGTACTTATAACTCATTCAAACAATGTCCGATCAGCCCGAAACTTCACATGTTTGATAAGAGTCCTCTCCTGAAGACATCTGCATGCCAATATTGGGTCACAGTCATAGCGCCACCTGCTGACAGAAGGTAGTTTTGCTTATAACTCATTCACACAATGTCCGATCAGCCTGAAACTTTACATGTTTGATAAGACTCCTCTCCTGAAGCCATCTACATGCCAATATTGAGTCACAGTCATAGCGCCACCTGCTGGCAGAAGGTAGTTTGGCTTTTAACTCAACCACACAATGTCTGCCTTGTCTGAAAATTCACAGGTTTGGTAGGATTCCTTTCCTGAAGACATGCCAATATTAAATCACAGTCATAGCGCCACCTGCTGACAGGAGGAAATTTGGCATAAATCACTGATTTTTCTCAGGTTTTTTATATATCGGCTTAAATTAATATTGTTCGCTGTTCTCTGTCATCCTAAGGCCACCGGGCGGCGATGAGCCCGGGGTGCGTGGTCCCTTTCATCGCTGCTTGCAGCTTTAATCTTAATGTTGTTTTCATGTGTTTACATAGATGAATATGACCACGGTGTAAATGCACAGTACCGTTACAGTTACGATCTTATTGCCACATTTTATTGTTAAGATAACATGATATATGCCTTCAGTGATTTTTATATATAACGACACAGATCACTCCGCCTATTCAAAAGTGATTGACAGGTGGTAATTTGTGTGTAACTTTATTTATTTATGGTTTGATTATGGGTAAAGCAAAGACCATGTGGGTCAGGTAGGGAAAAGGGTAGGCTACAATTAATAAATGTGTTATGAATTAATTGATATTTAACAACAACCACCCCCGCCTACGATAGTCCATCGTGATGTTTCACATTAGACATTGTATGATGCCAAATTGGTCAACATCGCCCAACGCTACTAGTACTGTGAAATTACACATTACAATCTCGTACACTATCTGAAAATAATTACCATTTAAAATGTTTAATCCCTCTAATTCAGACATCCCAAGTCAAATGCATAGAGACTCCCGGATGGCCGCAAACGAATGATAATCTCCCGGAAATCGCACGTCTCCCTCCCGGTCCTCAAATACAATGCACACCCCTCTCTGAACCGCATCCCTCCTCGCTCTCCACACACGTTGCGCAAAGAAGGTAGTTTCGGATGTTTTGCTCCCCCAAAAATGCTCTGTTTGCATGATTCGAATAATATCATATCCTAATACTTTATAAGTAATATTTAAAAATTCCTCCATTGTGTATTGTTTTTAGAAAATATCTTAATTTTTTAGATAGGCCTAAGTTCAAAATGGCCTAAAATTGTTTATTTGTATTGTACATACCTACATTGTTACAACTTTTGTTTGTTTTATATTGGTTTATTATTTAATGTTTATATTATATCAGATTTTTGTGATTCTTTAAATGATTTCATATAGCTTAGGCAATTTTATCTAGATCTAATATGACACTATTGTGTTGAGCCTACAAAAGTGGACACATAATTTGTAAAGTTATATGTCTTTCTGTTGTGTTCATATTTTGTATTACCTCCAAAAAAAAGAAATACATAAACCCAGCCACTCGTGCTGCATCTGTAGACAGAGCTGTTTCACCCAGTCTCTCACACACATACATGCATCTAAATGTGCACGTTTCATAGACAAACACGCCTTTTAAACTTGACAAAAACTCTCGACAACTGACGGTTACTGGCTGCTGTGTCTTTAATGTGTGGTATAGGGCCTGTCATCTGGGCCTGACTGAAGTGTGTAAAGATTAGAAGCAGAACACAGCAAAGAAATATCACTTATTAAATCAAAACTACTTTAATTATTATTTTATGCAACACCCTTAAATTTAAGTGGTAAGTAAACATAAGGACATAAGTAAACATTAAAGCAAAAAATTTACCCCTATAAGGTGTTTTATGCAATATTTTTAATTGACCAGTAGCTATACGTATGTTCTTTATTTCCCTTATTATTTTATTTATTTGTTTGGTGCATGTATTCATCTGTGATCGGAAAACTAGTGTTATAGCAGCACACCATCTTTTTCCAGACTCAGGCATACTCCACCTTTGCTTTCACTCCACCCAGAAGCCCCAGCTGACCTTCTTTGGCCCAAGGTATTCAGCAGGCTAAAAAAAAGCCAGCCACTGGCCCTGAGGAAGCCCCACTTTGGCCCAATCAGCCCCCGGAAGTAACTGTGGAAACGTGACTGGCCCTAGCTCCCACTGACATGTTCGCTTTAGGCACGAGAGTAGAAACGCGGCTAATGAGGCTAGTGTGGCATGTCCTAGCACCCTAGAGGTACGGCTTATTTACCCTCTTGAGGGGTATGTTTTTACTCGTGCTGCAAACTTTTTCAGATGTTGCGAATCCCATACTACGAAATTCACACTCGGCGATCTGATTCGTCAAAATTCGCCTTAATGTTAAATCGATGGGATTTTTGGGTTAAGTTTAGGATAAGGGTGTTTAAATGGTTTGGGGACATAGCTTGAGAGCTTCATTATCAAATTGAGATGCTTATTGGTTGCCTGAGTCAAATGAGCCTACCCCAGGGATGGGCAAACTTGGTCCTAGAGGGCAGGTGTCCTGCAGATTTTTACTCCAACAATAATCAAACAAACCTCAACGCTTGAAAGCTATAGGCAGGTGTGTTTGATTAGTGTTGGAGCTAAACTCTGCTGGACACTGGCCATGCAGACTACCCCTGGACTATGTCTGTATAACATGGTTATGATAGTGCTTTGATTCGCCAAAGTTCTGCTCAATGTTATGTATGTGAGATTTTTGCTATGATTTTGTTAGTTTGTTGCTAGGGTGTTCTCACTTGTTGCTAGGCGGTTGCTAAGGTGTTGCTAAATAGTTGCAAGTGTGTTCTGAGTGGTTGCTAAGGCATTTCTAGGCAGTTGCTAGGGTGTGTTCTGAGTGGTTGCTAGGCGGTTGCTTGGGTGTAATGAGTGGTTGTTTCTAAGGTGTTGTTAGGTAGTTGATAGGGTGTTCTAAGATGTTGCTAAGGGGTTTCTAGGCAGTTGCTAGGGTGTTCTGAGTGGTTGCTGGACAATTGTTAAGGCATTGCTAGCCTGTTGCTAGGGTGTTCAGAGTGGTTTTTAAGGTCCTCGCAAGTTTGTTCTTCCAAGTTGAAAATGGCAAGTCTGAACTTTGCATACTTGGTATTGAGAAACAGCATCTCTCTCTCTCTTTTTTTTTAAGCAGATGAGTGTTTATGTTGTGTTTATTTCTGTGGGAACCACCACACTAACAGTGACCATTTCCTCTTCTTCCGTAATGTCTGTTGTTTAAGCAAAAGGAGAGAGAACAACATCCATATCCTTTAGTTGCTTTAATTCATAAACAAAAATACAAACAAATAAAAAAACAGACCAGTCTATACTGCAAATGTGTATGAGTGCTCTAAATATACTATTCAAGAGTGTGGATATAGCTGCAGGAAAGCATTTTCTGTCCCAAATACAGCCTCTTTAAACTTCATATTTGCATGAGGTAATGAGGTGAGTCTTGACATTTTGGCAAGTGCTGAAGACAAGACCTTGGCTCCTTCCATTCCATCATGCACAACTAATTGCAGAGAATGTGCAAAACATGACAGCTTTAGCCTTGTTCTCAGCAGGACAGTCTCGTCTTCCCAGCAGGTTGTATTTCCCCAAAGACTCTTATCATCGTCTTTGTTTCCATCTTCTACATCAATGTCAAAAGAGTGCAGCGTCTTTTATGGTAGCTTGACTTCAGATCAGTTCATGACCAGTGGAAACATACCAGGATTTATTAATGATAGTCAAATGTCTTTACACACAACGCTCCAGTCTAAAGGAAGAGTGCACTGTTGGTAACACTTGAGTTGTGCTCCACATCTCTGCAATGAAATGGTTCAATCGGACGTTTAGTAAAGTAACGTTTAGTAAAGTTTAGTAAATAATGCATTAATACATAGGCATACAATAGCATATACACTACCTGACAAAAGTCGTATTTGACTTTTGACTTCCAGTTGTTCATTTGATATCAGAAGTGGCTTATGTGAAAGGCAACGGCCTCTAGATTACACTTGGCCAAAATAAAACATGAACATGCCTTGTTTTTTAATTATTTAATTAGGAGATGAAAGTCTGACTTTGCTTAGACAAAAGTCTTGCAACCTAACAGAAATAATGTACAGCATAGAATATAAAGTCACGGTGCAGTGGAAAAAGTATTAATATTGTGTATGACTCCCATGAGCTTGGAGGACTGCATCAATACATCTCTGCAATGACTCAAATCACATATTAATAAAGTCATCTGGAATGGCAAATAAAGCGTTCTTGAAGGACTCTCAGAGTTTATCAAGATTCTTTGGATTCATCTTCAATGCCTCCTCCTACATCTTACCCCAGACATGCCCAACTTTTCCAAATGATCAACTAGCAGTTATTGTTTGTTGCTCTTACAACTGGGATCAAGACTTTTGTCAG
>CAIGQZ010001206.1:5518074-5555211 GCA_903798205.1 Danio tinwini | reverse complement strand
TGTATCATGTGTGCTATGTATAGTGTATCATGTGTGCATATGTATGGAGTGTATTTTGTGTGCATATTAGGGGTGTAACGATACACCAAAGGCACAATTCGGTTTGGTTCATGGTCTTGGAGCCACGGTTTGGTTTCTGTTTGCTGTGGGGTTAGGGTTGATGTCACAAGGAACAATAGATTCACTTAATAACAAGAACAACTAAACTTTTTCTTTATTAATTATAAGTAAACAACAAACATTAAATAAATACCTCCAATATAGACTAGTCAGAAAAAAATCAATTCTCTTTAGTGCAGCCATCTTAAGAAAGTAAACAAAAATTAAATAAATAACTGCAGTGTAGACTAGTGCAAGATAAACAGGCTTGTCCTCTTTAAGGACATATGAAATATTTAGATAAATTAAGTTCTACTTTAAAAACACCATAATGTCCACATTCTCAGGTGAGAGGCTTGATCTCTGTGCAGACAGAAATAATGATGCTCATTTTTAGTTATCTAAGTTTTCATTTAGATAGATAGGTTTCTGTTTAAATAAATAAAAAATATACATGTAATGTGTTTGTAAAGTGCTTTTGCCTCCCGTTCTCTCTCTCTCTCTCTCTCTCTCTCTCTCTCTCTCTCTCTCTCTCTCTCTCTCTCTCTCTCTCTCACACACACACTCTCTCCATGCCTGTCATTTCTGTATGTCCGCCTTAATGCCAGCTGATTGGTCAGGAGACCGATCTATCATCATTGGGCGACGTGGCGCAGGAATATAAAAATGACGTCAGGAAAAGCGGAGGAGAGCTCTTCTTCCTTTGATCTTGTTTTTCGTGTATTTTGCTAACATGATTATGATTTTCATTGTTTTCGCTTAACTTTCATTTGGGCAAAATTATTTTGCATTACTTTTGCCCACTTTGAAATACTTTGTGATTTTTGTACATTTTTATTTTGATTGATTTGTTTGATGCTTTTTGGCTCAGCTCTTTCCCGTCATATTGAGTTTTACCTCCTCAAGTTCACTCTTTTCTCAGAGTAAGGTGGATAGGGAAGATGTCTTATGACTTCCATTTTGCAAACACATAGAAAATGTATTGTTGAAGACATCAGGTAAGAGGTGAACGTCATCTTTGTATTTATTTTATTCTACAGTTCAGTATAGGGAAGAATACAGTGCAAAGCGCTGAAAACTGCTTGCGTGCCCTCTTAAATACTCTGCTCAAGTGCGCTTACAAATACACGCTGCTGAAGTGCGATTTAGTGTGTTTATGTAACAAGTATGTCTCCAACCTTCATTAGATTTGCTAGAAATATTTATGAATGTCTTCAATAGACGCAAGCAACATTATTGCTCCCTGAAGTAAAGTGAAATGGCTATAAACTCCAGCAAAATAACATCATCTATACATTTTAAAGTATTATAAAGCATTATCTATTATCTAAAAAGTATAATTATGGAAACTGTGTTCATCTTAACTGAAAGCTACTTCATATTTGCTAGCCTCATGCATCTGTCAGTCAGTTAGTGATGCGTAAACACCCTAAATCACACTTAAGCAGCGTGTATTTGAAAGTGCACTTGAGCAAAGTATATATGAGGGCACGCAAGAATTTTGTGCATGAACAGAGACAATCGGCGCGCAAGCGTCAGTTAGTGACGGGGTGAATTTTGGTGTGGCGCCCTGCCATGGAAGAATGAATGTAGCGGAAACCATGCAGTAGTAATCGAGTGTGACATGACATGCACTTGGAAAATACTAACTGTAGAATATATTTAGAACAAAACCTCATTACTAGTACAATTTAATCAAATGTGATCAAATAAATATGTGCTTAAATTTGGTTTAATTAGTTAGAGACAAGTGACGTCAACCTCAACAATGGGCAGCAGGGGGCGTGAGAGTATTGCGGTAGGCCACAAGAGTTTTGCGATACGTATCGTGGTTGGTTTATCTCGATATTTCGGTTCGGTTTGCAGTATCGTTACACTTCTAGTGCATATGTATGGAGTGCATCATGTGTGCTATGTAGTGTATCATGTGTGCATAAGTATGGAGTGTATCGTGTGTATATGCATAGAGTGTGTATATGTATGGAGTGTATCATGTGCGCAAATGTATAAAGTGTACCATGTGAGTATATGTATAGGGTGTATCGTGTGCATGTGAATCGTATGTATATTTATAGAGTGTATCATGTGTGTATATGTATGGGATGTATTATGTGTTGCCTTTCATTTCGTTAGCTGGATTCATCAACTTCCAGTAGCTCAGTGCTTATGTGACTCACCTCTCACACCATAGACCCGGGTTCCATCCCTGACTCTGACAGGAGTGTATCAGGTGTATTGTGTATATATGTATTATGTATTGAGTGTATATTTATAGATGTGTATAGAGGGTATCATGATAATATCATGCATGTATATATGTAGAGAGTGTATATGTATAGAGTGTATCATGTGTGTATATGTAATGAGTATTATATGTGTATATGGATTGATCATGTGTGCATATGTATCATGTGCATATTTATGGAGTGTATCATGTGTGTATATGTATAGTGTAATGTGCATATGTATGGAGTGTAATGTGTGTAGTGTGTATAAGGTATAGAGTGTGTATCATGTGTGTATATGTATAGAGTATCGTGTGTATATGTAAATAGGAACATGTATGTATATGTATGGAGTGTATCATGTGTGCATATGTATGGAGTGTATCATGTGTGCATATGTATGGAGTGTATCATGTGTGCATATGTACGGAGTGTATCATGTGTGTATATGTATAGAGTGTACATATGTATGGAGTGTAGCATGTGTGTATATATGTATAGAGGGTATAATGTGTGCATTTGTAGGGAGTGTATTGTGTGAGTGTATGTATAGGGTGTATCATGTGTGTGAGTGTATAGTGTATGTGTATAGAGTGTACAGCAAGTTGCCTTTTATTTTGTTAGAAGGATTCATTGGATTCCAGTAGCTCAGAGGTTACGTGAGTTACCTCTCATGCCAGAGACTTGGGTTCTATCCCCAACCCTGACAGGAGTGTATCAGTGTATCATGTATGGAGTGTATATGTATAGTGTGTATACTGTATGTATAAAGTGTATGCATAGAGTGTATCATGTGTGCATATTTATGCAGTGTGTAGTGTATGATGTGAGAATTTGTATAGAGTACAGTATATCATGTTTGTAAATGTATAGTGTGTCATGTATTTTATTTATTTTTTGCCTTGCCTAACCTTGTCTCTTATTAAAAAGATTTTTTTGTTCTTCATACATTTTTACAAAGAAGCCTTTCACACAAAAAGCCATACATACATGCATATGTATAGAGTTTATAAAGTGTATATGTGTCATGTGTGCATATGTATAGTGTATTGTGTGTGTATATGTATGTGGAACTGGATTTACCTGTGCAAAAGCAGATGATATCTTTAACTTTTGATTATACTGTATCTTTAACTCTTTAACAGTACTGTGCCAAAAACAGCATTGTCATTTGCTCTTTAAATATCTTTGATGTTCAATTATTCATGCTTTGTAAAAAAAAAAAAAAAAACACCCGGGTGCATGCAAGCATATGCATGATATTGATGATTTAAATAAGAAATCAAAGTGAATGCAATAATACGATCTGATTGAAGAGGGATCGCAATTATAAATAATTGCTGGTCTGAAGACAATGTGGGTGGATGCATTCAAAGGATCATGAAATACAATCAGTCACAGCATAATGTGTTATGTATTGCCAGAGCCTGGAATGGCCATTGTGAAAACAGGATGGGAAAACTAAATAAGATGCACACGATAGGCTTAGAAAAATGAGAGTCTGATCCCTGCATATGGGGAGTTGGTAATTCTTTAATTCACTTGGAGATTAGCTTTTTTTTGGGATTTGTACCAAGAATAGATTTTCACTTTCGGGTTACAGTTCATGGTTAATTTTTAAGTTCTGTTCTGAGGCACATATGGGAGCTTTGCACGCAGCATTTATATCTATTGTTCTAAGTCTGCTTTTAACCCCTAGAAGAGTAAAAAATAGGGAATTCCATCAACACTTGGAGAACATTTAATGAAATAAAATATATTTCAACACGTTTCGGCTTCGTTACGTCTTTCTTAGGACAAAAAAAAACCCTCACAAATAAACATTGAGTACTTATGTGATGTGTGCCCTGAGGAAGGCTTGCGTCTATTATTTTATTCATTTTCTTTTCGGCTTAGTCCTTTTATTAAATCTCACAACATACTTCCATAGCATATAGTACGCTAAAAACAGTATGCGAGCGAGTAGTATGTTCGAATTTAAAGATATGCAAAAATGTAATCAATTACCTACTACTTCTAGTGATATTCAGAAGTCTGCGTTCTATGCATGCTACGCTATCCCATGATGCACTGTGAAAGAATTCATAACTGGAAGTGAAGCAACGCAACTGACGTGGGTAGGAAACCTGATAATGACAAAATGGTGGATGTAGTTTAAATAGTTCATTTTTAAACAAATTACGTTCATTCATTAAGTTAAAAATGTAACAGAGATAATTTACCAATCCATTTCTCATAGCATATAGTTATATTTATATATATTTAAATATCTGATCCGGTACCTCATTTTACCAATCCCCCTCCTCAACTGCCCTCCTCCCCCGTCCGCTGTTCACTTTCACTTTCTTCCGCGACTCCCCAACCCTCTTCACTTATGTCCACGACACCCCTCCGCCATCCAACGCCCTGCCATGCCCCCCGCTCTTCACTTTCATCAGCGACAACCTCCGCCACTCTGCTCTCCACTTTCGTGCACGACACCTCTACATCCTCAGGTAACATGCTGGATCTGTTACCCCGATCTGTACCGGGACCTCAAATTAAGCACTATATATATATATATATATATATATAAGAAGGTTGCTGGTTTGAGCCTCGGCTGGGTCAGTTGGCGTTTCTGTGTGGAGTTTGCATGTTCTCCCTGCGTTCGAGTGGGTTTCCTCCGGGTGCTCCGGTTTCCCCCACAGTCTAAAGACATCCGGTACAGGTGAATTACTTTGAGTAGAATGGCTCTCTTAGAACAGTCTGACTGGAGAGTGTCAGCTGAATTACAGTGAGTCTGAAGAAATGATTTAATTGACTGGAGAGTGAAGTGAGTTTGACTGATAACCCAAAGGTTGTTGGTTCGATTCCTAGTCACAGAAGCAATTGAAGATGGGAGAGTGAATGATTAAGATCCCAGCTGAACTGTCCTTAAGCAAGGCACCTAGCGCTAATTGCTCCCAGGGTAATGGGAGCAATAACTTCCCCCCACTGTTCCTAGTGTGTGTGTGTGTGTGTGTGTGTGTGTGTGTCTCATACCAGCCAACACTCCTGTTTTTCCCGGGAGTCTCCTGTATTTCAGACCCGTCTCCCGTATTGTTCTGTCTCCTGGAAAACTCCCGGAATTTCACCCCCCAGAATTCACCCCCCCCCTCTCCTCAGCATTTTGGTACAGTCCGGCTGAAACCTGGTGCTTGTGAGCGTGCTCCCATCTCCCCAAACCTCTCACCCTTCCCCGCTCTTCAGTTCGTGCACACATCACTCCCCCACCCCCCGTTCGTGCTCTCACTCCTCACTCAATAAGTGTGCCTTGACCATCTGTAGCTATGTTTCTATTCACCAAAAAAACTTGATGGAAACGCTATCATGTGCATAAGTTTTGAAAATGTGCATAACTGAATAGCACAAACTTTTTATTCAATAAGAATAAAATATATAGAATAATAATGCGTATAAATTATGATGAAAACACTTTTACCGAACAAATTCCAGTATGTGCATTAAAAAAGTCATGTGATTTTGTTATAAAAGATCATGTGATTGATAAAAAATATGTTTGAATGGACAAACCAGCAGGCTTTTGGAGGCAAGCAGCCATGTAATAACACAAAAAATTATTCTACATTTTAGATTTTTCTACATGATTTTGTAAGTTAAAACAACAAAGTAGAGTATTTGTTGCCTAAAAAATATATGGTGAACCAGTATCCTTTATCCTTCAGCTAAGAAGAGGACACCAAGGCCCAATCCCAATTTTACTTTTGTACCCCTTCCCCTTAGCCCTTAAAAACAAGTGTGAAGGGGAAGGGCTTCAAAATTTATCGCTAATAATTGAGACAGCACTACAGCACCTGCACACGTCATCGCGATCTCTTGCTTCATATGAGATCAGACGATGGCGACTGCTGTAGTTATTCCAGTTGTGTTGTTTTTTGGTATTTATCTTCAGGAAATCACTAACGCATATATCATAACGATCCTTACACTGGCTGCCTGTTAAGTTTTGTATTGATTATAAAATATTGCTTCTTACCTATAAAGCCTTAAATAATCTAGCTCCTGTTTCTCTAACCAACCTCCTGTCTCGCTTCAACCCAACCCGCTCTTTACAATCTCAAAACTGAGGGCTTCTAGTAATACCTAGAATAGCAAAATCGAGTAAAGGAGGTCGAGCCTTCTCATTTATGGCCCCTAAACTCTGGAATAGCCTTCCTGATAATGTCCGAGGCTCAGACACACTCTCGCAGTTCAAAACTAGATTAAAGACCTATCTTTTTAGCAAAGCATACACTCGCGGTATGATGCATGAAGTTTCCCACACAGGATTTTGCTTGTTTTTTATACACTATGAACAGCAGCTACGCTAATTATTCTCCTTATTCTGTATTTCCACCTGGGGGTACTCATCCTGAGACCCTCAGACTATGCAGCACCACTGATGCGATCCAAGACCAGCGACGAGATGATCACAAGGTTTTCATAATCCTGGACCAGGCCGTATCCTGAGCAGCTGCTGTGGTGGTCATGGAAGAGTGGAGAGCATGAGACTGATTCCTGTGACGCTCCAAGGACAGACGAGTCTTTGCTGAGGTCCAGCTTCCTGCGCCTAGACTGCAGCTCTGCACAAGACGTTTGCCAAAGGAGAAATGGTCGTGCCCAACTAAGACTGGTTTCTCTCTAGGTTTTTTTTAAATCTTCACTTTCGCCAATTGATGAAGTTTTTTCTCGCCGCTGTCGCCGCTGGCTTGCATGGTTTGGGAACTGTAGAGCTGCGCATTTTTGGATTTGCTATTCAGTGTTTGGACTCTCAGTAGTGAATATTAACCCACACTGACCTGAGCTAAACTGAACTGAATCTCTGAAAACTGAACTGACACTGTTTCAATTCACTATATTATTCTATGTGAAGCTGCTAAGCGCTATACAAATAAGCGCTATACAAATAAAGATGAATTGAATAATGTGGCAATAAGTGTCACAAATATACACAGGAGACTAATTGCAAGTAAATGCAAGATGATTTATTAATAGAGATAACAAGAGTCACAGCTGGTATAGATCTCACCAGATATAGAGGAATTGTGTAGAGCAAGGGTGCTCCTCACAAGGAATCCAACACGCTAAACAGCAGTAATAGTTAATCCGAGGAACAGATCCGGAGTGAAGTCTCTCACTGATATCTTACCAGATATCAAGGGAAGGGGAAGGTTAGTGCTATGGAGCAACTCTCAAGGAAATCGACACGCTACCAGCGGTAATAGTTCATCAGAGCAGCAGATCCGGGGTGAAGTTTCTCACTGATATGGTTGTCATCAGTGCAGGCAGTTGCAACAACATCAATAAAACGGAGACGTGCATAAGGTCCAAATATTACAGACTTTTGACGATACACCACCAGCGGATTGAGCGAGAGTGCCTAACAGGAAGCAGACACAGAGGTGAACAAACAACGGACTGACAAACGCTATCTACAAACACTGAACATATAAAGGCACGCGGTAATTGCTAACAGCTGTGGTTGATAGAAAACAGCTGAGTGAGATGAGTGGTAACAAGACACGTGATAACCCAGCTGATGAATGTAAACACACACACTATGCGGTGAAGATAAACCCAAACAAACACACCCACTTCCCACACACACACACACACACATACAAGAAGAACAGATAGATCCACAACCGTGACAATAAGATCAAAACTGTACTGTACATTTACACCATGGGCATATTCATCCATGTAAACACACCAAAAACAACATTAACATTATAGCAGACACTAGACTTTTCTGACAAGGTATCCGAGTGTCAGAATGTTGTGGGACTGCAGTACAGGGGTTATGATGAGGGATTATAGATTGCGAAATTTAGCTGTTTTTATTTTAGGTTTTTTTTTTAATAAAAGCATGACAGTAACACATGAACGCGGTTATGAATATATTAAAACATATGTTTGTTTGTTGTAAAAACTTGTAATAATGACTAAAATACGAATTGGTGGCTCTCCTTACTTCCGGGTGCAGCTATATTGCCGTTGTAGCTGGTGTATTCTGGTAAATTTTCTTACCCCTTGGTTTCGAGTGTGGTCCTGAAAAATCTTTGTTCGAAGGGGTGTATACCCCTTCCCCTTAGCCCTTTGCCTTCAAGCGAAAGAGAATTGGGACACCACTACCCCTTCACATGAATGTGCGAAACAAGGGGTAGGGCTAAGGGGTAGAATTGGGATTGGGCCCAAGTCTACAATTCACACTAGATCTCCAAAATCAGTGAAACTGAAGATTCAAAAACAGTTGCCTGCTCTGATGGCATTTAGATGATACTGTAAGGTCAGAATTGAATGAAACAACATGAAAACATGATGTTTTCACTACAGACAGGTAAAAAACTCAGCAAAATGAAAAAGGGAATGAGCTAACTGCAGTAATGACCCTATCATTTGAATGGGGTCCTGTTATGCTGTTCCTAACCATGGGCTGTTTGTGTCTGCATGTTTGTATTTAGATTTGTTTTTTTTTTCTTCTTATTTTGTCATTCCTCCAGGCTGCATTAGTCACTTCATGGAGTGCCCTGCACTGGTGCCGAATCTTACATAATGCTGCTTTAACTGACAGACACACACTCAAACACAGCTTACAATCAGGCAGTGGACACATTTGTTAGGAGCCACAGAGGTAAACACATAGACCCATGCCTCGGGTTTCTCATTCTCCACACACCTGCTGTCATCCCTACTCAAATTATGGACTTTCTTTCTCTATCCCCCCTTTAAAACTGTAATACATTACAGATTACTCATAGCTGTTATTTAAAAGTAATCCCTTACCTTACAATATTAGAGTCTCAGAATTGCAATGCGTTATATTATGGCCATATAACCTGTATAATAGCATCTGTACATGTTAGGGTAGGGCAATGTCGACCAATTTGGCATCTTATGATATCTAATGTAAGACATTGCGATGGACGATGGCATTGTCGTTGTAGGCGGTGATGAATTAATATTTATGAATAATTAATTAATAGAGTGGAGGAACTATGACATCAATTTGTATGCAAAAACCCGGAAGCGAGTTAGCATTTTAGCAGTTCCGGTTCCCTCGTCCCAAAGTCAATAGTTTTTTTCAATGGGATTTCAGTTAAATCGCTTAAATAAGGTTCGTGGCTAACACAAACTCAAAATACTTTCACGTTTTATTCTACGACATAAAACACATCAGGTACATCACACTCTTGATTTTTTTAAATCGGTTATGCTTTTTTAAAAAGAGGGTTGCTATCAAGTTGCTAAACGGGTCTACAGCAGGTGTCGGAGATTTTATATGTCATCAAGCTGATCTGGTCTGGAACGCAGCTCGCTTGTGTTGGGCATTTGGATTTGTCTGTTATTTAAGTATTTTCATGAATAGTATTTTATTGTTTGTAATATTTTTCTAAGTAGGAATTGATATTGTGTAGATAATCCCTTCACTTGTAAAGACTGTCAAGACAGATTCATTTGTTGATCATTTATCATCAGATACTGCTTACGAGTGCAGCCTGTCTCTTTCCTGCTCTCAGTAATGCAAATGTGTGAATAAATGTGTAAAAAGATACATACATATTAACTGTCATTTCATTTGATCAAAGGATTTTTCGTCGGCTTTTTTCTTCATCTGAACACGTTTAACTCTGTCATAGCGGCAATGTTTACACTCCTTAAAATGTACAGCATATGTGACAGTATGGGCTGCTTTTCGCTGTACTTCGAGACAAAAAAAAGAATATTGGATGTTGTTCTGTGTCCATGATGGCAGGCATTTGATAGACTTGTCCCTCACGCCTCATTTATGTCGTCTGTTACTAAGCGGGCTGTATGCACGCGAGCGATACACTTATTTAAATATGTCTTATGAAAATACTATGTAGGCTCATTTATACATACAGTTTTAATACTTTTATAACTGTAAAGCAAAACAAAATGCATTTCCCACGTAAAAAACTTCAAAAGGCACGTAGGTATATGTGTTTCTGTGTATTTATGTGTTTTTAATATTTAGCGTCGATTATAGTATGATAAACTGAGAGAGAAAATCTTTGTCATGGACCAAATTTCTAAAAAAATAAGTTTGAAAAGTTGTCGTTAGCAGGGTGATGCTAACGTTACAGGCGAGCACCCCCAGGCACTGTAGTCCGTTTATAGCCTAATGTTAGCTGTTGTTAACATTAACATGTAATGTAATGTTGTTTTTTCTATTCTTGCGTTTGCATTTAAGATCCAAAAGTGCTAAAAGTTATGTTTTCGTGTGAGGATTATCCGGTTGGACAAAACGTGTAAGTGTATTGAACAGTGTTTGAACACAGAGCTTATTATTTGCAGTCTTTGAAAAGCCTATGGGAAAATACTATGGGGATTTTATCGAGGGAATCAGTTTTATTCTAGCAGCCGATTGGCCTACAAAGTGACGTCATAGTTCCTTCACTCTATTCATAACAAATTAATTATTTGTAGCCTATCGTTTCAACTACCTGACCTGCATGGTCTTTGTTTTACCCATAACTAGGCCCACACGAAATCTGCGCGTGCAGAATTTCGCTGATTTCCACAGATTTTTAGCCCATCATTGATTTTGTTTATTTACTTGAGTAAATGTGTGTAAATTTATCTTATTCAGGTTTTTTTAATTATTTATAATTTAAATAATAATGTATAATTATTGACTAATATGAAAATATTTATGATTTATTTACAATACAGTTTGTAAAGTAATATTTTGTCTTTTAGTTCATATATTATATGAGAGACTTGCTTTGTTTACCAAATAAAGTGGATCTAATTTGATTTGCATTGTAAACAGTGAACAAAAGTTAAAAAGGTATTATTTTTTATTTCATATATTAAGTTTTTAGTAATGCTACTCCCAAAATCATTCCGCATAAATCCGCAGATTTTTAACAAAATAGCAAAATATTTTGGCAGATTCTGTCTGGCCCTACCCATAACCAAATCATAAATAAATAAAGATAAGTTAAACAAAAATTACCACCTGTAAATCTTTTTTTTTTTTGCGGGACTCTAGCATGAATAGGCAGAGTGATCTATGTCATTATAATGGCGTCGACAAACTTGGTTGATAAAAAAGACGTACAACCAACAGGAACCGACCAACAGTATCAGATTTTTTCGCTAAAATTACTAAGCACAAGCGTGAAAGTGAAAGATTGAAGCAGTGTACTGATGTTATGACACGTTACCTGATAGATTCAAAAGACAGGAGAGTAATTAGATGGAGACAAGATTGATTAAATATCACGTTTAACAACTACAGTGAGACGCGATCCAGCGGTACATCCTTGATAAACTGTCCAACGTGCACTGCTCTCTGGGGTTTTGTGCTCAAAGCACCCACTGACTGCCTGAGGGTGCTTTCACACTAGCACTTTTGGTCCGCACCTGAATTCGTTTGATGTCATAGTACGGTACGTTTAGCTAGTGGGATCTTGTCTCCTGAACTCGGGTGAGCACCCGTGAACCGTACCCGAGTCCGCATGAAAGAGGTGGACTGGGGTACGGTTCATGCGAACTCTGGTACGGTTTACTTCTGATGTGAATGCAATCATACCAAACAACGGATGTGACCCGCCAACTGTACAACAAACTATCATTTTCATAACGTTCATTTGTGTGTGTGTGTGTGTATGTCACATATTTTACCTTGGTGACAAGCGGGACTGAGCCAGGGCAAACACAGTGATGTCTGCTTGTTTCCTCCAAAAGCAGCTTCTGCAGACACTGTGATGTTCTGAATGTTTATAATGTTTTTGCGGCAGATGGACGCAAGTCGCTTTCTGTATGTCCAAAACTAAATGATTCAGTAAAAACAAATCGACCGCGATGTGCGGAAGTCTTTCCATTTTGCCGCTTTGCTTTCGTGACCGTCACCTAGCAACAGCCGTAAACAAAACAGCAGCTCGGTGACGCAAGTGTACCGGGGTTCAGAATGAAAAGAGACTGTGTGAACACAAACCAACTGAGAAGTTGGCAAGGGTGGACAATCGAGCTTGGGTACGGTCCAGGCAATTGAACCCAGTGTGAAAGCACCCTGAAGCTCAGACGTGTGCATATGCTAGAGCGCATGACAGATTGTGTGTGTAGTCACGTGATGTGCGTTTTTTTTAGCCGTATAGTGTGGAAGGAGGCTTTTTCAGAAATGCTAGGTGAAACGCCAGTGTGGACATGGATTGTTTTCATTCTAAAATGCCATTTTAAAAATATGAGGTATTAGTGTAAATGGGGCTGTGTGTATTTTTTGCGAGCAGGTTGCTGTTGCGATGGGGGCAGGGCGGAGGATTGCAATGCAAGCTCAGCATCGTGATGTCTATCGGACATCGGCGATGGCATCGTTCATGGACCCAACCCTAGTATGTATCATCTTCTGAATAATAATAAATATCCCATGATATGGTATGACAGTGGTATGAGCCACCACTGTTGTACAAGTAGAAAGGCATTTTCTTTTGTTTATTATTTATAATGATAAGCAGTGTGCGCCACAACATTTTGCGCAGGCTAATTTGTTTTGAGCACAGTCGCTGACTGCTCGGGTTTATTTTACATTGGTGAGAGACATTTTATTTCATGACCATAAGAAAATGTTATACATGTTACTGTTACTTGATTTCATAAGCACATGTCTAGATTAATTATTATGTTAGACACAGTATTTCCCACAAAATATATTTGCAATTTTATATTTATTCTAACGACCCACACTCGCACGCTTTGCTTATGAAGTTAAGCATGAGCATAAGTTGCGCACTGACTCTTCCTCTGCGCCAAAACTGAAACTGCTTATCTTTTGCTGCTTTCCACATGTTTCACAATAAAAATAAACTAAATGCGACTGCCACAACCTGAAACGACCATTAAGGAGAACATGTTTTCCACCCGCACATAAACCACATTTGACAGAAGCAGCAAAAGCGTTTACACACCTATGTCAAGATCAAGTCGTGCATCACAAGTACATCATGGTCCACTAAAAATGGTTGAGTGACCCACCAGTTGAAAAACATTAGCTGGTCAATGATGAACATGATTTCAGCTCATCTTCTGTCGGATATGTGAAGACTACAACTCCCATGATTCAACACTCAGAAAATTCAAACACACTTTAATGTGATTGTTAAGAATAACATTATTGTAATGTAGTTTCTTTAAGTTTGATGCAACACTTTCAGCACAAACAAAAATATGTTATTAACTGTGAATAATTCATTGTTAATAATACCAATTAAAATAAACAAAATACAATCCGGAATACAAATACAAAAGGACAATCCAGCATATGTTTTATGCAGCGGATGCCCTTCCAGCTGCAACCCATCACTGGGAAACATACATACACACTCATACACTATGGAAATTTCTTTTAGCTTACTCAATTCACCTATAACACATGTTTTTGGACTTGTGGGGGAAACCGGAGGAAACCCATGTGAACACGGGGAGAGCATGCAAACTTCACAAAGAAACGCCAACTGACCCAGCTAGGGCTTGAACCAGTAACCTTCTTGCTGTGAGGCGATTGTGCTACCCAACTGTGCCACTGTGCTGCCCCCTATATATTAGTGGTGGGGCGTTATCAGTGTTAACATGCTGCAACGCGAGACTCTTATCGGGTGATAAAAAAATATCGCAGTTCATCTATTCTCAAAGTTGGGTTGTAAGCTGGGTTTATTCTACAAAAGCCATGATGACTTTCACCTTGATATTTTAGCGCGGATGTATACCTGGCCGAATTGCACTGTAGGTGGCAAGAACGAGTCTTCGAACCTGTGTGTATTGCTACTGTGAAATTACCACATCAAATGTGACGTGCTAACATGGATGCAGTTCACTAGAGTGAATCTGATTAATGTAAGCTCCACATCTAACTATCAGGCACCTGCAGAGTTTATGCATTCGAGTAAAACATATACAAATAAAATGGACCGGGTGCATTTTAAAATCAACGACGGTAAATGAAAGTCAAACCGGTGAGTTGTCTGACAAAAAAAGTGACCTTCTGAATCAAATCAGCAGGATGCCCTTCTGGATCTTTCTTACTTCGAAGACACGACTGACTACACTTACATGGACATCTGTAATCTAGTTGTTTTCCTTAATAGACAATAATAGAATAAAGGTGTTTACGTGAAGTGCTTTCATGTAAGAGTTTCCTGTAATTTTGGGTGACTTTAACTGCAGTTCAGCAGTTTCACTTTAACTCATGAACATTTCATTCATGCCTCCGTGACAAACTGGTGTATTAGATGCAAATAAGGAGTAAGAACTGGTGGGAGTGTTATGGATTTTAATAACGCACACCTAATGGAAGGAAAAAAACTTCTGCATTTTGCGATGTGTGTGCATGTGTGCGATCCTTTACTGACAGCCGCGTGTGTGAATCTTGTCGGAAAATATGCTGAAAAGTCCTACATGACGGTAATAGTTTAATCACGGTGTTTACTTCAATAATGCCACTAATATATACATACTCCACGTCTTAATTACATTCCTGTTTAGTTCAGTTATGACTTTAGTCGGATTAAGGTCATCAAAAATTGCTGTTTGGAGCTTATGTATGCCTACAGTTCAACATTCATGTTTAACTGAATAAACAGTTAGTAAACACAAGTACATCTTATTGAACATCATTTATTTTTATCATTAATTATCATAGTAGAACAGTTTCTCAAGCAGTTTGTGATGCATTTTGGAAACAGGAGATGAGGCCCTGGTCTAATGCACCACCTGGCTTGAGAAACCCGTTCTCAAAGACTTAGTTTAAGCATTATTTGGGTAGCAAACATATTCTGAATGCCTTCAGCAGAATTAAAATGAGCCATTTTATTCTAGATTAATTTCAAGATTGCAGTAAGATTAATCTAGATAAAAAAAAATCCCCTATGCCCACTCATCCTCTATACAAACTCATTCACACTCATACACTACGAACAATTTAGCCTACCCAATTCACCTGTACTGCATGTCTTTGGACTGAGGGGGAAACCAGAGCACCCGGAGGAAACCCACACGAACGCAAAAAGAACATGCAAACTCCACAGAGAAATGCCAACTGACTCAGCGACCTTCTTGCTGTGAGGCGACAGCACTACCTACTGCGCCACTGCATCGCCCATATATATTATTTATTATTTTTTATTCTATTTTTATCATTTATATTATATTTATTATTTATTTGAATCAGATCAGCTGTATATGACCTGACAGCTTTTCTTTTTCTCAATTATTTACTTAATCGTAACATTCTCAAAAAAATACCCCCACCCCCCAAAGATGCACTTCCTTTGTGCCTCACAGCATCAGGTGTTGACAGTCACAGCAACCCATGCCAAAACATACTGCACACCTGGCAGGCGGATGTGACTCGGACTCTCACACCAAAGCAATGAGTCACAGCATGCCAGCGGCAATCTCCAGGACAACCGGCTCCCATCCCAAAACATCGATCCCTTCGTTCTGTCACAATCTCAACAGTCTCTGGTTTAAGGGTTTCCAAAAAAAGAACTGCCACAGTTCTTCTTTTTTTCTCTTTTCTTAACATTCTGAACTTCTGGTGAAGCACCATGTGTAACAAGCCTCCGCTATCAGTCATCTGAAAGGCCAGTTCCCCCAGACTGTCTAAAATTCCTGACTACGTGCTCTACTCCACAAGTACAGCTGTATGGCGGGACCACTAACTGGACTGTCTGTCCCCTGAGATAACAAGCGAACATCCTGCGCAGTCAATGAAGTGGATATAAGTAAAGAATTCCATAGTGTTTCGAAATATTTAATGACTCCGTTATGTCATCTAATATTATAATATTCAAGGTCTTTGGTGCAAATAAATAAATAATCATATAGTGTACAAGACGTAATACTGTAGTGAAGCAAGCCAGCAAATATGCTTTTATTTTATTTGCACCCACTTTGCTTATGTTTGTCAATTAACTGTTTCTTAAAGGGCACCTATGGTGAAAAATCTACTTTTCAAGCTGTTTGGACAGATATATGTGTAGGTATAGTGTATAGACCGTCATATTGGGGTGATATAAACACACTCAGTGCTTTTTTTTTTTCAATTTAACAACATAAAAACGGTGGACCAATTGGAGCGGTTTTGAGATTGACCGCTACTTGACGTAGGAGTGCGGTCCCCCCGCCCACCAATATTGATTGACAGGTGGCCATTACCATCCCCTCAGTATGTTGTTTCACGTCCACCATTTTCAGCGTGTGAGTCAAAGCGATGTCACCAAAGAAACACCCTTGCTCTATTTTTAGATGTAAGACTCATTGGGCTCAACATTCACCACGTTATTGCTCTCCTTGCCGCCAGTGTTTGTAAGTTTTGGTGTGTTTGCATACATGTGTACTTTTCATTGTGTCTTCCTTAAACTTCAGCGGTTTGCATTTCCCGCGGTCACAGAAGCTCCCTGTCATCTTAACTAGGTGCAGCTGGAAAGTGCGAGCGCGCTGCCTCACGTGCTCGTCCCTCCATTGGAAATAACGAACTAACGACGCGCAGCGCCATGCATTTCGCGTTGTCGCGGATGAAAGTGAGGACTGGGGGGTTCGCTCACTATTCTGCCGCCTAGGTCGCCTCTATGGCCCTGCTCAGGACACTGTTCATATTTCTGCCGTGCCACAGAGCGTTATCTGAACAGTTTCATTTTAAATAACATGCGAATGTACGCGACTGGTGTGCTGCATCATGGCTCTGAGCGGCGCGTCCGGTGTATGACGCCCTTCAGTTACAGCCTCAAGCAGGTCAACCAGAAGCGCCGCTCGGCTACATGCAGCGGCATGCTTTTTTGAATTCTAAACATAAGTTTCTATCAGGTGACACACACCGGCGCTGCAAGTGTGCGATACTTTCAACTGTCATGTGTGCGCCGTGTCGCGGTGCATCCGATGTGTGATGCCCTTCAGTCAAAGTTAATTCAGTGTGCTTGGTTATTAGTCTCGGTGTAGGCTACAAGCTCGGAGCTTTAAACTAGCACACAGTTGGCTATAAAACTCTACAAAGACACAAATGATTTGTACTCTCTGCTTGGTCTGTGTCTGAGTCGTACAAGTACAGCTGGTTGGTACTCTCACTCATGTTGCTTCTCTCTTGTCTGCCTGTCTATTACACAAAGCGGGGGAGCTCTTGGCTCCGCCCCCTTGTTAAGTTGGGCGGGAAGTCGAAACTAATTTTCATGTGAAGCAACACGCCCCTAAAACAACAAACTGTGTACACGCCCCCAAAATGGCACTTTTTAACACATCATAATAAAAAATCTGAATTGTGTTTTGAGCTGAAGCTAAACTGGCACACTCAGAAGAACCATAATAATAATATTACATCTTAAAAAAGGCGTAAAATAGGTGCCCTTAACACTCATTAGTGTGAGACAATCCTTATATAATCATTAGTGTAACACAATCCTTATATAATCTAAAGTCTAAACAGCCTAAATACACTTTAACCCCCAACATCCTTGGAGGTGGTTATAAATATACAAACGGCGCACACCAGGGACGTTTTAAGGGGCAGGGGCTCAAGTGGAAAAAAGGGAACTTTTTATTAAATAATAATAATAATTGTATTTTAATGAATAAAATATATATTAAACATTCAAATTATATTATAAATTCACCATATACTCGCCCTTAAAAGGATAGTTCATTCAAAACTAATAATTCTGTCACCATTTACTCACCTTTTACTTGTTCCAAACCTATTTGTTTTTTTTTTCTGTTGAACACACAAAATAATATTTTGAAGAAAGCAGGAAACCTGTAACCATTGACTTTCATGATATTTGTTTTTCCTACTCTAGAAGTCAATGATTTCAACTTTATAACTTTCTTTAAAAATATCTTTTTAATCTTATTTGTTAGTGTTCAACAAATTATAGAAAAAAAAAGATTTTAAACCACTTGAGGGTGTGTAAATAATTTTTTGGGGTGACTATCCCTATTAATCTATTATTTTATTTATTAAAGTTTATAGTTTTTTTCTATTGATTAAAATAAAATATTTTGAAGAATGTAGGACACACTGATAGCCACTGACTTCCATAGCTAGCCTATACTTAGGCCCGGAATAAGAATTCAGAGGCCCCTGGGCACAATGTCTTGTAGGGCCCCCTACAAGGCCGCACCCCTATAGTTGAATTAAAAAATAAGATTAATATAATCTTTTTTAAATATAGTTAATCTATAATATTTTGCCCACATTCTTTTTTATAAATGACATAGTACATATATTTATAGTCAACAAAGATTTACCTGATTTTAAAAGCATTTAAAGCACACTTTGATAAAAAAAATTGTAATAAAACTAGTGAAAATTAATGCTTTTGAATATACTTGTTCATATATTTTTAATGTATAACTTCTACAAACTTATAATGCATATGATTTAGATATAACACCTCTCCAATCTAGTTCTTTGAATCTGAGTCTTCCATAATACACACACAGATTAATGATTCCCACTGTCTCCCTCATGATGAAGAAGAGTAGGCAAAAAGCACTTGATTATAAAGCTGAAAGTATCCAAAATCACACACACTGTATCAGTTCTCTCCTGTCTTTCTCCTCTTCAGGGGCTTTTTCTATCTCTTTGTCCGTCTCTCTCTCCATGAGGTCGGAGAATATGGGTGAAGCAGGGCGACTAACATTGTAAATACAGATTAATTATATTAAGATGTCGCTAACATTTAACACCAGGTGGAAAATAACTGTTTATAGAATATTTATTATTATTATTATCCTTATTAAATACCTTGTGACTCATTTTATATAATTTATATGCTTTATTTAAATTTTTAAACGAAAACATTTCCTTTCTACTGAAAATAAATGTATTTCCAATCTGATATGTAATGGGGGAAAAAAGAAGAACGTGTTCATCAGACGCTGGATTCGAACCGGGTTCATGATCAGTCGCCTCAAAACATGTTACCATGCTCTTTATGAGCTACGACACACCCACCTGCTATCTACTGCGCTCTTCAGTTATCTCTGTCGATCAAACGGCGGTGACGGGAAGCATTTAACTAGCTTATTCCAACGAGGTGCACTTTTTGCACTTAGCCTAAATAGACACTCCAAAATCAGCATTTCCCCCCCAACCCCCCTCGCAGGGGCCCCTGGGCCTGTACCCATAATGCCCATTGGTTAATCCGGCCCTGCCTATACTGTATGTACATGTTTTATAGCTTCAATTAACATTATATATTCTGAATAAATGACAGCAAAAACAAGAGGGCAATATTTTCACGGTCCATCTGTTGTTTCTCCATTATATTAGCCTGTATGCCTATGATATTGCCCTAGCTAAACTTTAGTTTACTTATTACATGGTTGTTAATCAGAACGATGTAAGCAAGACAAAACAGCCTTATTGCTTTTAATCTTTTGAATAAATAGCTGACGGTAAATTTGTTAACCGTTACTCACATCCACATGATATAGATAAATGACGGATTAATTTACATCTGCGGTTCCTTCGATCACATCGTGCTGCCTTAACGGGGGTCAGCTAGTAATATGTTTTACACAAACTCCGTCTGCAGTGTGTGTATGGGCCAGACTGTAAAGCTATGGCCCGGATGCAGTCCGTGTGCAGTGCAAATGCAAGAGTTGGCGTAAGCGCTGATACATGTTTCTCCACTGACATCTTACTTTTGATGACAGCATAACAATGTAAATAGTGTCTTCGTTAAGAGCATTCGCCTCGCATGTGTTTTTTTCTTTCCAAATTGCCGGTTCGAGGCTCGCTTGGAGCGGCTAGACTAAAAACCAAGATATACTTTAAGATTTAGTTTTTTTATTGTTTGACAGAAAAAACTGTCCTTAAGAACACACATTAAGTTATACATATATTATATTACCATTAGTATTTAAAAAATAATTGTTATCCCCAGGAAAGAAGGGCACTTTCTCTCCAAGAGAAAATAGGGCAGGGGCTCAAGCACTCAAAGCCCCCACCTCTGCACGTGCCTGGCGCACACAACTGTAGGCCTATGCTGTATAAACATGAGCATATGTCTGTCTAACAACCATATAATTTTATAGTCATTTATTCATTCATTCGTTTTCTTTTCGGCTTAGTCTCTATTAATCTGGGGTCGCCGCAGTGGAATGAACCACCAACGTATCCAGCACTTCTCTAATCCCAATTGACAGTTTTTTCAGATTTTACCACATTCTTACCCGGTTATTTACTTCATTTTCTATTTTGTGTTTTTGTTTTTACCCGCTTTCTGAAATTGTTCTTCGCCAGACTTGAACCCCGTCGCCACGGTCAACTCCTCTTTGTGTCGCAAATCCTCCAACATACACGGCAAGCCACTGTGCAAACTGGTAAATGCGGAAAAGCCGTCCACGCAGAGATAAGTGGTCAGCTGCTAGCGCAAAAAAGAATGGCATCATACTGCCCTATAGCGTTCACTTTAAGGATGAAATGCAGACATACGTTGCTATGCCTATATAATTTATGATCTCCAGAAATGTATATAGGCAGTGTTTCCTCTAGGATTTTTTCCAGCTGTGGCGGCAGGCCTTTTACGCAGATCTACCAACTACCTATGGCATTATTTCAATTAAAAATGACGTGAGCGCAGTATTACAAGTCAAAATCCCATTTATGTAATACTATCATGCAAAACTCTTTGCTAATTTCCTCTGTTTGTGCACACTACTTCTTGCACGCCCCCTCAAATATACTGTACGCTGCTCAAGCGCAGATTTTCTTGTGCGCTCTCAAATAAACGCTGCTGAAGTGCGATTTAGTGGTTTTTGTAACAAGTTTGCAACATTTATTAGATTTGCTCGTAATAGAGTGAAAGAACTATGATGTCACCTTGTAGATTAATTTGCTGCTAGCATATAACTGGTTCCCGCAATAAAATCCCCATAGGATTTTTACATAGGCTTTTCAAAGATTGCAAATGATAAGCTCTGTATTCAAATACAGTTTATTAAACGTACATGTTTTGTCCAGCCGGATAATCCTCACACGAAAATATAACTTTTAGCACTTTTGGATCTTAAATGCAAACGCAAGAACTGAAAAGCTAACATTAGGCTATAAACAGACTACAGTGCTCACCTGTGACGTCAGCACCACCCTGCTGCAGAAAACTCTTCAAGCTTATTTTTAGAAATATGGTCCATAACAAAGGTTTACTCTCTCGGTTTATGATATTATAATCCACGCTATATAATATAAACAAATAAATACACAGAAACACATAGACCTACGTGCCTTTTGGCTAGTTTTTTTTAAGTGGGAAATACATTTTGTTTTGCTTTACGGTTGATGTAAAAGTGTTAAAACTATGTATAAATGTGCCTTAAAAAAAGACATTTAAATAAGTGTATCGCTCGCGTGCACACAGCCCGCTTACCTTAGTAAGTTAACAGATGACAGAAATGAGGCATGTGGAACAGGTTTATCAAATGCCTGCAAATCCCATTATAGATAAAGAACAACATTCAATACTCTTTTTTTTGTCACAAAGTACAGCCAAAAGCTGCCCATACAGTCACATATGCTGTACATTTTAAGGAGGAGTGTAAACACTGCAGTTATGACAGAGTTCAATAAGTTCAGATGAAGAAAAAAAACGACGAAAAATCTATTGATCACATTAAAATGACAGTTAATATGTATGTATTTTTACACATTTATTCACACGCTTGCATTACTGAGAGCACGAAAAAGACAAGCAGTATCTTCATAATATCATTTTATTAAAATAAATAATCAACAAACTAATCTGTCTTGACAGTCTATAAAATACTATTTATAAAAATACTTAAATAACAGACAAATCAAATGCCCAATGCAAGCTGCGTTCCAGCTCAGCTTGATGACGTATAATGTCTCCGACACCGCCTGTAGTCCCATTAAGCAACTGTCGCAGATGATATACACAGGAGACCCAAATGCAAGTGAAAACAAGATCTATTTCAGAATTGTTTAAAAAGTCACAACTGGTATAGATCTCACCAGATATAGTGTAGGGCAAGGATGCTCACACCAGAATACGACACGACAAACAGCGATGAAGGTTCATTCGTGAACCAACGTCGTATAAAGTCTCTCTCAGATAATGTTGTACTCAGAGCAGGCAGTAGTAACAACATCAAAGAGACGGAGACTTGCGTAAGGTCCAAAAGAAACAGATTATGTCGGAGAGCCTCCACCAAGGCGGGCGAGAGAGTCTAACAGAAGCAGACACAGGAGTGAACAACAACGAACTGATAATGCTAACTACAAAACACTGAACATTTATAGCGCGCAGAACGCGCATCAACTGTGACTGATAACAAACACCTGTGCGTTGAGAGTAGCGACAAAACACGTGACCATCCAGATGATGAATGTATACACACACACACACCACGTGGTAAAGAACCCAAACAAGACACACCCACTTCCCACACACACACACACACACATGCAAGAAAAATAGAAAGACCCACAAACATGACAGCAACTTGATAGCAATTGTCTTTTTAAAAAAAGTGTAGCCGATTAAAAAATCAGGAGTGTGATGTAACTAATTTGTTTTATGTCAGAGTAAAATGTGAAAGTATCTTGAGTTGTGTTAGCAACAAACCTTATTTAAGAGATTTAACTGAGATACCTTTGAGGAAAAAAACATTGATTTTGGGAAGAGGGAACCGGAACTGCTAAAATGCTAACTCGCTTCTGGGTTTTTGCAAAATAATAAATGTCATAGTTCCTCCACTCTATATTTATGAATGTCTTCAATAGACCTACAGAGCGGCATTAATGCATCCTGAAGTAAAGTGAAACGGCTATAAAGTCATTGTATGCAGAGCCATAGACCTTTATCTATAAAGTATAATTATGGAAACTGTTCATCTTAAATGAAAGCTACGTTGTGTTTGCTAAAACAAAACAACGATGGAATGTTTTGAATGAGAAGCTGTTAATGTAGCCATAGCAGTGGTGAGATGAATTTTGGTGTGGCGCCTCGCCATCCCTGCTGAAAAAAAACAGCTTAAACCAGCCTAAGCTGGTTGGCTGGTTTAAGCTGGTCGACCAGCCTGGTTTTAGAGGGGTTTTGGCCATTTCCAGGCTGGTTTCCAGCCATTTCCAGCCTGGTCTTATCTGGTCAGGCTGGAAAATGACTAGCTTAAACCAGCTAAAACCAGCTTGACCAGCCTAGTTTAAACTGGACATGGCTGGTTTTGTCTGGTCAAGCTGGTCAACTCCCAGCCTGACCAGTTAAGACCAGCCTGAAAAAAAGACCAAAACCCCTCTAAAACCAGGCTGGTCGACTAGCTAAAACCAGCCAACCATCTTAGGCTGGTTTAAGCTAGATTTTTCAGCAGGGATGTTACAATGAATGTAGCGGAAACCATGATAGAGGTGTGTTTTCAGAATGAGCCTACGTTGCCTACAGTATATTTGTAATGGCAACACAAATCTTGTGGTTACATTTCAGGTAAGAGTCACGAGACACAATGACTTTCTTTTCCCTCACCTTAATCACAGCTGTCACAATGTGGTCTAGTAAAGGTCAGAGCGAAGTAAATTACTTACTCTGAATAGAAATGAGAGAAGTGCATGGTTAGCGGAACGCTGGACAATGAGAGCTGTGGGCAAACTCTAGTCTTCATAGAGTTTCTATTTAATGCCATGTGGGAATGGAGACCCGGGGCCAGATTCAGATGTATACATGCCTCACCTTTTGTGACATGTTATGGTCTTGTTTGGAGCCTCTTACTCATATGATGTGACAAACCCTCATATGGGGTATTCTCTGCACTGCTACAAAGTGTATAGTGTGTGTGTGTGTACATGTGAATCAGTCTGTGTTGTGTCACGGCCATCTCACTCACATGGTCTAATGAACCATGGCCATGAACGAGTGCATTTGAGGTAAAAATAAATAAATACAACATCATTATATTTAACAATATATGCAATTCAATATTCAGGTCAAATGAACAAATTACAGTACAGCAGTATCAGATCTAGAATGTAAACAAGGAGAAATCATAGTTATTGGTTAAATAAAGCATTTCAATCCTTATGGTTTAATGCAGTGTTTCTCAACCACGTTCCTGGAGGACCACGAGCTCTGCACATTTTCTATGGCTGCGTCTGAAATCGCTTATTACTCAGTAGGTACTGCATTTTAATTTAAACATACTACTCGACCGTTAGTAAAGTACGTTTTACATAGTATGAATGTCAGTTGTATGAATGGAACTTGGACTACATCCGCCCATTACCAGCCACTTTAATAGACACCCTTTCAACTGTTCATTAATGCAAATTTCTAATCAGCCAATCCTATGGCAGCAACTCACTGCATTTAGACATGGTCATGACAAGACAAGGCATGTAGACGTGGTCGAGCATCAGGATGGGGAAGAAAGGTAATTTAAGTGACTTTGAACATGGCATGGTTGTTGGTGCAAGAGTATTTAGAAACTGCTGATCTACTAGGATTTTCATGCACAACCATCTCTACGTAGGTTTTATAGAGAATGGTCCATAAAAAAAAAATATATATATATATATCCAGTGAGCGGCAGTTTTGTGGGCGCAAATGCCTTGTTGGTGCCAGAGGTCAGAGGAGAATGGCCAGACTGGTTCCAGCTGATAGAAAGGCAACAGTAACTCAAATAACTACTCGTTACAACAGAGCTACGCTGAAGAGCATCTCTGAATGCACAACACATCCAACCTTGATGCGGATGAGCTACAGCAGTAGAAGACCACACCGGGTGCTACTCTTGTCAGCTAAGAACAGGAATCGGAGGCTACAATTCACACATGGCTCACTAAAATTGGACGATAGACGATCTGAAAAACGTTGCCTGGTCTGATGAGTCTCGATTTCTGCTGCGACATTGGGATGGTAGGGTCAGAATTTGTCATCAACAACAAGAAAGCATAGATCCATCCTGCCTTGTATCAGTAGTTCAGGTTGGTGGTAGTGGTGTAATGGTGTGGGATACATTTTTAGTACACTTTGAGCCCATAAGTACCAATAAGGCATTTAAGTGTCAATGCCCCAGCCTTCCTGAGTATTATTGCTGATTATGTCCATACCTTTATGACCACAGTGTACCCATCTTGACCAACTTGATGGCTACTTCCAGCAGGTTAACACACTATGTCATAAAGCGTGAATCATCTCAGACTGCTTTCTTGAACATGACAATGAGTTCACTGTACTTAAATGGCCTCCGCAGTCACCATATCTCAGTCCAATAGAGCACCTTTTGGATATGGTGGAACGGGAGATTTGAATCATGGATTTGCAGCCAAACAAATCTGCCGCAACTGTGTGATGCTATCATGTCAATGTGGATCAAAATCTCTGAGGAATATTTCCAGTTACTTTGTTGAACATATGCCTCGAAGCATAAAGGCACCGGTACTAGTAAGGTGTACCTAATAAAGTGAGAGTAGGGGGAGTGTAGGTTAACAGGATTAATTAAATAGAATATAAATTAAATAAATAGTGTGTCTGGGTGTTTCCCAGAGTGTTTTGGATGTATCCATTGATAAAACATATGACAGAGTAATTAGCGGTTCAATCCACTGTGGCAACCCCTGATAAAGAAGGAAATAAGCCTAAGGAATGTGAGTGAGTTTATTAATAAACAGTGGCACAGTTTTAAATACCATTTATTTTGCTAAAAGAATGTAGCAAAATAGATCATATTTAAAACTGTTCCACTGTATATATATATATATATATACATATCTTTGTATTAATATATATATCATTATAATAACATATACATAAATTAACATTTACATGTGGTGCTGGTGCTACACCACCCAACCCGCTCCAAGCTGGGATCAAACCAGCAACCCTCCGCATGGTAGTCGGTTGCTCTAACAAGGAGTCTAAAGACCATGGCCTCTCTAGAACACCTTTAGAGGTCAAAGGAGTGAGGTTTACCTGCACAGCACTTCACTAGCTGATGTCTGCTACACTCAAGCCCCTAAACCTCACTCCCATCCGGGTCACAGCACCAACCCTGCCGGTTCTACACCACGCAACCCACTCCAAGCTGGGATCAAACCGGCAACCCTCCGCATGGGAGTCAGTTGCTCTAACAAGGAGTTTAAAGACCATGGCCTCTAGCGTCTGTCTCTAGAGCACCTTTAGAGGTCAGAGGAGTGAGGTTTACCTGCACAGCACTTCACTAGCTGGCATCTGCTACATTTGCAAGTTCCAATCCCCAATTCTTTATCATATTTCGGCTTCTAAATGTAATGCTATGACTGTTTTTCACTTAGAATACAAAGTCGTGACTGTAGCAGAAATTTAGCATGTAGTGTATGTGTCCACTTATAACACACTCGCTCATATAACACACGCCTTATTACCTCATGTCAGCACACCTTTTCCAACAGGCAAATGTCTCCCTTGTTGTGGTTTGGGGTCCATGTCTGTCAATTGCAGCTGAATACCAGCGGCCAAGGGCATCACACATTTGCTTCGGATCTAATCAAACGACACCCGATCTCATTTGTAAAATGTCAATATGATATCTGGCACAATAGCAAATGACAGACAGCCATTGACTACCGTAGGCAGCCTTTTTTATAATGTAATAAAACTTCAGTTTTGTAAGAGTGATGGAAAGTGTTGCAATGGAGTGCACTTGAGGTGAGAGGTTAGCATAACACACACAGACACACACAATCATAATCTGACTGTAAACTGTCCAAGCAGGAGCACTCCCGCACAGTTTATTTTTAGAAGATATCCTTTTTCTAATGCTATGATCGAAAACAAACCCACCCTCAGGATATGACAGATGCTTTATCCCCCTCTCTGCTATAGTTGGTTTTGCTGAACTTGTGTCACCTCTGTCTGAAAAGCCAATGAATTAGTTATGGGCTATGTTTCAAAACCTACTGAGCTGCTTTGCTGTCTGCTGCCTTCATGCAGTTGTGCTCTAAAAGGAGCATCTTAACTCAAATATGACAGATTTGGAGTGTTCCACATAGGCAGCAATGTAATGCAATGTAAAAAATGAAGAACTTCATTCATGCATTCATTCATTCATTTTCCTTCAGATCAGTCTCTATTTCAGAGGTTGCCACAGCTAAATGAACCACCAACTATTCCAGAATATGTTTTACACAGTGAATGCCCTTCAAGCCGCAACCCAGTACTGGGAAACACTCATACACTACGGCCAATTTAGATTATTCAATTCACCTATAGCGCATGTCTTTAGACTGTGAGGGAAACCGGAGCACCCGAAGGAAACCCACACGAACATGGGGAGAACATGCAAACTCCACACAGAAATGCCAACTGTTCCTTTGATGCTATGGGGACCATATTTTGTGCTTGGCGTCTGATTCACGGCATGGTTTTATTTGTTTGTTTATGGTTAAAACAGGAACTGACACCAATATGGCCTCAAATTATACAAGATGTGTTCTGCCATGCCTCTACTTTGTGTCTGAAGATGACAGACATGAATTCTGTATGGGTTGTGTCAGTCTTAAGTACATTCAAGCAGCTGTCATTGGAGCTGACTGGCAGCATTGCTAGTGGCACACACTGGAAAAATCTCAACTTCTCACCAAGAATGGGAGCTAAGCGAATGCACCTCATAGGTTGGGACTTCTGTCTGCCGAGGCAGATTGTCTTTCTTCGATCATAGAAATCACAAATGGAGTTTTTAAAAGAGCCTAAAATGAGGGTCCTGCTCTAGGTCCTCTCTACAGACTACATTTACATGACAATGATGGAAAAAAAAATTCACTTTTAGATTATAACATTTTCAAAATGATCTATATTTACCCTTATCACCAAAAGTGTGCCAAACATTCTGTATATTATGTATGATAGGCCAGTATTGTCACGGTTGGGTGTAAGGGAAAGGAGGCGAGGACCCAAATGCAAACTTAGATATTTATTTATAATAAAAATAAAACAAAAAGGAAAAGTAAACAACGCTGAGGAGGAAAAACACTAATGAATAAAAATAAACAAACAACACAAACTGGACTGGGCAGGCTGGCAGGGATCAGGACGGAACCACATCTGGAGAAGAGAAACAGGCAAGGAAGAGACACAGAGAGCGACAAAGTAGTAATGAAGATGAACTGGCACAGGACAGCAGACATGAGGAGATTATAAGCAGTAGTAAATCAATACACAAACAGGTGAACCAAATAAACTAATAATGAGTTAACAAGAAGGGTGGGGCTAGACAATAGACTGGCGAGCACATGACACAACAGACACACAAGCATGTAAACATGCGCCACGTGCTAAACATAACACCAACAGAAGACTGAACGTGAGACACGAGCACACAATGAATAAAAACATTCATCGTGTACTCACACACGCAGCGTGCATGCTTCATCCCAGCTCCAACCGAAACCAAACCCAACTAGACAGAGACGCTGGGACTGAAACACCACGCTGCAAACAGAAACACCCGAACAAGAGAGCACAATTGTAAACACCCCCAAACCCTACACGCCCGCAACAAGAGGAAACGCGCAGGGTCCAAGCGCGCCCACGATTGGCGCTCATACAGAGACACGCATAATGACAAAACATGACAGGAGTAGTGTCAGAACTCCGCCACCAAAACAAGAACTAACAAGACCAGATTGGCAGTATTTGAGTATTTGACACTGTCACCTTGTACAGTGCCCATAGGGAAGTGAGATCATGTCATTTTTACCTTGGTGCTGGTGTGTATGTAGAATTTCTCTTGTGTGTATGATGTGTTTCTACTGTTGGCTGTAATCTGAAACAGATTCACACTTTGCCGATGAAGCATCAACTGATTTTTAGCAATAACACAACCAACATACTTCGCCATTGTTGTGTGTTTGTTCGTGCATGCCTTACACACCTTGCTTTGCATAAAACATCCTATTTTCGGCTGAAAATGTTGCATAAATGGCCTACCAGAGGTCCGCCTTGTAGGGGGGCAGGTCGAGTTTTGACATCAGACCCGATCTCTCTCCCAGCACCTTCCAGAGGATCTTCGAAATTTGTCATCACCGGTGCTGAATAAAGTCTTCTCAAGGGAATTCCGCCCCATCTCCACTTAAAACAGAAAATACCCAGCAGTCAGTTCAGCTGTCTCCTGCCAGTGAGCTGTTTCAGGTCACCAAGCTAATTGCCCTCAAACATCAGATGAGATTGTCAAAAGGATTTCTCTTTCAGAGCATCTGGCAGTGTGGAAACTTCTGCCAAGACTATCCTTGGGTTCTAAGTACAACAGAGAAAGGTTATAGATTCCAGTTTAGCCCTTGCTTTCTTGTTTTAATTGTATGCTTTTCACTACAGTGAAACAGGGGCAGGTCCCATTGTTAATGAAGAAAGAATAAAGAAGCCCCCATCTGTTTTTGGTAAAGAGGCTATATACTATCCCACATAGCAACATTTCTCTGGCCTACATCTGGCCCAAACAATACGTTTTTGCTTGGCCCACATGCAGCAGTGAATTACGGTACATGACTAGACCAAGTCTGGCTTCCATACAAGGGCCAAACATGGCCCATATCTGGGCCAAGTCTCAGCCTAGTTAATAACCCAGAACTGGGCCAGACATTTTGGTGTCACGACTGTAATTAAATTAATAAACCTATCAGGCATTGGGCTTTAGGCACGCTATGGGTATGCTTTTTTCTCAAAGCGACCTGATTGGTAGAATCTTTTTTTTTACTCAAAAATAATTTAAATGTGGGTCAAGACAGGCCAAACTTACGTGGCCCACATATATAGTTTTAACATCTGGGCCAAATGCTACATTTGACATCTGCTGCCCTAAAGACAGTGCCACCTTTGCCAAACTCGGGCCATGTTTGGCCCACATGCTGTATGCCAGTGCCAAATAAATGCCTGCTGTGCCAGCTTTATGCCAAATCTGAGCCAGAATTCTTTGCTACCTGGGATGTTTTTCTCCCATGATGAGATTTTGGATTTTACATCAGCTACATTCTAGCTCCCCCAAAAAAGAATTGCATTAGAATCTAGAAATGCATGGCATGAAGCATGTTGAGTCCATTCACTAGAGCTAGCAGATAAAGATATGATGATGTTGTTTGGGCTTTTGTTCTAATTCTTGGAGTTGGGACTAACTGCTGTTTCCTTAACCTGCAAGTCTTTGTTTTACAAATTATATAGATCCTAAAGAACTGTATGCTTCTCAAGCTCTATAAGGACTGTAACTCATGTCTTTTCAGGTGCACTCAGTCAGAAGACAATCGCCTGTAATATCATGTAATTTTGTTTTTGATTGTCAGGATGTTGTAGGCCTATAGTTATAATATTATTTATACAATATAGTTATAATGATATTTATATGTGATCAAACTAGTCTACAACTTAAAACTAATACTAAAATGGTTTGAAATTTAGTTTTGTAGTTCAGGCCCAAGTAAATATTTGTTGCTGTTTTTAATGATTTAAGTTAATTTAATTGAATATATAAAAATCAGTGGCTCTTATTGATGTATCTATTTGGTAAAATTGCTACTTTTTACTGTCATTGTATGTGTTTTTGGTCATTATCAATACACTGTCACTTTGATTGAGCTTGAGCAGTGCAGCAAAAATAGGCCCAGTGTCGAAACTATCGCGGCACTGCTGCTTCAGCTCTGCACTGACGCTCTGCTTCTGTGTGCAGTATGAAAGCTCTAATCTGTTAACATGGTCGCCGAAACAACTTGCGCTTGCATTGTGAAACAGGGGTAAGCCATAAAAAGAGAATTTTATTTAGAGCATTTTATTTAGAGTAAAAACCTTGAAAGCTTTGAGGTCTTTTAAAAAAGGCTTAGGTGTAACAGTGGACGCTGACAACAGGGGTGTGGATCCAAATGCAGGGTTTATTAAATGGAATGGTCAGGCTAGCAACAGTCAACACAGGAGCAAACAGATGTATTCAGGCAATGCAGAATTGTAGTCAAAGTAACAGGCGAGTGGTTAGAAGGCAGGCAGCAGGCAACGTAATACAAACAAACAAGGTGTGGATCAAAACCGGCAAGACAAGGCAAAGAAAAACGTGTTGTAGTGTCACATACAAGACTCAACAATGAGTGTCTCAAAGTGAGCTGTGTATATGTGTTTGTAATCAGTACTTGAGCAGCATCAGTTGTGTGTTTGCATTCAGTAGTGACTTGGAGCGGGTGTGGTTGTGTGTAGGGGTGGGCAGATCGATCCTGATATCGATAGTATCGATACCAACGTTGGTATTGATTTTGGATCGATACTAGCCTTCCGAGATCGATACTTTTATTTAAATTTCATCAAATTTACGCTAAAGTACATTGCTCCGGTTTCCTAAAAGAGTGGACATGTCTCTAAACACCCCGCTCCTTTTATATCTCATATGCACCTTTGCTCCTTGCTCTGCTGTTATTAGTTGTCCTTTCATCACATGACTCAGCAGCGCCAAAGCGCAAGCACATTTGGCTGTTCTGAGATGACGGAAAGAAAGAGGAGCGCTGTTTGGAGTTATTTTACTGCAGTAAACGAAAATATTGCAAACTGCAATGTTTGTAGAAAGTCTATTTGATACTGTGGCAACACTACAAGTCTACATAAGCACATAAAACAACAGAAAAAAGAGAACGCCGAGCTGCAAAAAAAGGAGAGGAGGCAAATCCTCCAGACAGACCCCCAGCATTGCCAGCCCTGAGACAGGTCACTGGCCGAGTCGTTTCGGAGAGGCAATGAATATCCAGATGGTGGTATTAGCCTGAGTAATTCAAAGTTTATTTCAGGAGCTACATTTCATCTTTAAAAATGAACGCTACATGGTGGTATGCCACCACCAACGGCTTCAACTTTTTGCGCTACCAGTTGACCGCTTACCTCCATATGGACGGCTTTTCTGCTGTTGCCAGTTTGCCCAGTAGCTCGCTGCATACATTAGCGGACTTGAGACACAGAGATGAGTTGACTTTAATGACAGTGTTAAAGTTTGGCGAAGAACAGTTCCAGAAAGCAGGTAAAAACAAAACAAAAGGCAAAAAATTAAACAAACAAGCAAATAACAGGGTTAGAAAGTGTTAAGATCTGAAAAACGTGGTAAAAATCAGGCCACTGGAAGGGCTTTTCATTTCCTGGATTGCTTTTGAAAACACTATTGCTGCATCCTAATTCGCATACTTATACTACGCCCTAAAAGTATGTACTTTTTTGTGAAGTAAAGATATATACTTTTGAGTGTGTAACAGAAGAGTATGCAAGCTTTGAGACATACTTTCTCGTTAACAGATCGTTGTGTGGCTTAGTTATGACTATCAATCATCCACATTTCCGTCATATTTAATTTCCTACCTTATTGGAGAAGCAGCAGCAGGTTAATCTCCCATTCACGAGTCATTCATGCACAGAAATCTCCTCAGGTCTTAGGATAATTATTCAGAAGTTAATGTCCAAACGCATCTTTATATAAGTTCAGTATTGTTGCAGATGAAAAATAACACAGAAAACATGATTTAAGTATTTTCCAGTTGACTAGATATTTATTAACAGTCATACAAACATCTTTACCGAAGCCTCTCTACTTGACGGTTGGTCTCCTGCGTCATGTTTGTAGTTTATTTACACTTTTCACCCGCATTTGTAGTTCTATTTCAATTCACGTCCAACGCGCAATGTATTGTGGGCAATATCAGCAGTTATCAGCAGTATGGACGCTTCTACACTTCAAATTTTCAAGTACTCTTTTCAACATACTACGATTTGGGACATACTAATCCTATATCAAATACTATTTAGGACGGATAGCATGCAAATGGGACACAGCATTTCAGTTGGGTTTAGGGAAGGCGGTGGGCGGGTCAATTAGTGCTTTTAAAAACACTGTCAGTTGGGAAATTGATCGATCAGTCAGTCTACAGTGGCCTCTAGTGGTCTCTTGTATGGTGATTCTGAATTGTCAGAACACTTTCAAAATGCTTGCATGTGGCAAATGCAGAAAACCTGACCAGATCTTTTTTTTTTTTAAGATGGAAAAAATCTTAGATCATATTTATCTTTTAATTTTTGAACAATTTCTGATTATTTTTATTTATTTTTATAAATTTTTCATTTTTTTTCTTTGTAAGTTTGTTTTAGATAAATGCATCTGCTAAAAGAACTGTCACTAATATGATGAAATTTACACAAATATAAGTAAATAGGTAAGTATACAAAAATGTACGTTTTTGTTTGATGTTTTTGTTTTACTTACACAAAAGGTTAGATGCAAAAGTGAATTTAGTTTAATTAGTTTGTACTAATGCCTAAAGTATAATTATCACATCCATTCATGGTCTGCTGAAAGTTTCATTCAAATACACTAACATTATGATTATGATAATGACATCATTCAACTTTTTAAAACCCTTTAGAGATGCAATATCTGTACTGGATTGTTTAATTACATTAGATGATTTCTATGGGAAGGTTATTTGTGTCACGTGATATAATGAAGTTTTTTGTCAATTTTGATTTTATAACATTAATGCTTAAGCTTGTTCAAGCACTGTTCATTTAATTATTTTTGGTTCAGTGTTCTGTTCAAATTACGTTGTTATTTGGTTGATTTTAGGTGGTGTTGGAAAGTGACCAAAATCCAACGTCTGATATATGTCATGTCATATAACGTCCACACAATGTCAAGGTGTAACGTGATTAGACGTTGATATTTGGTTGAATTTAGGGTGGACGTTGAACAGTGACATCAGCCTGATGTTGGGTTCTGACGTCAACCCGATTTCCATTTCCAAACAAAATCCTAACAATGTTGAGGTGGAACGTAAAATGACCTAATTTTGATGTGCTGTGCCTACAGGGTAATGATTAAGTGAAGTTTATGTATAAACAAATTTCGAGAGGATCACGTGCTTATGATTGTTCTCAGCTGTCTTGCATTAACCCATGATTGATTATCCAATCAGACGACTCCTAACTTACTATAAATAACCAGAGTTTTCTTATCTCAATATCTTCGTCTTGAAGAAACGGTTTAAGATTGGCTTAAGTCCCTACTAAATCAGTCGGCATTTCTGTGCAGAGTTTTCGCTTGTTCTCCCCGTGCTCGCGTGGGTTTTTCCCAGGCTCCCCGGTTTCCTCCCACAGTCCAAATAACTTGCACCCTAAGTAAATTGAACACTCAAAATTAATACCATAGTCAAGCTCTAAGCAAGCACTCCTCTCCTCAGTCATTCATTTCCACCATTCAGCTAGAATAAGCCGGGGGAGTTTATCGAGATCTACCTGAGCTCAAACTCCCCTCTCGCCCTGCAAACGGGAGGGAGCCCAGGGCTCGAGGATCTTACAAGCTCAGGGCTCTCTACCGGGACAGCAAGCCAAACAAGCTTTATTATCAATCATCAGCTAAGTGTGAACTCTTGAAACTTCTTAAAAATGAGTTTTAAACTGCTTTGTGGATTGTATAGTAGAAATGTTCAGTGTCTGGATAGTTGAATTTTCCAGTGAGGCCAGTGATAGACTCTAATATGTTTTATTCTGTATTAAAACAAATACAGTTTTACTGTATCAATGTAATGTTGTCTACTATCTTAAACTTTTTCAATGAGCTAATCATTAAGCATTAGAGAATTACTATATGTGTGAAAGACAGAGATGATGATGCTTTAGAAATTAATGATGATCAATTCTTTAATTTAGAAAGCATTTATAATTAGGGCCAGAGATTTTTGTCAAGAGCAGTGATAATAGATTGTAGTTGTAATAATCATAGCTCATTTTGAACCATTCATAGTTTTTTTATGGAATATAAATACATTAATAAAAGTAAATTGTGGAGAATCTTCATTATATATGGTTAAAAGATTAAATTACAAATAAACTGATAATATATTTATAAAATCTAGGTTGGAAAAGTTATTTTTAAGTAAGTCTCTTTCTTGGGAAATTTAAAAGAACATACATTTAGAAACACAATAACTACAGTATGAATACTATAATGTAATTATATATGAATTGGGACTTCTAAAGACTTTAGCTGGATTGTTAACACAAAGGCATTATGCAACATAGGCTCATTCTGAAAACGTAGCCCTATATACATTTATGGAGATGGTAAATTATGTAGCCAGAGGAATGTATGGTTGCATTTTGTCTTTAAAATGAACGCTACAGGGTGGTATGACGCTGCTCCTTTTCGTACTTACCAGCTGACCGCTTTGTGTGGACGGCTTTTCTGCTGTTACCAGTTTGTTCAGTGGCTCGCCATGTACGTCAGAGGATTTGAGACACAGAGTAGAGTAATGTGGTAAAGTCTGAAAATGTGGTAAAAATCAGGCCCCAAAAAACATACATAGCTGCCCCTGGTGGATTTGGAAAAACAAAAACTGCAAAAAAACGTAGCATATTTGGCACTCTTCAGATATGTATATAGTGGTATGTAATTAGAATAAGCCTGGGTTGGAATTTTGTTAAATGTGACCATTAAAAGTCTATAAATACTAAACTCTTGACTTTCTGTTCTTTGAAAGTTTGTATGTGAAAAGTTATTTACACATAAATTTGAATTGGAAAATGTGATTTATGTGGGTCAATGTGGAGTTTTTATTACAGTTTTTCTCAGTCGCTTTGTTGTATTTCTCACAACACTATTTACATTTGCACAACAGTTAATGCATTTCTCAAAACAATTAGTGCAAACTGCAAAACCTAGTGGATAACCTGCAAAAGCGTGTCACTTGCTCAAAATGGAGAGCTCATTCCTCAAAAGCAAGTGTTCATGTCAATGAAAGTGTCAGTGTCATCAAATTGAAAAGTCCTAACACCATTGTTTATGAACAAGATAGTCATCAAGGACAGTTTACTCTGTAAAGTTTTTCCAATGCAAAAAATACTGCTTTTGGCGACACGTCCTGAAAATGCTCAAGACAACACTATATACTATTTGCACAGCCATTTGAAAACTACAGTAAAGTTAGACATCACTGCATTAAGTGATGTATCTGAGTACAAGACACTGAATATGTATGTTTCACATTTTTACTGCAGATGCTCTTTACGATTCAAATTTATTGACAGCATTGTGCAAAATAATAAATACACTCTTATTTATAACAAACATAAACTTCCTTTGGGTAGAGCTGTGCACAACTGTAAACAATATTGCAGTACATATTGGAACTGAACCTACAACATACACAGGTCTGTAAATCATTCATCAAATTGTTCAATTTAGAAGACATTGCAAATGTAAATAGGGTTGTGAGAAATGCACCAAAGCGACTGAGAAAAACAGTAATATTGCATATTGAAGCTGTCGCTTGGAGAATCGTATCTGGAGGAGTTTTTGAATCTCAACACTTTAGCATGTCTTAAATAGATCAGTGAAGCTTTATGGGGGAGTTTGCAATGAAGAATGATTATATAAGTCCACGTAATAAAAAAGCAAACAATGGATAATAACATTTCAACTGCGTGTTATTTCTATTCATTTGCTGGAATAAAATTGCTTTTATTATATATTTTTTTATTTAAGGACAATATTATTAGCTATTATTAACATAATTACCTAGTTAGTCCTTTAAATTGCACATTAATGTCAATACTAATATCTTGCAAAAGAAATAGAAAAATATGCACTGTCACCGTAACAAATGCAAATATATTTGTTATTAGTATTTAGTTTTAAAACCATTATGTTTATAAATGTGAAAAATTCTTTAAGTGACACCTGGGATACAGTTTTAAAAGAATGAAAATTTCACTGGAAAACTGATAATTCTCTAGATGGATGGATGGATGGATGGATGGATGGATGGATGGATGGATGGATGGAT
>CAIGQZ010001206.1:5501159-5518064 GCA_903798205.1 Danio tinwini | reverse complement strand
GATGGATGGATGGATGGATGGATGGATGGATGGATGGATGGATGGATAGAGAAATGTCTGTCAGGCAGTTATCACAGTATAATTAACCTTCACATCTCATCAGGTACTGAAAGATGATTGTCAATAATGCTCGATCACCAGGAATAGAGGTAGAGTTGAGTGTCATCAGCACTGCAGTGATAGGAAAAGTCTTGTAATAAAATGACAGATCAAATATGCTGAGTAGATGAAGAAGAGAAATGGTGCCATGTGCCTCAAAGTGGATCTGGTCGGGTTATAGGTCCCCCCCTCCCCCCCAAGTAAAAGAGTAAAAGACTTTTTGCAGTCATTTACTTCATTTTTTATTTAATTATGAGATTTAAACACTGCATTTAGTGGCATTTTAAGCACTATTTTTAGCTGGATTAGCTTGTTGGATGGTCACCACACTTTTTGTTGTACTAAAATGTTCCCTAAAGATTTAGAAAAGAAATATAAAGAAAAAAATACTTATTTTTAAAATACAATTTTTTTACATCATATATCATTAGCGGGGGGAAATGAAATAAATGAAACAAAGCTTTCTATTTCATCATTTATAACTATGAAATAAAGTTTACAATTAAAAACCGTAACCTACTGTCATTTATTAGGCAAATAAAAAACTGGCCAGCACATTCAACTTTCCTCAGTCAGAATTTGGCCATTTTATATTGAACAATTAATAATAATAATGTAGAGCTTGACTATTTTTCCAGCCTCTCTTGTAAAAAGTTCATTCACTTTTCCGGGGCCGGGTCGCAGGGGCAGCAGTCTCAGGAGAGATCCCCAGCCTTCCCCTTCCCCAGACTCCTGGGATCCCGAGGCATTCCCAGGCCAACCGAGAGACATAGTCCTTCTAGCATGTCCTGGGTCTTCCCCGAGTCATCCTCCCAGTTCCATGGCTGAAACACTAGGTAGGCGTCCAGGAGGCATCTGAAACAGATGCATGAGCCACCTCAGCTGACTTCTCTTGATGTGGAGGAGCAGCGGCTACTTACCCTATCTATAAGGGTGCTCCCTGCCACTCTACGAAGAAAACTGAGATCTTGTCCTTTCAGTTATCACCCAAAGCTCATGACAATAGGTGAGAGTAGGAACGTAGATTGACTGGTAAATCGAGAGCTTAGCCTTTCGGCTCAGCTACTACTTTACCAACACGGACACGGTACATCGACCATATTACTGGTGCACTGATCTGCCTTTCAATCTTACATTCCATCCTTCCCTCACTGGTGAACAAAACCCCAAGGTACTTGAACTCCTCCACCTTGGGTAAAGACTTTCCTTACCCCAAACCACTTTGGCAAACCACCTTTTTTTCCAGTGGAGCACTTTGGCCTCAGACTTGGTGGTCCTGATTCTAATCCCATGCCACGACAACTTGATCGTCTCGCACAGAATCTTGTAAAAAGTACATTTGAAAATTCATGGATAACAACAGCAAAGCCTAATTAGTATTAAACGTTGTTGTTTTTTTCTTTCAAGAATAAGGTACAAGGTTTAGAATAAATGTTCCTTGTAAAATGCTTTCTCTATTTAACAACAATACAGTAGCAAAAGATGACTTTTCTTATGTCAGCTTCCACTTGGTCTTAAAGCTTTTGATGGGTTATTTTCACAAGTTATGATGTCTTAACAGTCAAAATAGGACAAATGAGCTCGTGTTTGGGAGAAATTCTGGGCTTCTGTCAGTGGGGTGGATCTTTCAAACCACCAACCCCCCGGCCTATAGGCCTGTGTTTATATACATATATGTATATTAATGAAGCTGCTCACTAAATATAGTAAGCTACTCGCCTGCTCTACTGCTGACAGCTTTTGATTTGTTGTGTACACATTTCATTGGTCAAAGGAGGATCTGTTGTGGCAGCATGTTTACATTACGCTTGATATGGCACTTGCATCAATTCTTGGGGCTAAATGAAGCAGGCAGATACACATGTACTCATTAAGTACTATGCCAGTTTCAAGTAACGAATCTAAACGAGCAAGGCTACTGTGAGTTCCGCAGTGGCTAATTTGTTTTTAATAGAACACGGCCATGTTTAATTGTCTTTGTTGTCTGGGACGTTTTGAATTTAATTAAAGTCAGATTGAAGGCAAAAGCAGGCTAATTAACCTTATGACACTTTACATTTCATCAGGAACATTAAGGGTGATTACCATCTGATTACATGATATCTTCTATATCTGTATGCCCACAGCTTTCTTGCATATGCACAAGTCACTCTCAATATAATATTGTGACAGATTTATGAAAAGCTGTGAATGCAGCATACATTTGTTATGTTAATCACCTTAAATCACTTTTATGAGTTAATAACAAATAAAAAAACAGACGGAACCACATTATGTTTTGTTTAAAAAAGGATCAGCAGTGAAAAATGCATGCTTAATAAAATAGTTGTACTAATTAAAGTAATTTGTTTAGAGAGAGAAACTACAAATAACATATCATGAAACCATGGATTGTTTCTCCTGTTGGAATGAGACAAATAAAGAGTTTATAGAAAAATTACAGAAATGATATTACAATTTGCCTGGAAACCAAATTATGCAACAAAGCTCAGAGATTTCACTATAGAATGTGTGATTGTATACAGCTGTTTCCAAGAATGTTTGTTTTGTGAAGATACTTTAGAAATAATAATAATTAGGAAGTAGATAGTAGGTAATAATGTCGCCTCACAGAAAGAAGGTCGCTGGTTCAAGCCTCGGCTGGGTCAGTTGGCGTTTCTGTGTGGAGTTTGCATGTTCTCCCTTCGTTTGCGTGGGTTTCCTCCGGGTGCTCCAGTTTCCCCCACAGTCCAAAGACATGCAGTACAAGTGAGTTGGGTAGGCTAAATTATTGGTAGTGTATGAGTGTGAATAAGTGTTTATGGATGTTTCCCAGGGATGGGTTGCGGCTGGAAGGGCATCCGCTGCATAAAAAAAACAAAAAAACATGTGCTGGATAAGATGCTCAACACAGATAATACTGTTAAAATCTCAAAATAAAGTAGTCCAGGATTTCATGAATCTTTAAAAAGGCGGTTTTGAAAATCCTTCAATGCAACTGAAACAAATCTGGAAAGATGACTGGGCCATTCATTGCAAGTTATCAAATATGCTTTATTACATTTGTTCCTGCTAAGGGCGATCCAAGCAGTAATTAGGTTTAGGGGGCAAACACTTTTTCACACAGAGCTATGCAGTTTTGTATGTTGTTTTCCAACCCAGGCTCATTCTGAAAAAGTACCACTATATACATTTCTGGAGAGCGCCAAATACATCCCAGGAGCTACGTTTTTTGCAGTTTTTGTTTTCGCGAATCCACCAGAGGCCGCTGTGTACACTTTTAGAGATAATTGACAAAGGTTTGCAAAGTAGTCCTGAGCCCATGTAGAGATAACGCTTATAGATGAATGACGATTCATGATGCAGTGCCGCCTGAGGGATTGGAGATCACGGTAGTTCATCAAAGGCAGGGGAGTCCATACTTGGTCCTGGAGGGCCGGTGTCCTGGAGAGTTTAGCTCCAACCCTAATCAAACACACCCAAAGCAGCTAATCAAGCTCTTACTTGGTGTACTAGAAACTTCCTGCAGGTGTGTTGAAGCAAGTTGGAGCTAAACTTAGCAGGACATCGGCCATCCAGGACCGAGTTTGGACACCCCTGATGAAATTCCCCCAGATTTCTTGAATCTTTTAATGATGTTATGCACTGTTGAAGGTGAAATATCCAAATGTCTTCCTATATTTCTTTGAGGAACATTCTTTTTAAACATTTCAATAATTTTCTCACATATTTATTGGCAAACTGGTGATCCTTTGCCCATCTTTTCTCCTAAAGGACTAGACCTTTCTTGGCTGCTGCTCTTGTATTAAATCATAATTACAATCACATGTTTACATCACCAGTTTCCATCATTATTTAACCAGTTTACCTCATGCTAGCCCTAAATTGCTCCTGTCCCAATTCTTTAAAATGTGTTCCAAGAACCAAAAAATAATAATAAATAAAAATCCAGGGGAACACATTAAATAATGTGTGTTGTATTATCTGCAGGGGTGACACGGTGGCGCAGTGGTTAGCGCAATCGCCTCATAGCAAGAAGGTCGCTGGTTCGAGCCTCGGCTGGGTCAGTTGCCATTTCCTTGTGAAATATGCATGTTCTCCCTGTGTTTGCGTGGGTTTCCTCTGGGTGCTCTGGTTTCCCCCACAAGTCCAAAGACATGCTTTATAAGTCAATTGAGTATGCTAAAATTAACCATGGTGTGTGTGTGAATGTTTCCCAGTGATGGGCTGCAGCTGGAAGGGCATTCGCTGCGTAGAAAGTATGCTGGATAAGTTGGCGGTTCATTCCGCTGTGGCGACCCCAGATTAATAAAGGGACTAAGCCAAAAAGGAATGCATGAATGAATGTATTATCTGCAATGAAATACAAGTCAAAGTAAATTTAGTAATCGTTTTTCGTTTTTATTTGCCTTTTTCATACTTTCCCAATTTGGGATTTGGGGTTGTATTTCAGATGTATTTTCCAGATGTCTTTTATCACAGACAATAATGGCCACTTAAACAAAAATGCTGTTGATCGTATTATTATTATTATTATATTATTATTATTATTATTATTATTATTATTATTATCTCATTATTAGTTCTTTGTGGAAGTGAATAATATGAGTTACTGAGTACTATAGGTAGTACTAGTGTAATTCAAAGCAGAAAGAACCCATTAAATGCTTAGATCTTAAAAATAAAAAGCAGAAAGAACAATCCTCTGGACATCCCTGCTGAAAATCCAGCTTAAACCAGCCTAAGATGGTTGGCTGGTTTTAGATGGTCGACCAGCCTGTTTTGGCCATTTCCAGGCTGGTTTCCAGCCATTTCCAGCCTGGTCTTAGCTGGTCAGGCTGCGAGTTGACCAGCTAAAACCAGCTATGTCCAGCTTAAACCACGCTGGTCAAGCTGGTTTTGGCTGGTCATTTTCCAGCCTGACCAGCTAAGACCAGGCTGGAAATGGCCAAAACCCATCTAAAACCAGGCTGGTCAACCAGCTAAAACCAGCCAACCAGCTTAGGTTGGTTGAAGATGTTTTTTCAGCAGGGATGTGTTCATGCAGACAAAATCTGGGAATTTTCAGCACAATTAATTCACCCAACAACATATTGCTTTTGAAGAAATCAGTCTATCAGTGGCTGGCAACATACTGTAGTAACAGATGCAGAAGAGTAAAAAAATAAGCTTGAGATTACACTGAAAGAGAAGCAAATATGCATGAACTCAAACTCATCCATCTTTGCCTTATGACAACAACTAATCTGTGGACTCACTAATTTGTATTGCGGTTGTCAGTAAGTGAACCATAACTCCATGTGTAATCCATTAAAATGACAATCACCTGAGCACTCCAGCTAGTATGAGGTTACATGCAACATTGCTGGAAGGTATAACACCATTCTAGCGACTGAGTTTTATAAATAGCCTGGCTCATGTAGCTCCCATCATAATGTCACCTCGTGTGGCTGCTACTATGCTTGTACGTAGCATATTTTTTTCATGTAAGTTACCCACACACCATACCTGACTGTTTGTTTACACAATTTCTTTATAATGAAAACAAATGATCTAATTCCTTATAAAACGTCAGGTACATTGTTGTGGTACGTTCATTTATTGTCTAATTATCTAGATTTAAAGGATACTTCACCCAAAACTGTACATTTACTCAGCCTTGAGTGTATATCGACATTTATTAGTGTCTTTCTTCCGTTATACACAAAATAATATATTTTGATGAAAGCCTGTAACCATTGACATCCATATTAGGAAAAAACAAATGCTATAAAAGTCAATGGTTACAGATTTTTAGCATATTTTTTGTTATGTTGAACAGGATGAAGAAACTCAAACAGGTTTGTAAAAAGTGATTCATTTTTGGGGGAATTATCTTTGGGGGAACTACCTTTTTAAGAAACTCAATATACCTTTTCACATTTAAAAGGAATGATTTCTTTTAAGGATCTGCCTGTAGTCAAACTAAAGGCCCGTGCACACCGAGACGTTTTTTGCTCGCGTTTTCCATCGATGTTTAACGACATGTGACTAAATAAAGGGCGTCAAAATGATCGTGCACACCAACGCGCAAAACGGCAGGTGCAAAAGCGTCATTTTTTAAAAAATGTCTCATGCTTGTTTTTTTGTTTTGACGTGCCGCATTAAAACCTTCTCAGATTGGCACTTTTGTTCATGTGCATGGAGCTGCTGAAGTTACAATAAACAGCACTTGGAGGCGCTCAAGCGCAACACTGTCAATGCGAGCGCACATTGAAGAATATGCCCAGAGGCGTGATGAACGTGGAGCTGCTTATTGCACTGGTGAACAATAATCATTTCTTCATCGCTAGAGCTGGAGCTGCTGCTTGAACCATCCATAACATCAAGCGTGTCAACTTTGTCTTCTTTCTCTGTGTTACAAGCAGGTGTCAGGAGCTTAAAGTTGTGTAGCGCCATCTAACGTCAAGGAGTGATTTTGCATACTCTTCTGCTCTACGCCTGTGAAAATCACTTGGGTTTGAATCCGGAAAAACATCTTGGAAAACGCTGACGATAAACGCAAACGAAAAGCGTCCCGGTGTGTACGAGCCTTAAGGCCCTGTCCACACGAACATGGGTGTTTTCAAAATTTTGAAAAATCTGCACTTTTTTTGTCCAGACGAAAACGCAGTGTCAGGTGACTGAAACCGCAATTTTCTGAAATCTTGAGTCAGGGGCTGTTTCTCAATTCGAAGAATGCATAAAGCGGACTTGCGTTCTTGTGAAGACCGGTTTTGCCAGGTCATCTCAGAAGAACGAACTCGGGAAACCACAAGAACAGAAAACGCATACTGTGAGAAATGAGATGCTGCGTTCTTCCTGATGGTCACGTGACTATCACGCGTTTTTAATGGAAAATTATTTAAACATTACAGCATTCATACAAGGACTTATTGTTTTTCCCCTTTTCAAAATATATACTATGCATAAAAACATTATAAATATACGTTGCACAATATAAATAAAACTGAATTTAATACGAATTTCAGCAAATAAAAACCCTTAATGTGTTTATGCCTTTTATTAAGATTTTCATGGTAATGTTTATATTCACTATTTTATTTAGGGAAATAAATAAGTTATATCTCTGAAAAAATGCTGCACTTCCCACCTCCAGTCACAATAACTTCTGGGTTTTCTAGAGCGAGTTTGGTTCTCACATGCGTCCTCGATATCAAGAACACATCACGCGTCCTCTGTTCTTGGGGTCTTAAGTATTGGAACTGAATCGCGTATTCCGCATTGTTCAACCATGTGGCAGTAATCAGCCTCTGTATGAATATATTGTACTCAATATACTGAATTCCCTGTTTGGCGTAAACTCAGTATAAAAGTGTCATTATCCCCACCTGCTGGTTCAACATGCGCATAACATGCATCACCGTGCGATTTTCATGTCAACAGAAATTTTTTTGAAAAAGAAGGTGGGGAAATCTCTGTTTATAAAAATACCAGTCTGTGTGTGGACATGGCCTAACAAATTGCCCTGCCACAAAATACATTGTATTGTCAAAAAAAAAAAAAAGTGTAAATGTGTTTGCCCATTCACTGATTGTTTTTCTCTCTCTCTCTGTCACTTCTGGTCATTTTACTTTATAGTCTTTTACCATCCTCCTGGTCAGTTGGTAGCATTTACTGAAGAATTGGAAAGGCTGCTGTTCTTAATACTTAAGAATGACAGCCCATTTGTAGTATTAGGTGACTTAAATTGGACAAAAACTACAGATTTTTATTTTCTCATTACATCATTGAACCTTAACCAACACCACCACAAGGACACTCAAATCTGGCCTCCACAGACTTCTTCTCTATTGTTACAGCCTCTCTTCACTTGCACATACAGTTTCTTTCTGCTCCACTTTAACATCCCGCCTAGATGTTCTGAGAGAACAACGGACAGCACTCAGGGCAACAGAGAAAGCATGGCTCAAAACAAAAGCTCATGCTGACCTTAGTAGGTATCAATCCCAGCTTGCATAATTTGCCTCCGAACTCAAATAGGCCAAAACCCTATACTACCATAACAATATCAACAGCACTTCAGCCACCTGCAAACTATTCAGGACATTAAATATACTGCTTTGTCCTCTTCCACCACCTCCTAATCAGCTGATGATTTAGCTTTATTTTTCATACAAAAACTACTCAAAGTAGCAGTCTGATTCACCACATGCAACCCAAATCTCAGTCATATAACATCCCCTGAACATCCTTCTGCTTCTCCCTCCTTACAGATGAAAAAGTATCCAAGCTTCTCCTCTCTGCCCATTCCACAACCTGCCCTCTGGACTACTACACAAATTACAGGACATTTCCCCAGACTTAGTTCTGGCCCAAACACATATCATTAACATTTCACTTCACACTGGCACATTCCCAACCACTTTTAAGCAGGCACGGGTAACCCCACTGCTTAAAAATAAACCTCAGTGGTTGAAAATCTCTTTCCTTTTATTGCAAAAAAAACTGCTTTTCAACCAAACCACATTTTTAACACATAATAACCTGCTGGATGCAAGCTAATCATCCCTCAAATGTGGACATTCCTCCGATACTGCACTACTCTCAGTCACTAAAGCCCTGCAGATCTAAAGCAGGTTGTAAATCATCTATTTTATGTTTTACTAGACCTGTCTGCTACTTTTGATATAGAATATTATCAAAAACTCCAACACACAGTCCTATCTTTCATTTCAGCCAGCTGACCTTGCACCGCCTGAAGGATATCTTGACTTAGATGAAAGCACCAATTTCTCAACTCAACTGGCATCATCTACTATTACCCCATGTAATCCCTGTAAGGAATATTGGGGCGATAATAAATCAGGGATGAGCAAACTTGATCCTGGAGTGCCGGTGTCCTACAGGGTTTTGCTCCAACACTAATCAAACACATATGAACAAGCTAAGCCAGTGTCTTCAAGACCACTAGAAAGCTACAGGTAAGTGTGTATGCTTAGGGTTGAAGCTAATCTCTGCAGGACACCAGCCCTTCAGGACTAAGTTTGCCCATCCCTGTCCTAGATGATGAGCTGTCTTACAGCTTTGGCACTGCACCCTCCTACCTCCACCTGCTCCTGGGGGTCAACATCCCCTCCAGGAATCTTCGGTTGTTAAGTGAGTGTGGTACCATCACAGAAAAGGCACTAAGTCACTTTTTCATTCAGTGTTCCTCTAAAAACCCATATTTTCAACAATCACCTGACTTTATAACCTGGAATTGTGACTTTATTTCTTAGAATTCTGACTTATACCTTAGAATTGCAACTTTAGAATTTTGAGTTTATGTCTCACAATGACATTGAGTATTGAATTTGTATAACACAATTGTTATGATTTGGGTGGCAACAGAGACAAGGAAGTGAATGCAAATTTGCAGTTGATTTGCAAATGCAGGGACAGACTGTAGCATACCTATAGATGATCCAAAATTGTTGTCACTTGTGTAACAAGTGAAAGGCTGTGGCAGATAGCAAAGCAAACATAAACAATCTAAACAGACAAGGGTCAAAAAAATGGTTAGACTAATCAGGAAAAAACTTTGAAATGCTCACTACAGAGAAACAAGAATCAGCACACATATTAGTGTGTACAATATATTAATACTCTATAAGAATCAGTCCTGTGTGTGTAATCAGGAAGAGATCTGAAACCAGTGTGCGACTGCAGGGCATGATGGGATTTGAAGTTTGGTAGAATGGCAGGGAGTGTACTCTAGCAGCCTGCAAGGGCAACACTGGTGGTGATCATAACAAGGCCCTGCTCAAGGAGCGGCTTCCAGACACGGTTGTTGCTAGATCAGATACATTTGCGGCCGGAAGCTGACAAGAATTATTTCTATTATTTATTAAATTTCCTATTTATTGTATTTTATTAATGTTTACCCCAACCCTAAACCCAACCATCACAGTACTGTAAAAACAGTAGTTGAACCGAATATTATTTATGCTATCTATTAAATTACTAAATAAATAGTATTTTTAACGCCTACTCCCACCCCAACCCTAAACCCAACCGTCACAGTACTGTAAAAATATTAATTATTGTTATACAGTGTCATCAAAAAATGCTGCTATATTAATGTGCATATAGCACTTCTGGCTGGCCCCGTATCCGATCTGGACTTTACCTCCAGACACTGCCAAAACAATACAGGAGGGAGATGATGTGGAGGCGGAACAGGGGGAGGGACTCTGGCAACTTGTGGTAGTGGCCATTCTTGTAGCTCAGGCATTGGCAATTCAGGTACAAAAAACCTTGACAGGAACTATGACAGAAAGAGACTTAAGACAGGAAACCATCTTGTAAGTTAGCTGCAGATTGGCAGTGACCATCATGCGCTGGCAAACTAGCTGCATCCATTTTGTGAGCTGGTAGACTGGAGTCAGCCATTTTTTGAAGTTAAGGTGCCAGTGGCCATCTTGTGCTTTGGTGGACTGGTGGCGACCATTTTGTGAGCAGCAAGTCCCACCGTCAATGGGTCTTGCTGTTAAATGCCCCTCCCCAAAATACATGCAGGATTGTCATCAGCACAGATATCAGTGTGTGGTGTATAAACATTCTATAAATCAGTCCTGATCAGCTTCAGCAGTGTGTAATCAGGGGAAGACCTGAAGCAGGTGTGTCACTGCAAGTCATGATGGGATTTGTAGTTCAGTAGAATGACAGGGAGTGTTCTCCAGCAACCTGCAATGGCGACTCTGAGATAAAAAGTTGCATTTAACTTTTTTTTTTTCTATAGTTATGTAATATAAACCACCAGATTAACCTTTTTTGCTCCCAAGTTTTATTGTGGAAAAAATCTAGTTTCATTTATTTTTAAACTTAACAACAAAGACAGAGGTGATACTGTTTGTATTTTGTTGGCATATCTGTGTGGAGTTTGCATGTTCTCCCCGTGTTACCGTGGGTTTCCTCTGCGTGCTCCGGTTTCCCCCACGTCCAAAAACATGTGGTATAGGTGAATTGGGTAATCTAAAATTGTCCGTAGTGTATAGGTGTGAATGAATGTGTAGATGTTTCCCAGTGATGGGTTGCAGCTGGAAGGGCATCTGCTGCGTAAAACATGCTGGATAAGTTGGTGGTTTATTCCGCTGTGGTGACCCCAGATTAATAAAAGGACTAAGCCGAAAAAAAATAATAATTAAGAAATGAATGAATATTGCTGTTCACTTGACAGTAAGTAAAATGACAGTAAGAGCTGAGTGATAAGACACGATTCTTAACATACCTCATACAAGTAAACATGCCTCATGCCTCTTTGGGCAGCAGCTGAATAAATTTGTAATCCGTGTAGTCCACATTTCACATCCTAATACACGTGAACAGATGGCTTGTGGAGTCGTTTTATAGCAACACAGAAAACAATCTGGTGCAGCTAGCATATTACTGCATCATCAATCGATTTCAAATAAAACATGTACATAGTAAGTTAACTCAGCCTGAGGTGTGCATATTAATGATCTCGTCTGCATCAAATTAGTCTGCTGAACTTCGCATGACGCAGAACGTGACTTGAAGTATATCCAAATGTTGAAGATGTGCTAAGTAGCCCCGTGAGCAATGCAATAGTCTGTCTGTATTGTGTTCTGATTGGCCTGTTTTTGCCAGAGTTCGACAATTGTGTAATTAATCAATTAATTAATACATTTTTATTAATAATTTTTTTCCCCAGGATCTGCTGGTTGCAATTTCTGAATTTTCATTGCCAATCTTAAGCCAACTGTAATTGTTTTTTTTGTTTTTTTTTTTGGTTCAATTTCAATTTCCCAAACCACTGCAGAGTCAGGAGGACCAGAGTAACTGCTCCAGCTTGGCCTCCCATGGTCGACACTTATATAATGTGTAATGGTGTTTGAGGCTAAAAGTATGATCGTTTTTATGTACTGATGCCTTATTATTCAACTACGCCTTGGTATACCCATATTTTCTTTATAAATGCATTGTTTGGCCAAACAAATAAGCAAATAAATAAATATTAGCTAATGACCCTTAATGTAATTTGAGTTCCACTGCTTTAATTTGAATGTCATTACATTCATTTGTTCAGCTCTCATCACATGCTTGGCAAAGACCCCAGTTAGAGCAGTAAAAGTGCAGGCTGAGAGAAAAGGCGCGGAGGTCACATTAATTCCCCCTATTTTTCCCCACCTCTTTTCACATCAGCAGTATTGCAGGGTGAAGTGTAGTGACTAAGTTTTGTTGACAGCTAATCAATAGGGGATAGTGTCTTTGAGCTTTTAAGGGTGGCTATATATGTACATGCACTAGGCTAAAAAAGAATTAAGCTTTTTTGCTGAGGTGTCTTGCCAAATACACCATAAAAAAAACGTAGCAAACTTGTGAACATGAGGCAAAGTAATAAGTGGAAATGTGAGTTCTGCTACCAAAAGCCAAGTGGAGTGTAAGAAAAAAAAAAAAGAGTATACTTTATGTTTGCCACAGTATTGAAACATGGATCACACAGTACTATAAATATAGTTAGTAAATGTATGCCAAATCACACAAATAGCCATGTTTTCATAGAAATAATATACATGATTGCTGCCAATGTTTATGTAACTTGCAAACCCAGATGAATGAACAGAGACGACCAAAGATGTGGTGCATTCAGTGATAACAGATATGCCAGTCTGAAAAAGACAGTTGCTCGAGGACCTGGTGGTTTTGTCCCAGATGTCCTTACAAACAAAGAATTAGTAACAAAATACATGGCAGAGAAAGCAAAAACCGCCCAAGGTCTTCTGAACATGCTGATAAACAGAATGCTAAAACGGTGAATAATGATTCAGTGCCAAGCCTGTAATTATTTTTTGCAACCTTTTTTGGGTGTAATAAAAAAATGGGGTGATAAGAAAAAAGTGATATTTATGAAATATTGTTTCCGTGGCTCAGTAGTTAGCACTGTCACCTCCGAGCAAGAAGGTTGCTGGTTAGAGTTCTGGCTGGGCCATTTGGTATTTCTGTGTGGAGTTTGCATGTTCTCCCCATGTTTGCGTGGGATTCCTCCGGGTGCTTCGGTTTCCCACAGTCCAAAGACATGCGCTAATTGAATAAACTAAATTCGCCATAGTGTATGAGTGTGTGTGTGAGAATGTGAATGGGTGTTTCCCAGTACTGGGTTGTGGCTTTTCTTCTAATTCTGTTCTAGAATTAGAAGTTCTAATTCTGTTGTTTTTTGGAATGTGTGTGCACTTGTGTAAAATATGTTTACATCTCATATTATTTACTTAGTGTGAGGATTTTTTATTTTATAAGGGTGATGCATGCTGATTGAACGGCACCCTGTGAATTTAGGCCTAGGGCTCCAATAGACTATAGAATTGCCTCTGGCCAAATTGAGCAGTCATGAGAGAAGGGCATTAGTCAGTGAGATGATAAAGAATCAAATGTTCAGTATGAAAAAGCTCTAGCTTTTCTCTGTGGAGAGAAGAAATGTCTTTTTGGGAAGTGTTCATGGTTCCAGCTGGCCTGATAGATGCAACATATATTGTATTTATAAGGTATAATTCACCCTAAAAATGTCATTTCTGTCTGCATGTAATGATGTATTCGCAGCCGCGAAAACACAAGTAACGTGAGCTGATCGTGAGCTGTTACCACAGAGAGGGCGGGTGCGCTGTGAATGATGCCTACCGTAGTGAACAGAACTTGCATTGGCTGTAAATAACAGGTAATAAAGTTGTAAATAACATTCAGTTTGTGGCACAGAGTGATCGTTCGGGAGCTGCGAACCGCAGTATGAACCGCACACGCACAGTGAAAATGAAACCGAAAGCGTGCACAACATTTAAATAATCATAGGCTATCGCATTTTAGAGTTATGATTACGACAAGCTTATAATGTTTTTATTTCATAGCGAACACAGAGTGTTGTGCATGAGAATAAATGTTTAACAGTGTCAGAATAGCTACTCTAGCCTATATAATGTTGAGTATAATGCAAGAGGGAATCTGATAATAACAAATGTCTGATTTTACCAGTAGGAAAAAAACGCTCTAACAATGTTGTCAATGACAGATTGCAAGCACATGTCTCAAACATGTCTCAAACATAATAATTCAACATCAGAATTATGAATAGTTGTATTCTGAAATAATAATAATAGGCTACTCATATTAACCTTTATTTTACATCTACAGAATCGTGAGAAAATCGTGATCTTTATTTTAAGCAAAAAAATAAATAAATAAAATTTTTTCTGATTTTAGCCAGTATCGTGCAGCTCTAATCGGTGGTTCATTGAGCAGTGGTGAACCCTAATTAAGCAGGGAATAAGCCAAAGGAAACTTAATGAGTGAGTGAAAGCTAGTCAAAAGAGATAACATTCAAGTTTATCTCCACAGCATCAAGACTGGAGTGATCTTCAGTTGTAACATTTGTACAAACAGAAAAAAAAAATGTAGCAGGTTATGAAAACTGTCTGTGAGTGAAACGAAATGCATCAGAGAAAACAGCAACCTCTAAAGAGTAGAGTCTTTTTTGTTATTTTAGATACACAACAATTTTCCCAGGTGAACAATTTAAGAAATCTACCAAAATTTAATCCTTGAGTTTGTCAAAACTTGTTTAAGGTGCAAAAAATTTGCTTGCTCACCGTCTTTCAAGTTTGACAGCTGACTTTGATACTGTTGTCAGTTTAGTTCTAACTCAAACTCCTTTCATTTGATGGACAACAAAGGATTTGGCAGAGTTGGAAGCTCAGCGGGATCTATGCTGAAGGATCTTTGACTTTTCTTTGCTCTGCTTTCTCACTCACGGAACATGGTACTTCATTTGCATCACATGCTAACTCACTTTCCACACTCACAAGATCCCGTTTTTCACCAAATGTCTCACAAGCACTTCCTTAATCTTCCACTTCGCTTCGAGGCACGGCAAGCTGATATAAATCTACGACTGCAAATAAATCATCCTTCCAACATTTCTCTAATTGTTGCTCTGAAGGTTGAATTGCAAATTGTTCAAATATATAAGGCACCTTAACCACTATTCTGAATTCATTCCCCTTTAAATTAAAAACCCTAAGGCTAACAATTAGGCAAATTTGATCAAGTTTGGTGAACTGTTGTTCAGATATGCAGTCTTGATTTTCAATGTTTGAACTGGCAGATGAGACCTCAATTTGTTATTCACTCATTCATTCATTTTCTTTTCGGTTTAGTCCCTTTATTAATCTGGGGTCGCCACAGCAGAATGAACGGCCAACTTATCCAGCACATGTTTTTACACAGCGGATGCCCTTCCAGCCGCAACCCATCTCTGGGAAACATCCATACACACTCATACACTACGGACAATTTAGCCTACCCAATTCACCTGTACTGCATGTCTTTGGACTGTGTGAGAAACCAGAGCACCCGGAGGAAACCCACGCAAACGCAGGGAGAACTTATTTCTCTTTACTTTACTTATTTAGTTATTTTTCAAAATAAACACGTATTCCAGTTTTGGTTCTTGCAACACATTTAAAAAAAAAAGTTGGAACAGTAAAGCATTTACCACTTTGTAATGTTGCCATTCCTTTCCCACCACTTAAAAGACGTTTAGGTACTTAAGACACCAAGTGATGAAGTCTTGAATTTTGTAATTTTGTCCCATTCTGCCTGCAAACAAGTCTCATGCTGCGTTCACACCAGACGTGGATGAAGCGTCAAGTGCGAGTGATTTACGGTAAGTCAATGCAAAGACAAGGATAGACATCCTGCGGCGCAATATTCGCGTATGGCAGCACAAATGGTGCGAGTTGAGCATTTTGCTCGATTGACTTGCTTAACCTGCGAATTGCTCGAGTTGGAAAATCTGAACTTCAGCGAACATTCATGCCACGTTAACCAATCATGAGCTTTGCCTTGTAGGGGTGGGATTATGACGTAGCGCCTGTTGTTAGTGTCCCGTGGGAAAATCTTCCTGCCAACACCAGACAACAGCTCATTATACTGGGCTTGGCTGAGTCGGAAGCACAGCTGAAATCCTCCATACAGGTACAGTTTCGGGAGGAGTTTATGAGCTCACAGAGCTGGGTGCACCTCTGAATGGATCTAGTGGACTCAGACACTGCTCCAAACAAATCAACGCTGTTTTACAGCCTTCATAAAGCACATAAACACAACTACTCACTCAATAAAATCCATTTTGTCTGTCAATAAAATCCTCTGTCAAGTTATCTCTGCAGGCTTCCGCTCTCCATTTGCAAGCCTTTTCAGTGCTGCTCACCAGCCCGAAGCCCAGCTTTTAGCAGCCTGCCGGTGTACCTAATATTTTGTCCTTATTTTGCCTGCACCCCTAGTGTCTTGTCTGTCCATTACAAGATGGAGGCAGAAACTAATGCATGAGCTGTGTAGTGATAGATCACCCATTGTAAGCGTGCAGATTTCTGAACGACTCATTTCCCTCACACTTCCAATAATATCTTGCTTTGGCTGAAGATTCGTTATCAAGACGATTCATTTAAACCACTATGAGTCGACTCTTTTATAGATGAATCAATAGTTTTAAAAACTGTCCACTTTCAGATTTAAGCCTTAGCTGGATATTTCACTTCACTAAGAGCTGTGTTACACACTACATGGAAGTTCATTGTAAAAAACCCATAATAGGGGCTCTTTAAGTAATTTGTCATGGTGATTTATGTTAACTGTTAATTGTTTTTTTTCTTTGTTGTTTGTTAGACCCATGCAAAGTGTACTGCCTAATCTTGGCCAGGACGCTCTTGTAAAATATTTTTTTTTATCTCAATGCCTCTTTCCTGGTAATAATAATAATAATAATAATAATAATAATAATAATAATAATAATAATAATAA
>CAIGQZ010001206.1:5439294-5501149 GCA_903798205.1 Danio tinwini | reverse complement strand
AATAATAATAATAATAATAATAATAATAATAATAATAATAATAATAAGCTGGCAATCCTCTGCCCATGTTTGTTCCTAAAGGACTAGATCTTTCTTGGATGCTGCTTATGGGCCAAATCATAATTAAAATCACCTGTTGACATCACCTGTTTCAAACTACATCATTTTTTTAACCAATTTACCTGATTACTAGCCCTAAAATGCTCCTGTCCCAACTCTTTTGAAATGTGTTGCAGGTCTGAATGACAGGAAGGGATGTACATTTACAAATGAAAAGAAGTTGACCAGACAAAACCTGAAGTATTTTGTGGTCATATTGTCTGCAATGAAATACAAGTCAAAGTTAATTTGGAAATTACTACTTTCTTTTTGATTTGAGTTTACTGCACTGTCCTAACTTTTTCTAATTTGGAGTTAAAAAAAAATAACAATAATCCACTATTTCACTTTTATGCTATTCAGGAGCCATGTGTCACCCACTGGCAGGTAAAACCTTCTGTCACCTGCTGTTGTTATACAAATAATAGTACAATGGTGTGTGTCAACTTTGAAAGCATCCACAGTGCGTGGCTGTGTGTACGCAATCAGCAGAGATTGACAGTGTAGATCCAGGTGAAAGTATAAAGAGGGGCTCAAAGAGAAACATAAAAGAAATGCAAAAATGAATACAATTATTTTGAACACTGTAGAAAGCAAAAGCTGAATGCTGGACTTTTGAGGAGATTTAGAAATCCTAGTCAGACACAATGTTTTTGTTCCCAAAAAGAAGACATGTCTTGGAAAAATAGGACATCCCTGCTGAAAAATCCAGCTTAAACCAGCCTGCGATGGTTGGCTGGTTTTAGCTGGTCAACCAGCCTGGTTTTAGAGCGGTTTTGGTCATTTCCAGGCTGGTCTCCAGCAATTTCCAGCCTGGTCTTAACTGGTCAGGCTGGGAGTTGACCAGTTAAAACTAGCTTGACTAGTCAATACCAGCTATGTCCAACTTAAACCAGGGTGGTCAAGCTGGTTTTAGCTGGTTTAAGCTGGTAATTTTCCAGCCTGACCAGCTAAGACCAGGCTGTAAACCAGGCTGGTCGACCAGCTAAAACCAGCCAACCAGCTTAGGCTGGTTTAAGCAGTTTTTTCAGCAGGGATATGGTCACCCTACATAAAAATGTTCACTCTGGTCAGTGAGTTTACTTGCATGTGACAAATATTTTCACATTTTAAATGTATCGCATTTATCACATTTTAAATGTGTACTGAACCATGATGAAATTAAAATAGAAAAAAATGACACAATACAGGTATGAAAATGCCAGGTACACATCCTGATACATGGCAATGCTTTCAAGATACAATCTTTGAGCCATTGGGTGCACATGATCCTCCAGTATGGTTCGGTAGTCCTTGGCAGTGACACAACCATCTAGCACAAGTATCGGGCCTAGGGAATGCCATGATATTGCAGCCCAAACCATCACTGATCCACCCCCATGCTTCAGTCTGGGTATGCAACAGTCTGGGGGTACACTTCTTTGGGGCTTCTTCACACCATAACTGTCTGATACAGACAGTGGACTCATCAGAAACAATACATTTCACATTGTACACAGCCCAAATTTTCACTACTTGCGCCACTGAAATCAGTTTCAGTGAAACATTTGGCAAGGTTTGACAATAACAGCCTGGCCATGAATGTCAAAACTTTGATTTACTGCATAAATTATTTTTAATTGTCTCTATTAAAAAGTGATCTGAACATTTTAGTTTTTTTTAATACCGCTGACACATTTCACATGTTATATCAGGCTTTGAATGGGTGGCAAGTATTTATATGAAACAACAACAACTAACTATTAAGTGCAGGAAAGCAAAACATGTACATTTGGTATTTTGTCTCAGCAGGGTGTTTTCACACCTCTAGTGTGAAAAAAGTCAGGAAAGTGGGTGAATCTAGTTTTGCTTAGGTGGGAGTGGAGAAAGAGGGAAGGGTTTGCATGAAAAGGGGAGTCTCATCAAGTGAACTACAGCTGCTTTTCACAGTGTCAGCACAAACACAGACGCAGGGGAAATAGACAGTGACTATGTTTACATGGACATCAGTAATTAAATCATTTGCCTTAATCTGAATAAGACAATAATATGAATAAGGTGTTTACATGAGTTGCTTTTTGAATGTTCCTTTCATGATTCTGTCTTACATGCTATAGCACATAATACTATTAACGTCATCGTGTCACCATGCTATCCATTTTTCCTCCGGAGTTTCATGTAATTTCGAGTGTTTCATTCTTAATTTGTTGACTTTAACTGCAGTTTGGCACCTTCACTTTCATTCAGGAACATTTCATTCCCTAGGCTCGATACTAGATGGGTGTGTCACTGCCAAGGACTACCGAACCATACTGGAGGACCATGTGGATCCAATGGCTCAAAGATTGTATCTTGAAAGCATTCATGTCAAGCAGTGCGTGCAGGGCTGGAGAGCGCATGCATGTTTTTTTTTATTTGTTAGTTTTGATTAGAGTTGATATCAAATGCAATAAATCTGTTAATATAAAACGTGTAGTAATTGTGCTCATAGTTTTTGGTGGGTGCGACTACATTTTTGAAGTTAGGAGCACCGGTGCTACCAAGAAAAAAGGTTCAAGAGTTCGCACTTAGATATTTGTTTGACCAGTGTTAGCTGGTTTGGCATGCTGTCCCAGGAGAGAACCCTGAGCTCGGAGATAGTTGAACCCAGGGCTCCCACCTGGTTGATAGAGCGTATCAGGGGAGTACGAGGTCAGGTGGTTCTCGAGAGCTCCCCGTGATAAAAGAAGGAAAGAGGAGGCGAAGGGGTGGATGGGGGTTTCTTCGGAACGAAGATAAGGGAGTGATTTTTTCTAGGCTACTTATAGTGGGTTTGGATCGATCTCATTGGTTAGCTAATGATTGAGAATGAGAGATCAGCCGTGGTCAATAATATCACGTGTTCCTCTCGAAATTTGTTTGTGAAACTTCACTTAATTTCTAGCCCTGCAGGTGTGAAAACACCCTAATCTGTTAATATAAAACGTGCAGTAACTGTGCTCATAGTTTTTGGTGGGTGCGACTACATTCTTGAAGTTATGAGCACAGGTGCTACCAAGAAAAAGGGTTAATTTCGAGCCCTGCAGGTGTAAAAACACCCTAATCTAATTTATATACACAAATATATTGTAAAGAATCCTACAAAACATATTATTTTAAAAGATAGGACTATGAGGGGTGTACTCATTTATGCTGAGCATAAATAACTAAAAAAATAAAACACAAAATTGATTTATACTTAGTATAACGCTATTGTTCATGCAGTTCAAGCCCAAGCAAGATAAGGGTAATGGGTTTTTAAATCAAAAGACAACATTATGGATTTTCTGTTAGTCTAACATTGGTTATTTTTATAGTTTCAGTAGTGTTTTTGACTTGAGCTGATGTAGCTTTCATTTATCATTACCCATGTTGAGACGATAATTCACAACCCTAGAGATGAAAAACATGTTCTAGCAAGATTATCTTCAACAAATTCAACAACTGAATTTCAAAGCCGGGCCCGCAGGCTATGGTTTATATCCACAGAGAAAGTGTTACTATGTATTTGACTTTATAATAGGTTTTGAAAAACATACAGCAATTATACATCTGTATTGCTGTAGGCATTCTACTTCCATTCCAGCAGCCAACTCACTGTGCTTAAAGTAAGCTACATCTCTGTACTTTTTGTTATAGATCATGGCTTTGGATTCACATTTGGTAAGGTATACAATTCTTGAAAAGCTGGAACATGACTTATAATCCAAGTCACATACTACACCCTACTGTGGGGGAAAAGTGGAAATGCAATTCAGGGAAGAACATCGTGGGATACTCCATAACCTCCCAGGTTCTTAATTTGTCCTACTGTGCTTTTATAATACCCCCTACACATATTTTTTTGCAGTCCTGTTGTGTGTACTAGAGCTTGTGCATGTAAATCACAGGTTTCATGCTTGTAGCGTCTGTCCAGTGGCTGTGGAACGTCACATGGAAAAACAAATGCATCAATCAATAGTGTGATTTATTTTGTTGATGTTTTTGTAAAGTTTGCAACACCTTATAATAAGATTTATTTGGTTAAAAATCATGTGGCACGTGGCCGCCTCACAGCAAGAAGGTTGCTGGTTCGAGTCCCAGGTGGGTCAGTTGGCATTTCAGTGTGGAGTTTTTATGTTCTCCCCGTGTTCGTGTGGGTTTCCTCAGGGTGCTCCGATTCCCCCCACAGTCCAAATACATCCAGTATAGGTGAACTGAATAAACTAAATTGGCTTTCAAGAGTTCACACTTAGCTGATGATTGATTATAAGCAAGTTTGGCATGCTGTCCCGGGAGAGAGCCCTGAGCTCAAAAGGTCCTTAAGCCCTGGGCTCCCTCCCGTTTGCGGGGCGAGAGGGGAGCTTTGAGCTCAGGTAGATCTCGAGAACTCCCCCCTTTTGTAAGAGTTGATGACAGAAAATAGTTGCTACGGCGAAATATGCTGATGGATAAAAGTTTGACTAGTGCTAAATTTAGATTGTTCAATTAACTTGTAGTGCATGTTTTTGGAACGTGGGAGGAAACCGGAGAACCCGGGGGAAACCCACGCAAGCACGGGAAGAACATGCTAACTTCACACAGAAACGACAGCCAGTCTGTTAAAGGACTTGAACCGGTGACGTTCTTGCTGTGAGGCCGCAGTGCTAGTCACTGGGCCACCGTGCCGCCCTATGAAAGGAAAAGAGGAGGAGTAGGGGTGGAAGGGGGGGATTCTTTAAACGAAGATGACTGTAGTAAGAAACTCTGGCTCTTTATAGTGGGTTAGAAATCGTCTGATTGGTTGGTCATACATGGTTAATGCATGACCAGCCGTGTTCAATCATAATCACGTGATCCTCTCGAAATTAGTTTATAAATAAACTTCACATGTGTATGTGTGAATGTGAGTGTGTATGGGTGTTTCCCAGTGCTGGGTTGCGACTCGAAGGGCATCCGCTTTGTAAAACATGTGCTGGATAAGTCGGAAGTTTATTCCGTGGTGGCAACCCTTGATAAATAAAAGGACTAAGCAGAAAGAAAATAAAAAAAATAATGAATGGTTAAAAATCAGTACCAATAAACAATATCCCAAAAGACACACAACATCATAAGATGTTAATATTAGGGTAGATTTAGGTTTTCAGCATCTAGGGACAATGTTGTTTTGATGTTCAATAATGACGTGAAATTACGTTGATATTTTGTTGAATTTACGTTGTGTTGGAAAGCGACTAAAATCCAACGTCCCAACAGCCAACATCTTAAACCAACGTCATATTAACGTCAAATACTGACATTTATTTGTCAGGTATGACATTGGGTTCTGATGTCAACCCAATTTTCTTTTCCAATCAAAATGCAACGTCCCCATGACGTTGGGGTACAACGTCAATCTGATGTCATGGTGGGTTTTCTCTAGGTGCTCCGCTTTCCCCCACAGTCCAAAGACATTCGGTACAGGTGAATTGGGTAGGCTAAATTGTCCGTAGTGAATGAGTGTGTATGGATGTTTTCCAGAGATGGGTTGCAGCTGGAAGGGCATCCGCTGCGTAAAACATGTGCTGGATAAGTTGGCGGCTCATTCTGCTGTGGCGACTCCGGATTAATAAAGGGACTAAGCTGAAAAGAAAATGAATGAATGAATAATATATGGTGATGCAGTGCGCTGTAGGTAGTGCTGTCGCCACACAGCAAGAAGGTCACTAGTTTGAGCCTCGGCTGGGTCAGTTGGTATTTCTGTGTGGAGTTTGCTCTCTGCATTCGCGTGAGTTTCCTCTCGGTGCTCCGGTTTTCCCCACAGTCCACAGACATGCAGTACAGGTCAATTGGGTAGGCTAAATTGTCCATAGTGTATGAGTGTGTATGGATGTTTCTCAGAGATGGGTTGCAGCTGGAAGGGAATCCACTGCATAAACATGTGCTGGATAAGTTGGCGGTTCATTCCGCTGTGGCGACCCCAGATTAATAAAGGGACTAAGCCAAAAAGAAAATAAATGAATGAATAATATAATATACTATAGTGTCACGGTGGCTCAGGGTCGCCTGAGTAGGTCGGTGTAGAAGGTCACTGGTTCGAGTTCCGGCTGGGCCAGTTGGTGTTTCTGTGAGTTGGTGTTTTCCTGTGTTCATGTGGTTTTTCTCCGGGTGCTCCGGTTTCACCCACAGTCCAAAGTCATCTGCTACAAGTGAATTAAGTAAACTAAACTGGCCAAAGTGTGTGTGAATGTGAGAGTGTATGAGTGTTTCCCAATACAGGGTTGTGGTCCATTGCATAAAACATATGCCAGAATAGTTTGGTGGTTCATTAAAATAAGGGATAAATAAGCGACTAAGCCGAAGGAAAATGAATGAATGATTCTTCTAATTTTCTTTTTGGCTTAGTCCCTTTATTATTCAGGGGTCGCCACAGCGGAATGAACCACCAGCTTACGCACCAACTTACGCACCAGATGCCCTTCCAGCCGCAACCCCACACTGGGAAACTGAATAATATAATATAATAATATTATAATAAAATTATAATATAATATAATATAGTATAATGGGTGACACAGTGGCACAGTGGGTAGCACAAATGCCTCACAGCAAGAAGGTCGCTGCATAAAACATATGCTGGATAAATTGGCGGTTCATTTCACTGTGGCGACCCCAGATTAATAAAGGGGCTAAGCCGAAAAGTAAATGAATAAATAACGGGTGACACAGTTGCGCAGTGGGTAGCACAATTGCCTCACAGCAAGAAGGTTGCTGGTTCGGGCCTCGGCTGGGTCAGTTGGTGTTTCTGTGTGGAGTTTGCATGTTCTCCTCGTGTTCGCGTGGGTTTCCTCCGGGTGCTCTGGTTTCCCCCACAAGTTCAAAGACATGTGGTATAGGTGAATTGGGTAAGCTAAATTGGCCGTAGTGTATGTGTGTGAATGAGTCTGTATGGATGTTTCCCAGGGAAGGGAAGCTGGAAGAGCATCTGCTGTGTAAAACATATGCACGATAAGTTGGTGGTTCATTCCGCTGTGGCGACCCCAGATTAATATAATATAATATAATATAATATAATATAATACAATGACACTAAAAGGGTATAATATAATAAAAAAAAACTGGTGAATGGTTCACTTGAAAAAGACAGAAAATTACATGTTTTTTAAATTATTATTATTAAAACTCTGCTTTTGATAAATATTAAATATCACTTGAGAAATATTTGAAAAAGAATAAATATTTCACAAGAGAGCCAATAATTTTGCCCTCAACTATAAATAAAACTGCAGCTTTGCTCCAATGCAGTTCACACAAAATAAACTTGCTCCGATCAGCACTGATAATCTATGTCTGCTTGACAACAAGTATCAGACATTGCGGGAAAATCATAGCCATTCTGCCTTGACCAAACCATGACAAATGAAAGGCATATAACTTTGTGGCAGCTTGCCTCACATCACTCAGTTATTTACAGCTTTCAGCAGTAAAGCGCTCTGTGTCAGATTGATTGAGTCACCACAGAGCTCTATATTTGTGTCAGGTGGATCATCTCGTAAATCATCGTCTTCCATCCGGATAAAATGGAGGGACACATGCGACTCACGCCAGGGCGGCTACCTTAGAAACTGGGTCAGCATTAACAAGGACCATACTGCCTCACTCTGTACGTCCAGTCTGACGCTGATCTGCAGTGGCAGGTCCCTGTTACATAAGCAATGAGGGCCAGTGTGGAGAACGCAGTCAGCTTTAAATGCTTCAGGTTTGCTTCCCTATGTTTGTGACGCCTCAAGAGCTTGTATCTTCCTTCCTGCAGACTATAGTTAAAATGCTGTGCATGATAAAAACACAAAACAAAAAAACTTACAGCAGATTTTTTGTTAAATTATTATTTATTTATCATACACAGTGCTCATCATATATAAGAACATCCCTCAGAAATGTCATTTAATTAATATTTTCTAAAGGATGCTTTACAATATTGTATTTGTGCATATTCATTAGATTAGTCAGCACTGAAGCCAAATCTGGAGCTATAATCTAACAAAATAACTTTAAAAATATTAAATAAAAATGCAAAATTCAAGAGAAACAAAAACTATTGTTGAAATTTTGTAGTTTTTCCCCCAGTCTTTCTATTTCTAAAGATGTTCAGTGACTAAATATTAATTAATATTAATATTAGATATTAATAAATATACATGTTTATTAAATCTGTTTTGTTCAAATGCACCAAAATATATTATCTATATTCACTTAGAAATTGATCAAAAATATTCATTTTCAAAATGAATTATATTGAGCAGTGTATATATTTTATATTAATTAAATAATATTATTGGGTATAATTGGGTATTGGCCATATATATGTATAATTAATGACACTTCACTTGCATTAATATGCTTAGTTAAAATGGTATTTATTACAAATAACAAGGTGTTTTGCTTTCCGGACACTTCTTAATTTTCATATTAACCATATTACTTTACGTTTTTATATTGAAGAACATTTTGATATTACACTTTAAAGCATTTTAATTGTACCTAATACTTTAATTGTACCTAAACTTCATCATTATAAATGTGTAACTATTATAATTTAGAATAAATTACATAAAGCATATTTTATTGTTAGCATATAAATAAATTAATAATAATAATAATAATAATAATAATAACATAGAATTAAAATATCTGAATAAATAATAAAATATTATAAATAAAATAAAAAATAATTTCATGTATTTGCATTGTTGCATATTAAACTACACTATATTTTTACTTAACTTAAAATCAGCTTCCAGAAATGATCAGATGTGCTCCAACATTAGGTACATTCATATCATGACTCAAAACACATCTGTTTAGCTGTGCCTTTACTGAATGAGCACTGTGCTTTCTTTTTCTTTCTTTTCTGTTTTGTTATTTTATAACCTGTTTTAACACATTTGAATCTCTTTTTATCTGTTTTAATCATCTTAAATTCTTTTAATCATTTTTATTTTCTTGTTTCTTTTTTCTTGTTGATATAAAGCACTTTGAATTATCATTGTGTATGAAATGTGCTATATAAATATACTTGCCTTGTCTAATTGTAAATAACACACACTGAAAAAAAATTATTAATTTAATTTACATTTTTTTAAGTTCAGTTGATGCAAACAATTTATTTCAGCTGAATTTAAACAAACAAATTAAGTTGAACATTACTAAATTCGTTTAAATTCAGCAAAATAAAAACTTGTTGTTTGCAAAACTCATGTTAAAATGCACATTTTTTTTCAGTATTTGACATAATCGCAACTGAAACATGAAGAGAGGGTGGGACATATAGTAGCTCCTCCCCTTTAAAAAAACGCCAATATCGTTTTTATCACAGCTCTGCCAGTGAGAGTGAATGAGCTGAAGTGCATCAAATGAAAAGCAAGAAGCGTCTTGAAGTGGGCGGGACGTCTCAGATACTAGAGAGCATTTAAGTGGTCAAGATTTAATGGGAAACGGACAACCTAGGCTGATTTTGATCATGTACCCCTATTTCTGGAGAGCACCAAATACGTTTTGGAGTTTTTTATTTTGCGAATCCATCAGAGGCCACTGTGTACACTATTTGAGATCTCAAATTTCTCTCACGAGTGCCATTCGCGCCTGCTCTTCTCACGTAAATCCACCAGAGGCCGCTGTTGACTGACTGACCACCCTCCTCCTTCCCTAAACCCAACCAATAGTGTTTTAAAAGCAATCCAGAAAAAGAAAAGCCCTCACAGCAGCCTGATTTTTACCACATTTTCAGATTTTACCACATTCTCACCCTGTTATTTAGTTTAGATAGCATTATTATTTTTTTGGACTTTTGTTTACCTGCTTTCTGGAACCATTTTTCGCCAGACTCAAATCTCGTCATCACAGTCAACTCTGCTCTGCGTCTCAAATTCTCCAATGTAAGCGGTGAGCCACTGGACAAACTGGTAACAGTGAAAAAGCAGTCCACATGAAGGTAAGCATGTCAGCTGCTTTCTCAAAAAGGAACAGCGTCATACTGCCCCATAGCATTCGTTTTAAAGATGAAATGCAGCCATACATTCCTCTAGCTACAAACTTTGCGATCTCCAGAAATGTATATAAGGCTATGATTTCAGAATGAGCCTATGTTAAAAAAACGTAAGTATGAGGTTACATAAAAAAAATATAGATCCATTTAGGCAAAAGTGACTTCCTTTGGATATTTATATCAAATCATTTATAGTTTTGGAGCACACTAGCTTATAGATATCCTTAAAACGAACATACTCATACTAACATCTAAAAAAAAGACTTTATTTTATTTTCACATGACCTTTAAGAAGTTTTTGACAGGTTTCGTCAAATTCACCAATGAATAGACAATGGGCTCCATTTTAACGATCTAGGCGCAAAGTCTAAAGTGCATGGCGCAAAAGCATTAAGGATGTGTCTGAATTCACTTCTGCTATTTTAAAGATGGAAAAATACGCTTTGTGCTGCAGCACATTGTCTAACAGGGTTGTGCTTATTCTCTTAATGAGTTAGGGGTGTGTTTTGAGCATAATGTGCATTAAACCAATCAGAGCCTCATCTCTCATTCCCTTTAAGAAGAGAGAGTTGCGTCACACCATGACGCATTTGCAACTTACATGGCAAACTTTGTAAGTGAAAGATGAAAAACTGAAAACTTCACTAGCAAAGAAAACAGTTTAACAGACCATCTAGCGAGGATAAAGAATGAGCCCCCTCCATTCAGCCACTTTCTCTTTACTTTACTTTACTTTTACTCTGCTTTACTCCTTTACTTTCGTGGATAAGAAAACGGTGGAAACTCACTCCACTGAAGAGATCCATTAGCCCACATATTTAATTTCGTTTGTTAAGCGCAAAGATTTATTTCAAAACTATTTCTAAATTCAGTTCTAATGTCCAGCAAACAAATAAATGAACAATAATTATAAAGTGTGGTCAAAAGTTATATCTAAACATGTCATATTCTTATGCCCCAGACGATGCATATGTCTCCAAAACCTGACAGGTAGACAAATCTAAACTTGTTTTTATTAAAACATATATAAATATGCATATGATAAATAATACTGCTTTTAATAACATTATAATAAAATAGCAAATTCTCACAAATAAACGGAAAAAAAGGCATGGAGGTCGTGTTTTTTTATATCTATGTAGTAAATAATTAATTTTGTAACATTTTAATTTGTGTATCCACTTGTTAAGTCGTAATGGATGAAATACTGTTTCTGGGTCCAAGCCACTACTCATTTAAATTGAGAAAATATTCATTTATGACCACTTTTTAGTCATACCACACATTAAAGTAAATTTGTAAAATGTTATAATCACTTTTTGACTTTCAGATATTACGTAATGATAAATATATTGCGATCAGGGCTTGACATTAAGTTTGATCACCAGCCTCTGTGGCTAGATTTCCAACATTACTAGCCACTCGCCATTTTCACTAGCCACACTTTTGTTGTTGGAAAAAAAAATATGCAGAAATTTGACTTTGGCATGCTAAAGTTACTTGATTTAGATGTTGTGTTATGTCCACATGCCTCCTCATTTATTTCACTTTGTGTGTTGTGTATGAGCTTGCTCAATGAGCATGAGCAAATTATTTGTGTTACATTGCAATTAGTTTTATTTCACATGACTTTTCAGGGCTCATAATTAAAGATTTACCAAATTTATCTCTGACCACAACAAAAAGAAATAATTATTTGTTAGCCTCAATTTTTTGTGTCAAAACAAGCTAAATATAGCTGTATACATGCACTTTTTAATTTAACAAAACTTTTCTTTAATTTTTTTTTTTTATAAAGAACTATTGTCATGTACAATTGAAGTCACCTATTAGCCACCTTTTGATTTTTTTTCTTTTTAAAATATTTTCCAAATGATGTTTAACAGAGCAAGGAAATTTTCACAGTATGTCTGATAATATTTTTTCTTCTTATTTGTTTTATTTCGGCTAGAATAAAAGCAGTTTTTTTATATATTTTAAAATATTTATAAATCAAAATTATTAACCCCTTTGAGCTATATTTTTTCAGATAGTCTACAGAACAAACCATCTTTATACAATAACTTGCCTAATTACCCTAACCTGCCTAGTTAACCTAATTAACCTAGTTAAGCCTTTAAATGTCATTTTAAGCTGTATAGAAGTGTCTTGAAAAATATTTAGTAAATATTATTTACTGTCATCATGGCAAATATAAAATAAATCAGTTATTAGAAATGAGTTATCAAACTATTATGTTTAGAAAATAAACAGGGGTGCTAATAATTCAGGAGGCTAATAATTCTGACTTGCTAAATGTATCTAAAATATGCACAGTAATCTGACCTGGCTAAATGTCCCAGATCAGCAGTTAACTACACATAAATGGGGAGTTAATCTCATATTAAAGCAATGCTATTGTAAAAAAAAAAGATAATTAAACTATATTAACAAAAATAACTAAGCAAAAGAAAGCTGGTAAAAAACATACAGCAAGTGATAATGTAAGGATAATCATCTGCACACAGTCAATGTTAGGCCTGTTAATAATCTGTTCAAAGAATAAATAAAATGAAAGCAGTGACCGCTGCTGCTGCTTACAAAAGGCTATATTAAAAAAATCTTGAGCTCTTGAAAGCAGCAGGACTGTGGGAGCATGATCATTGCTTTTTGTCCAGTCTATTTCATAGAGAACCGATCGCACCAGTAGCGTTCATCACATCACATCACCTGTGTGCGCGAGTGATCATCCTCTCATTCGGTATTCACCTGCTTTCTTTTGCTTGCACGAACACAGTTATTTTTGTCAGTCATGCTGCTTCTTGATTCTAAGATCACATTTGCACGAATATTGGGCCCTTCCAATTGTCGAACCCTGCTTTTAGGAAAACTACAATTGAAAAATCATTTCCAACCAGCCAAAGTTGCTAGTGGGAGTGTCTGTCTAACCTGCCACAGCTAAAATCTACCCGCATTTGGCGGGCTGGCAGTAGGGGTGTGAACCTACACTGGTCTCACGGTTCGGTTCGGTTACGATTATCATGCCATCGATTTGGTTCAATTCGATATCTCGGTGCATCGTGCTGCAGTGACAATGCTTTCCATACATAATTAGATTTTTTTCTTTACAACACAATTTTTTTTTTTATTAAAATCTATAAATATGTTTATATTTATATATTATTTGTAATAAAATTGTGTCCTTACAAATACAAGCAGTGATATATATGAACTGTACCTTTAATTTTACCTTCTCAAAAAAAAAAACACTTTTTGTGAATGTTTTAGACATTAGTTTGAGCATTCATAACAAATATACTAATGTAAATATTATCCCGCTTGCTTTTTGAGCGCTGGCAAGTTCTTACACCCTATAATTGGTCATTGTCTTCACCCGCTCAACAGAAAGGGCTGCGATTAGAAATGAAAGCGCCCCATGAGTGAAGCTGGAAAAACAGCTGCGGGTCAAGGCCGTCATACACCAGATACGGCGCGCACATGACAGTTGAAATTATCGCACACCAGACGCACACATTTGCAGGCTATTTAAAACAAAACTAATCAGATGGCGCTCTGTGGCGCGGCAGAATTATGAACAGTGTCCTGAGTTGTGGCTGGGTGCCGCGGACAGCCACTGACTTGCGGCGCTGGTGTGTGTACTCTAATTGAAACCTATTTTTAGAATTCTGAAATGCATGGTGCTGCGCGCCACCAAGCGTCGCTTCTGGCATGCGACCTGCTTTAGTCTATATGCGAATAATACGCGGTTATCAGGTAATCCGTAATAGAATAAATACAATACAATAAACTCGCACCACAGGCACGCTTGTGTCTTTATCCACAAGTATCGCTTTAACAGCCGAGAGGAGAGAAAACTTTACCTCACGAACATGCCAACGGGTCAAATGCTTAAAGTGTGTGTGTGGGGGAGAGAGAGAGAGCGAGAGAGGGGCAGTGTCAGTGAAAGATTTGCTTATTAAGTAGTAGGAGTGTTTTATTTACTCACCCTCACCTCCTTCGCCATAGTATTCTACAGCGACATTGCGCGTAGGGGATAAATGACATTAGTGCGTAATAACCGGTTATGATCTATTACTGAACCGATATTGAATTGTTCCCATCTACATTGCGGTGCACCAAAGAAATTATTAATTTTGACACCCCTAGTTGGCAGGTGTTAATGTCAAGCCCTGATTGCAACAGTGATTTCCGAAGTATTACATCGCTTTGTAAACGTTTATTATTACCATTTGTTGAGTCAGTTCACCTGTTTGTGTATTGATTTACTACTGCTTAAAATCTCCTCATGTCTGCTGTCCTGTGCCAGTTCGTCTACGTTACTATGTCGCTCTCTGTGTCTCTTCCTTGCCTGTTTCTCTTCTCCAGATGTGGTTCCGTCCTGATCCCTGCCAGCCTGCCCAGTCCAGTTTGTGTTGTTTGTTTATTTTTATTCATTAGTGTTTTTCCCCCTCGGGGTTGTTTACTTTTCCTTTTTGTTTTATTTTTATTTTTAAATAAATATCTAAGTCTGCATTTGGGTCCTCGCCTCCTTTCCCAAACGTGACATTACGAACTGGCCTATATGAGGACCCAGCAGACCCAGCAAAATGACTCCTTCCTCAGCCACATGCCACAGCTTCTCCGTCTGCATGTGCTGCGGCAATGTGGCTTGGACTTGAAGGAGTTTGCGGAGAGGTTCTGTGTGGCAGCGGAGGGGCTTGGATTTAATGACTGGGCTCTTTTGAACCTCCTAAACTATGCTCTTGATAAGTCCTTATATCCTCTGCAGATACAGAGATTGGTGGGTTACTCATACCAACAGTTTGTGGACCATATGGTACATCAAGAGGCCCATGAAAGTCCTCAGGAGAAAATCAGCTCTGTTTCACCTACATACCCGCTAGAACCCAGTTCCCTGCTGCCTCTCCCTGAGAAGAGGAGACTGAGGAGGAGAGGAACAGGCCTTACCCTCTCGTTACCCCTCTAGTGGCGAACGAACCTGCTGCAGTATCACCCGCAACAGACACTGCACCAGTCCGGATACTGCAGTGGTACCAGCCCCAGTGTGCTCACCAGTGTCGACCCCAGCCCCAGTGCGCCCGCCAGTGTCGGCTCTAGCTCTAGAGCGCCCACCAGTGTCGGCTCCAGCCCCAGTGCACCCGCCAGTGTCGGCTCCAGCCCCAGTGTGCCCGCCAGTGTCGGCTCCTAGCCCTGCCGGCACCACCCAGATGCCTTGCCCTGCCGGCCCCAGCCCGGCTCCTTGCCCTGCTGGCACCACCCAGATGTCTTGCCCTGCCGGCCCCAGCCTGGCTCCTTGCCCTGCCAGCACCACCCAGATGCCTAGTCCTGCCGGCCCCAGTCCGGCTCCTCGCCCTGCCGGCCCCAGCCTGGCTCCTTGCCCTGCCGGCACCACCCAGATGTCTTGCCCTGCCGGCCCCAGCCCGGCTCCTTGCCCTGCCAGCACCACCCAGATGCCTAGTCCTGCCGGCCCCAGTCCAACTCCTCGCCCTGCCGGCCCCAGTCCGGCTCCTCTGCCTGCCGGCCCCAGGCTGGCTCCTCGCCCTGCCGGTCCCAGTCCGGCTCCTTGCCCTGCTGGCATCACCCAGACGTCCTGCACTGCCGGTCCCAGCCCGGTCCATTGCCCTGCGGACTCCCTACAGGCCTCCAGCCCTGCCGGCTCCCCGCAGGCCACCAGCCCTGCCTGCTCCCCGCAGGCCTCCAGCCCTGCCGGCTCTCCACAGGCCTCCAGTCCTGTTTTATAATAAATAAATATCTAAGTCTGCATTTGGGTCGTCGCCTCCTTTCCCTTACACCCAAACGGCAGATAGAGCGATTGGACCTGGAAGCTGCTTCGCGTGATGTCACACTTAACAAGCAGATTGCTCTACATCATTGCGCTTGTCTTTAGACCAGCTTTTATTTGGTCAATGGTGTGGTCTATTTCACAGGTCTATTTTCAAAGTATCCATGACGTCACCCATAGGTTTCTGAACACTGCAAAAGAAGCTACAAGTAGGCGCGGCCACTGTCATCACTTTGATCGCACGTCATCACACCGACTGCGGAATACCAAACAAGGGCAAAGGCGGAGCGTGAGCGGAGCTATAGAGGCATGCTGGCATTTTGCTTAGACCTGGCTTAAAACAGACTTTTCTTTGGAGAATGGCTTAAAACTTCATTACCTGCGACTACACTGTACCTGTACACTACATCAATAAAATGTGTAGACTTTTAAAACAGCGCTGTAATACACTGAGCTACTAAACTTTGTTCTTATGACATTTTTCAACAGGAAGAAGGTGTGAATTACTTCCAAACACTTCAGATATAGTCTGTGTTAGTAAATGCAAGGCTATTGATGAAATCCAGGCATAACACTGTGTGATAACATTTCAGATGACTGTTCTAGAGCCTACAGCTAATCAATCTGTCAGATTCTGGAGTGAATTACAGGTCTAAAGAAAATTGTAAATGATAAATTATCTTAAATAAAACAAATACACTTATAGAGACGGTATTTAAGTATATAATTATATATAATACTCCTCTGGGAAATGTGGAAGGCCACGTGAATGGTTTGTGAGCACAATTAAGTGCACACAGCATGCTATAGTATCTGATAATGCAGGAAATAATCCCAAAAGGCAACTGACTGTGTAAAGAAACATTAACCAAAACAAAAATACAATGTATATGCCGAGCTCATCGGCTAATCATCCGAAATCAGCTGAGGTAAGGAGACAGCGAACAGCGAGGGCTAGCTGTCATTCAAGTGGCCACACCCTTAATTATGCAGACTTAATATAACTTAATAAAAATGAAACGGATAAGTTATAAAAAAATTCACCCCCTTCACAGTTGTCATGAAGGCTAATATTAGCTATATGCACCAAAGCCATCTTTTGTACCAGGCTGTAAACATGTTTTTATCAGCTGTAAAATTGGCCAATTTACCATTGCAGTCAGAAATCATCTGGATTTCCTGGAGCCAGCCCCCCAAGGCGAGTCGATGAATTGCAGTTTTAGTTAATTCCGTATTGGCTTCCAGAGGAAGAGCGGGAGGTTGCCGCTTGGCCTTAACACACCACTTTTATAGACTGACACACCCATGAGTCCACAAAGCAGCACAAATGGATTTGCTATTTAAATAACGTGGCACAAAAAGTGAAAATTAGGGTTGTGCTGGACTGAAAATAGCAACAAAATGTGCCAAACACGTCTTGCTCCTGGTGTACAATAGGGCCCAATGAGTCTAAAAATAAATAACAAAGTAGATAAATTAAGGAATATATCTTATTAAAATAATTTTCAAATATCTACATAGTATTTGAAAGGCAGAAGTGCTTCATCAATAAACTGACTTAAGCTGCGGTCACACTGGACTTTTCTTCCCATAGACTTCCATTCATACGCACGCGAATGCATCAGACCGGAAACGCAGGGTCATGCGTAGGGCCAGACGGAATCTGCAGACGTTTATTGCAATTTCTGCTGAGAATTTTGGTAAAAATCTGCGGATTTCTGCGGATTTATTTTGGGGGTCTCATAACTAAAACCTTAATATGTGTAATTTAAAAACTGAATAAATTCATATTTACACACATTTACTCAAGTAAATAAACAGAATTAATGATGGGCTAAAAATCTGCTGAAAATCTGCGGAATTCTGCGCGCACAGATTCCGTGTGGGCCTAGTCATGCATCAAGTTTCGCATTTCGCTTCGGTGCAAAGTTCAAGCTTGCGTGAGTTCTGCATGAGACCAATCGAGGATCAAAACATGACCTCTCTGAACAGAAATTTAAAACATGGAGCAATTGCTCACTGTTTTTAATGCCTAATCATCTTGTTTAATCCCGCCCCTTTTCGCAGCGCCGTCAGTGGCGCCCCCAGAAGATTTTCTTAGGGGTGGCAAGAAGAGGCAGCACCAAATCTTGGGGAGGCACACACAAAAACATTTATGAATTCAGTGTAATGTTATATTTTTGTTTCTAGTAAATTAAATAATGTGTTTTTAATTCATTTGATTATTACTCTGGAAATATCCCAATTAATTCCAAAAAAATCTAATTTTAATTTCTAATTCAATAAAATAAATAAAATCAATATTTAGTAAAAAAAAAAAAAAAAAACATTTTGTATATATAAATATATTTTCAGTTATTTTTTCACATACTTTTATAAGTACAGCATTCATATATGCCATGTCTAAAATGAAATAAGATTATTGAATTAATTAATAAAACAAACAAATATACAAAAGGCATTCCTATATACAAACACACACTCACTATACAGACTCTAATAATATAATTTGTCCATACTCCTTTTTGAGCCACAACATGAATACAGCTTCTTCTATTGATGTACTTTAAGGTAAATATTAAATTGCCATTGCTGTCTATTTTTTTTATAATGTCAGGGTAACAATAACAACATCATAAAAATGTGTTATGCCGATTGTACATGAGTTTTACAAAGATGTAAAGCATCAAATAAGCAGCCATTGCTGTCTATTGAAGGTGTGCATGTGCTGTCAATGACGATCGTAGAGGGGGAGGGGAAGTGAATCAACTACATCAGTGGCACCAATCAATCCACAATAATTTAGTGGCTGATCTTTATTTATTTATTTTATTGAAATGTTGTGAATTTACATAAGTACATTTAAAATAATAATATCAACAGCAAAATCATATTGGGGTGGCCACAGGGGTGGCTAGAGATTACACCACCCCTGGCCACCCCTTGGGGGCGCCCCTTAGTGCCGTGCAACAGAATTTCACAAGCTCAAACTCTAGTGTGACTGCAGCTTTAGACAGCTGCTTCTCTTTTTAACTATGTAAAATTTATATCGAAAGAAGTTGTGCTAATGACATAAGGTTTAATGTCAGACATGATGTCTGAGTAATTGTCAGCCTGGCTTTGCATACGTGACATGAGAGAATTAGTGAGATGAACAGAGCTGAAAGAGTGAGACTGGGTGAGTGACATCATGATGTTGTGTGACCTAGGAGGGCAAATCTTCTGTGTCTATATTTAGCCATCTGTGATGCTGCCCGATGAAAATGCTGCCAGAGCCACAGGCTGAGCTGGCCGGCTGCTTGCTGGTCCGGGGACCTCAATGCTGTTTCATTCTGTATATTTTTTCCTTTATTCCATACATGTGACCAACGGCTGGCCTCCAGCTCTGAAAGCACCCGCAGTCCAGAACTGTTCCAGTGCCTGTTTCTGATTGGATACACAAAGATATGGGTGGGATTTATGATTTTAGCCAGAGTCATTGGGGGAAGTTCATTTTTAGAAACAGTTTTGAATGAACAAACAGCCCTGCCTCAAGCGTGAATAGAGTGCTAATATGATGTGTTTCCCTGTTTTCTTTTTTGTTAGTATGTTATGTAGCTGTCTGTGCATGTATACGTGTATGTATATTTAAATCAACTGAATTTGATCTAGCTGATGCAGATCTGGAAACACCATTTTGAGCCCTATCCTACATCAATACGGTGCCAGGGATAAGCTCGAACCAGCAATCTTCTTGCTGTGAAGCGATAGCACTACCTACTGCGCCTCCTCACCAGAATTAAGAAACCCATAACATTTGGAACCACTTGAGGATTAGAAAATATTGAGTAAATCAAAATTTTTACATTTTTTTAAGTTAAAAGCAGAGAGCAACATGAAAGCAGTGTGCTTTTCAATTCAATTCAATTCAATTCACCTTTATTTGTATAGCGCTTATACAATGTAGATTGTGTCAAAGCAGCTTCACATGGAAGATTATAGTCAATTGAAACAGTGTCAGTCCAGTTTTCAGTGTTTAAGTTCAGTTCAGTTTAGCTCAGTTCAGTGTGGGTTAATAATCACTACTGAGAGTCCAAACACTGAAGAGCAATTCCATCAATGCGCAGCTCTACAGATCCCGAACCATGCAAGCCAGTGGCGACAGCAGCGAAGAAAAAACTTCACCAATTGGCGAAAGTGAAGAATTTAAAAAACCTTGAGAGAAACCAGGCTCAGTTGGGCATGACCATTTCTCCTGTGGCGCCGGAAGCTAGAGAATGCTGGACCTCAGCAAAGACTCTGCTGTCCTTGGAGCGTCACAGGAATCAGTCTCATGCTCTCCACTCCTACATGACCACCACAGCAGCTGCTCAGGATGCGGCCTGGTCCAGGATTGTGAAAACCTCGGGATCATCTCGTCGATGGTCTTGGATCGCATCAGTGGCGCTGCATAGTCTGAGGGCCTCGGGATGAGAACCCCCAGGTGGAAATAGAGAATAAGAGAATAATTAGCGTAGCTGCTGTTCATAGTGTATATAAACGAGATGCAAAAAAAACCTGTGTGGGGCACAATCATGCGTCATACCGCTAAGTGATGCACTGAGTGTATGCTTTGCTAAAAAGTTTTTTAATCTAGTTTTGAACTGTGAGAGTGTGTCTGAGCCTCAGACATTATCAGGAAGGCTATTCCAGAGTTTAGGGGCCATAAATGAGAAGGCTCGACCTCCTTTACTCGACTTTGCTATTCTAGGTGCTACCAGAAGCCCTGAGTTTTGAGATCTTAAAGAGCGGGTTGGATTGTAGCGAGACAGGAGGTTGGTTAGATAAATAGGAGCTAGATTATTTAAAGCTTGGACAACATAGGCTCATTCTGAAAACGTAGCCTTATATACATTTCTGGAGATCACAAATTATGTAGCTAGAGGTATGCATGGCTGCGTTTAGTCTTTAAAATGAATGCTACTTTGTGCAACAACAGGGTTTGAGTCAAAGTACAGTTGCAGAAAGCAGGTAAGACTCGAGGGTTTATGGGAGTATGTCCAACCAGTCCACATGTGTTTTGTGGACTTGGAGCGAACATGTCCCTTGTGGCATTCTGTGGAAGAAGGAGTATGTAGAAGTAGGCATTCTAGGAATATGGGGTCAGAGGCGTTCTGTTAAGGGCTGTCTTGTCCCTGTGTGAACACAGTAGGAGTTTGGTTTGCATTGCCGGCAATAAGTCTGACTTATTTCCAGTGCCTGTTGGACTCCAGCAGGGCTGCTCTTTGTCACCAATTCTGTTCATACTTTTTATGGACAGAATTTCAAAGCTCAGCCTTGGGTTGGAAGAGGTCCGGTTGGGCGACCACATGATTTCATCTCTGTTATTCGCAGACAATCATGTTCTGTTGGCTTCATCAAACATGGACCTTCAGCATGCACTGGGGTGATTTGCTTCGAGTGTGACACGGCGGGGATGAGAATCAACACCTCCTAGTCTGAGGCCATGGTGCTCCACCAGAAAAAGGTGGTTTGCCATCTCCAGTTTGGAGGAAAGTCCTTACCCCAGGTGGAGGAGTTCAAGTATCTTGGGGTTTTGTTCACGAGTGAGGGAAGGATGGAACGTGAGACTGACAGGTGGATTGGTGCAGCGGCAGCAATAGTGCGGTTGATGTATTGGTCCGTTGTGGTAAAGAAGGAGGTGAGCCGAAAGGCAAAGCTCTCAATTTACCTGTCTATGTATGTTTTAACTCTCACCTATGGTCATGAGCTTTGGGTCATGACCGAAAGGACAAGAACTCGGATACAAGCGGCCGAAATAAGTTTCCTTCACAGGGTGGCAGGGCACACCCTTATAGATAGGGTGAGAAGCTCTGTCACCTGGGAGGAGCTCAGAGTAGAGCCGCTGCTTCCCCACATCGAGAAAAGTCAGCTCAGGTGGCTTGTGCATCTCTTTCAGATGCCTCCTGAATGCCTACCTAGGCAGTTGTTCCAGGCATGTCCCACAAAGAGGAGGCCTCAGGGACCATGTCTTTCGGCTGGCCTGGGAATGACTCGGTATTGGAGGAAGTGCGGCCTGGAAAAGTGGAAGAAAATTAGATGAGATGAGTAAATAACAGAATGAAAATGTGGTAAAATCTGAAACCGTGGTAAAAAAAAAATCAGGTGGCTGCGGGGGCTTTTATTTTTTACTAGAATGATTCTGAAAACACTGTCGGTTAGGTTTAGGGAAATGGGTGGGTCAATCGGTGCTTCTGAAAACACTATTGGTTGGGTTTAAGGAAGGCGGAGGGTGGGTCAGTAGATCGTCAGTTAGTGAGTCAGTCAGATAGTTGACAGCGGCCTCTGGTGGATTTACATGAGAAGAGCAGGTGTGAATGGTACTCATGAAAGAAATTTGAGATCTCAAAAAGCATACACAACAGCTTCACGAAAACCCAAACTTAAAAAATAATGTACTTCCTTGGATGTATTTGGCGCTCTCTAGAAATGTATATAGGGGTACGTATTCAGAATAAGTCTGGATTGGCTTATTCTTCAAAATGGCAAATTGGATGTTGGATAATTGGAAATTATGATATAATAAATGATCGGTGGAGTATTTCAAAACTAAGTTTCATATAGATTTAAATTACATAATATGATTTTCCAAAACCTATTATTAGGTTTATATGGAATCTGCATCCATAGATATCTGCTGACTTACCAAAAAGAGCATTAATAAGTCTCAGCTGACCATTTGGGACAGGATTATTAAAAACAGTTTTAGTACAAATAATATTGTACAAAAAAATTACAAATATTTCTAGCTCATTATTGATATTAACTTATATTATTATAAATATTACATTAAATATAGATTTATTTCGTTTTTATATTAATATCAGCATTATTATTATTAAAGAATATGCAAATGTTTATGGTTTATGTGCAATACAGTTTGTCAAGTTATATTTTCTGTCTATTAGTAAATATATTTTATGAAAGACTTACCAAGACTTTACCAAACAAGTGGTTCTAATCAGATATGCATTTGTAAACCTTAAATGAAAGTTAAAAAGCAAATATATTTTTTTTATTTGATCTTTTTTTACTTTCAAAATCATTTCGCATAACGGTGCACTTTTCAATGATTCAATCCCAAGTGTCTGGCAAAGATGCATTACCATTTCCACTTGTTTTTAGATTTCATCTAGACCCTTCCTTCTTATTTCATCATGCTCTACTTCTTTCTCACAACATGTCTTATAATGATGATGTGTTAGGTGAGTAGGCAGAGAGCAGGCTTTTGTGGCTGTCTAAACGCATTCGGCCACATGAGTGACTGTGATATGAGAGAAATTCTATCAAATGTGTTTTTCAACTAGCTCTGCAAGAAGTGCTCAAGAGGTCTAAAATTAGACTGCGTTTCTAACATTGTCCACTTGTGACCAGATGACAAAAAGCACCTCTTGTGAAAACAAGGCCAAAAGATCTTCAGATTTTCTTCTCTGTTTGAGAAAAGGGCTGGCAAACTTAAATGACTAAATGACGTAATTAAAAGACATCTCGACTGCATATGCTCGACAAATGGGCTCGGACATTTTGAGTGATCAAACAGATGCTTTGCACTTGATTACGTGATATAAAGCTGAATTGAAGATGAATGGTGCTGCTGCTTTGATAACATGGCAGAGGCTTGCATGTTTTGGCGAGGTTTTATTGCAATATTTTCCGTGGCGTAAGCTCCAGCGCGGCAGATGCTGGATTAAATTAGACACAAATAACTCAATCGGCAGCATGACACAAATCAAGTTTTAGCCAGATTAATTCTGGAAGTATATCCATGCAGATGAAAACAGCTTAAAGGTGTGAGATTTTTATTATTTTTTTTTTTGTGTGTTACAATATTTTCTTCTTTTCCAGCTTAACACAATCTTCAATAAATAAGACACTGGTTTGTTGATTCCTCCATAAACTGTAATTACTTTGACTTCATCTATATATCCAGACTAGATCAACAAATAGTAAAGCATTTCAGATGGAGTTATGCGTTTGTTGGTTAATGAAAAGAGTGTTCAGGAAAACTATTTGGAAAAAAAGTCACACATTTTAGCTAGTGACACAGAAATGAAAGACTTAGCCTATTAAAAAAGAAGGATAATAAGGACATTTTTCACCAGCATTCTTGCAGTTTTCTCCATCACGTTACATAACACATGTTGTTTATCGTCATAAATAGCCAGTGGTGTTTGATTTTATAAAGCCTCTAGTTTGATGCAAGTGGAGGATTTAAAAATCACTTTGCAAACTAGATTCTGTTAAAGCAAGGAGACCTTGTGTGACAGTGATTTTACTAGTACAGACTTTGCTTGTAAAACCCCCAACTCATGCAGAATCAGTCAAGCACACAGACTCCATCCATCCATTCGCTACAGAACATTGTTTATTCTGGCACACAGACTCAAATGGTTTATAAAACACTGACAAAAGTGATGTGACTTAATACACTAATACACTAACTCTGGTTAGACCTAAACTGCATTTCGTTTCCTTGTACTTGTACATGTGTGATGACAATAAAGTTGAATCTAATCTAATCTAATCTAATGCCAGATAATTAGTAACACAGATACAATGCTAAACAATTATTAATTTGTTTGTGAGCTGATTTGCAGCACTTTTGGGGGTTCTAAATCCTATTTGCACTGCAATATGCAATTCTGAATCTGTACCCCTATATACATTTCTGTAGAATGTCAAATACATCTCAGGAGCTATGTTTTTGCAAATCCACCAAAAGCTGCTGCTTGTGCACATTTCAGATCTCAAATTTCTCTTGCGAGTGCCATTTGCACCTGCTGTACTCGCATAAATCCACCAGAGGCTGTCAACTGACTGATAGTGTTTTCAAAAGCACTGATTGACCAGCGGCCACCCACTTCCCTAAACCCAAACGACAGTGTTTTCAAAAGCAATCCAGAAAAAGAAAAGTCCTCATGGCAGCTTTTGTTTTTGTCTTACCTGCTTTCTGGAACTTTCTGAAACCCTGTCATCGCAGTTAACTTCGCTCCAAGATATAAGTCCTCTGACAGATGCAGTGAGCCACTGGACAAACTGGTAACATGTAAAAAGCCATCAACAGTATATGGAGGTAATGCAATCCAGGCTAATTCTGAAAACGTACCTCTATATACATTGTACCTCCATGTACATTTCTGGAGACCACCAAATACATCTTAGGAGCTATGTTTTTTGCAGTTTTTGTTTTTACAAATCCGCCAGAGGCCACTGTGTATGCTTTTTGAGATCTCAAATTTCTCTTGCGAGTGACATTCACGCCTGCTGTTCTCGCATAAATCCACCTGAGGCTGCTGTTGACTGACTGTTTGACTGACTGACTGATCAATTAACTGACCCACCCTCCTTCCCTAAACCCAACCAATGGTATTTTTAAAAGCACAGATTGACCCGTAGCATTCGTTTTAAAACTGAAATGCAGCCATACGTACTTCTGGCTACATAATTTCAGAGGATCCAGATGATCCAGAAATGTATATAGGGCTACATTTTTAGAATGAGCCTATGTTTAAGTGGTCAGCTGGTAAGCGCGAAAAGGAACAGCATTATACCGCCCTGTAGTGTTCGTTTTAAAGATGCAATGCAGCCATACGTACCTCTGGCTACATTATTCGTGATCTCCAGAAATATACATGGGGCTACATTTTCAGAATAAGCCTATGTTGGCAATATGTGTGTTTGGTTAATGAATATAACATTATATAATGAGCATACTGACATATATGTAAACATGGTGAAGCAGGACACTTTGAGTGTCCTTGTAAGCCAAATAGCAACCAAAAAACTTTTTTTTTTATTCAAAGTTGCCAGAAGTGTTCTCTGATGGGGGTAGGGTTAGAGCACAGCAAGTACAGTATGTACAGTTGTAGCCTTTGCCTTTCAAATAAGCCACTGTAGATACCAAATGATTAACTAAAAGTAAAGTTATTATTTGTAGTTTCTAAAACTTGGATAGGCGACAAGACTTTTGTCAGGTAGTGTATAGGCTAGTGTGCTCCAAACTGACCAATCAAATGTTCTCTAGAATTTGAAGTTTTTTTGCCTCCTACAAAATAAATAAGAACTAGAAACCAACACAATGTAGATCTGAACTTCACCACATTTAATAGTCACAATAATAAGGGAAGGGGAAAAAATAAAACCCAGGATGCTGAAACAAGCTGTGCACATGCACTGTACATTCACCTACACAAGCACAGGCGGAGAAAACTCTTTGGTTACTCACATACACCATCAGCATACAGACAACAAAGATTTCCAAAAGTTAAACACAAATCAAAATATAGTATTTTACACACAAAACAACACCATACAGCACTATATGGGATATAAGGATTCAAATCATGTGAATATGCTTTTCTTTGGTGTAAATGTAGACAGGTTTTGTGCTAATGTCACACAAACGTCTGCTGTGCACATACATACAGTCAAAGTCAGAATTATTTGCCCCCCTTAGTTTTTTTTTCTTTTTTTAAATATTTCCCAAATGATGTTTAACAGAGCAAAGACATTTTAACAGTATGTCTGATAATATTTTTTCTTCTAGAGAAAGACTTCTTTGTTTTATTTCGGCTAGAATAAAAGCAATTTTTTTATTTTAAAAAAGCATTTTAAGGTCAAAATTATTAGCCTCCTTAAGCTATATATTTTTTGAAAGTCTACAGAACAAATCATCGTTATACAATAACTTACCTAATTACCATATCCTGCCTAGTTAACCTAATTAACCTAGTTAAGCCTTTAAATGTCACTTTAAGCTGTATAGAAGTGTCTTAAAAAATATCTAGTCAAATATTATGCACTGTCATCATGGCAAAGATAAAATAAATCAGTTATTAGAAATGAGTTATTAAAAATATTATGTTTAGAAATATGTTGACAAAATATTATCTCCATTAAACAGATATTGGGGTAAAAATAAACAGGGGGGCTAATAATACAGGGAGGCTAATAATTCTGACTTCAACTGTATAGCCTGCTCCAGTCCAGAGAAATGAAAGCACAGAATTATATTTGAGAGTCAGTGCTGACCACAAAATGTATCAGGACCCATTTAAAATCTTCACTGAATACTATATTTCAAAGTGGAGAAACAGTTAGAACTAGCATTACAATAAGACTGGCTGTCTTGAGCTGTCATATGGAGCTTAAGCACAACTGTTCAAACAAAACGTTATTGACTTTTTTTTAAGAGAAATGGCTGCTCAAAATGTTGCACACTATCTTTGAGTTTCACTTGAAAAGATGTCAACATGTCTAACAAAACTGCACATTCCAAAGAACGTAAAAGTGAACCATTTCAGTAGAATGAATGTGACTTTTCAAATAAGAGAGAACTATTTAGGACAAAGTGACTTGCTAAAAGAAGAGGACACAAATTGATGTAGTGGAATGACTCTCAAATGCTATGCATGCAGTGTAAAACAAAATCATTCAGAATGAAGATATCTAAATGATCTAACTATTGTATGTGAGAAATTCTGTTTAACGTAACCCAATGTAGCACAATGAACTGTACTGCTTGAAATGTCTCTACATTCAGCATAAAAGGCAGACGAATTTAAGCTGCAGTGAAATCAAATTTAATCAAGCACTGCATATGACAAAGCATGCAGGCTGCTAGAAAGAATTGGACTTGTAAACATATGAAAGAGAGGATAAAGAGTGTTTTTTGTTTGTTTGTATGCATCAATAGTTTTTCTTTTTTCTAATACATGCCTTGCATTTTTTTGCATTCACAAACTGCAGTTGTTGTCATTTATAATGGATTTATAAAGCATAAATAGTCCTCACCTTAGATTAGGTCACAAAACTGGATGAAGTTGAGTTAATAAAACATTTATTAACATACAAATTAACTATTAGCACTGTATATGCTGAATTAATAGGAGTTATAAATGTTAATTTGCATAGTTTGTTAATCATTTACTAACTCGTTCTGAATGATCTTAAAAAAACACAAACTATGCTTAAATAACTGGTTTGTAAATAACGCAATACTTAATTTAGTAATGAAAAATAAATCATTTACAAAGTATGAAAACACAATCATTAAGCACATTATAAATGTGGTTACAAGTCAAGAATAGAGCATTTGTATCTTCAGTTTTAAACAGCTTACTAACATCTATTAATGTAGAGTTAATGCGATAATGAATTCACTATTTGCTAATGCTTAATAAATGGTTCATAGTGTGTAGTTATTATAAAGTGTTACCCAAAAATCTCATTTCAAAGCTAAATTTTTTTACTGGTGTTATCTTTGACTAATATAACAATTTGGTTGATGATCTAAAACATTAAATTGTGACAAACATGCAAAAAAAGAAATCATTAAGGGGGGGGGATCATTTTCACACCACTGTGTGATATATAATAGTTGATTTATGATGTTTTTTTATGTCAAAAATATGATCATTGTACATTATGTTCATGCTGGCATTAAATTGTGTGTAATTAAATCAAATGACCTCCTCAGTCCTTTTTTTATTATTTTAGCTTATTTTGTGTAGCTAATACATGCATAATTGCATAATTAGTTCTCTTCGCAAATCTTTGAAGTTGTTTTCTACAATTATAATGTTTCAGCACAGGTGTTCTATTTGGGTCACTATGTGTGGGTGGTTAAAGTCATATGTACTTATGTCAGTGCTGTTTTAATGCATATTTGCTGCTGTTGCCTGTGTACTTGGTGTTTTAAATAATTATAGTCACCATTTTTTGCATTTATTAAGCTTAAGCTAACACATTAAATCTCATGAAGAAAAAAAAAAAAAGCTTCCATCACTGGTAAAAGTAAAGTATTTGACAAAGCATTTTGGAACATCCATGTTAACAAATGTGGGCAATATGTGATAACGTAGAAGTTTGGGGTCATGGGTTCCAAAACCATGTGAGCAGTTTTTTTAATCATGTGAATGTGATTTTAATACAAGACGTGAAGCTCGTGACAATATTTTTGTGCAAATATGTTATGTTCAGGGCCGTCATGGTGGTGCAGTGGGTACCACAATCACCTCACAGCAAGAAGGTTGCTGGTTCGAGCCTAGGCTGGGTCTGTTGGCATTTCTGTGTGGAGTTTGCATGTTATCCCCATGTTAGCGTAGGTTTCCTCCAGGTGTTCCGGTTTCCCCAAACATTCCAAAGACATGCGCTATAGGTGAATTGGATAAGCTAAATTGGCTGTGTAAAACATATACTGGATAAGTTGGTGGTTCATTCCGCTGTGGCGACCCCGGATTAATAAAGGGACTAAGCCGAATAGAAAATGAATGAATGTTATGTTTATAAATTAGTGCTAAATCAATAAATGTTATTAATTTACATTAATAAATGACTCATCATGAAATACTTTTGATTAAAAATTTAATCAAATTGTTTAAACCACAGTAAATTACAGCTCTCACACTCATTGTCCAAAACTACAGTACACCTCCTATACAAAAATTCTCATGTCTCATTTATACAGTGGGTACGGAAGGTATTCAGACCCCCTTAATTTTTTCACTCCTTGTCATAGTGCAGCCATTTGCTAAAATCATTTAAGTTCATTTTCCCCCTCATTATTGTACACACAGCACCCTATATTGACAGAAAAACAAAAAAATTTTTGCAGACATTTTTGCAGATTTATTAAAAAAGAAAAAGTATTTTTCCTAAGTATTCAGACCCTTTGCTTAGGATTAAGTAGAAGCTGTCACGATCACCAGGGCCCGGTTTTTCAAAAGTAATCCACTAGGATTTTGGATAACGGATTGGATCAAATCTTAAAAATGGGTTTTTCAAAAGAAAAAATGGATTACATAACCGGATTAGATCACGTAATCCAATCTTGGTTTTGATCCGGATCAAACCTTTAGTTTAGGTTTTTCAGACCTTTTTTGTAGGATTTGGATCACTTTGATCCAAAAAATCTGGATTAAAATGAATCCCATCAGAAGGGTGGATTCAGTGTGGATTTCATGCCCAAAATGTAATGAAAACTTAAAAAATGTATCAAATAATACTATATTTGGATCATGCAGAAGTATCTTACAAGAGATCCTACTTATTCCTAAGGTTTTAATTGTATTTGTTTATCCATCAGGTAGGCTTTAACGTATTCAGCCTTTCAGTAAAGGCCTACAGCAAAGTAGAAAGAGTTTGGCCTCATAAAATAATCCCCCAAACAGATGTCAAAATTGACCAAAAATTTCATTCTGTCACTAATATAAATGTATACATACTTATCACAATGGAAAATATTTTTGTTTTTAGAATATTTATTAGTGATGTATGCAATGATAAAAGAATAACCAAAAAAAATAAAAAATGCAAAGCATAGCAATCACTGATTTTTGAAATTACTTTCAACAATTGCAAAAAGAGACTAAAAAGGCAGAAGCACAGCTTCATCTGGCAGAGGAACAACTGACTCTGACCAAGCTGCAGCAAACCAACGCCGGACTTGAGATTCGCCTCCTAAAGGCTACGCTCAGACAAGCTGGTCTCTCCACATCAGATGAAGATCAGTCTAAAATTATTGAGGAGTTTTTGGCATTAAGTCTTTTTTAATTCAATACATCTATATTTGAAACTTTTTTTTTGTTTTTTTTTTAATGTGTGTGTTTTCATTTCAATTAAAAATAAAGTTATATTGACCTCACACTGGCTATTCTACTTGTTGCTCTTTAAATATCTATAGTTCTACAATGTGATTTCCTATCCTGTTTGAGCACTGGTTATCCAGATTTAGTGATCCTGAAAAGTTCCTATCCAGATCAGATTGATCCATTCCGATGTTGCTTTGAAAAACTGGCTCCAAAAGTAAGATGGATTACGTGATCACGGATAGCAGAAAAAGGATTACTAAATCCGGATCAATTATATCCGGATTAAACCTTTTGAAAAACCGGGCCCAGGGATCTGGACTATATGGATCGCTGGAAAACATGCACTATTGCTAATAGACTACAAATCCGCCATTTCATGACTACAACTCCAACGCTATCTCATGGCAATTCGTAACTTTTTCATTTAGTGACTAATTCGTATGAATTTGTACGATCTAATTCGTACGAATTAGTACGATTTGCTCATCACCCAAAGATGGTTAGGGTTATAGGTGGGGTTAGGTGCCAAGCCTTCTTTTTAAAATCGTACATTTTCATATGACTCAACTCATACGAATTTGTACGAATTAGCCACTAAACTGACAAAACGTAAAATACTTACATTTTCTTGTGAGATTAGGCTGACAACTCCATACATGCACTCCACTCACACATACACATGTTCCTGATCCTGACTGATTGCACACACATCACCAGAGGATTGTCAAGGACTGATTATACTCACTATTTAAGCAGTACAAACACTAAATCTAGTCACGGAGTCTTGTTATCAGTTAAAGTGACATTACAACGCGTTTCAGCCATTTTTAGGTCTCTCCAGAGATGCTCAATTGGGTTTGGCTAGGCCATTCAAGACTAGTCACAGAGTTGTTGTGAAGCCACTCCTTCGTTATTTTAGTTGAGTGCTTAGGGTCATTGTTTTGTTAGAAGGTAAACCTTTGGCCTAGTCTGAGCTCCTGGGCATTCTGGAGAAGGTTTTCGTCCAGGATATCCCTGTACTTGGCCCTGTCGTCCTGTCCCTGCAGCTGAAAAACAGCCCACAGCATGTATTGGGACTGTATTGGGCAGGTGATGAGCAGTGCCTGGTTTTCTCTACACAAACCGCTTAGAGTTAAGGCCAAAAAGTTCTTTCTTAGTCTCATCTGACTAGAAAATCTTATTTCTCACCATCTTGGAGTCCTTCACGTGTTTTTTTTAGCAAACTCTATGCTGGCTTTCATGTGTCGGGCCACTCTGCCATAAAGCCCTGACTGGTGCAGGGCTGCAGTGATGATTGACTTTCTACAACTTTCTCCCATCTCCCAACTGCATCACTAGAGCTCAGCCACAGTTATCTTTGCATTCTTCTTTACCTCTCTTACCAAGGCTCTTCTCCCCCGATAACTCCAAGAAGGGTTCTGATTGCCCCAAACATCTTCCATTTAATGATTATGGAGGCCACTGTGCTCTTAGGAACCTTAGGTGCAGAACACCTGTTTTTGTAACCTTGGCCAGATCTGTGCCTTACCACAATTCTATCTCTGAGCTTTTCAGGCAGTTCCTTTGACCTCATGTTTCTCATTTGCTCTAACATGCATTGTGAGGTGTAATGTCTTATATAGACAGATGTGTGGCTTTCCTAATCATGTCCAATCAGTATAATCAAACACAGCTGGACTCAAATGAAGGTGTAGAACCATCTCAAGAACGATCAGAAGATTATTTTTTCTTCATAAAGACATACAGAGAGGAGTGTATCCTACTAGTGGTTTGTTAAACCCACTCACCTGTGTGGAGCCCACTCAGAATTGCACAATATAAAAATAATAAGAATAATTTCTAAATTATTATATAAAAAAAAAAAATTGAGTACATAATTCATGATCTCTCTAGAAATGTATATAGGACTACGTTTTCAGAATGTTAGAGGAGAGTGTGTCCTACATGTGGTTTGTTCACACCACTCACCTACGTGAAGCACACTCAGAATTGCAGAATTGGACAATTAAATGATTAAAGGTGCAGTATGTAAGTTTGACCCCCAGTGGTTGAACTAGGTATTGCACTCCTGCATCAAAATAAACGCAAGTGTGGGTTACCAGAGTACAGGAGCGAATTATTTAAACCGTGTTCTAAATAAAAGCAACGACACGTGATTGAGGGAATATTCTCCATATTACAAGGAGTTTTGGTTCTAACCAATACCTCGAATTGATATATTAGAAACGGCTTCTTTTTCTCACAGCTGAACAACAGAAACCTCTGACAGTGATCACCTCAGGTAAACCTTGTGTGCTTTATTCAGTGCTAACTGCTAACAGTGTGAGTTTGAATGCCATTTTACAGGACATGTATTGCCATATACTGAAAGCAGCAGCAGATATTTCACCTCAGATCTTGAAATACAATAAACCGTTTGAAATTGAACTTTAGAACTAAACACAGAGTGATTCAGCATCTACATTTAATAATGGCGAAGAGGGCTAACATGTATTAAATTATAAACTTTACAGTTTCGTGAGTAAGTGCATATTCTGTGCTTCTGAAAGTCGTGTTTCATTTGGTGAAAACAGCCAAACTGCGTATCACTGCGTATCTCATCACAAAGCGTGTTGTTAGGACACGCGTTTACAATGTCACCTGCTCACCTAATGTTTACAATTATAATATTTATATCCTTTGCTAATTAATAACCTCATGTGGAACTGAATCTGTCTCATTTCGACGTCTGATACTGTCCACGGTCACGGACGCATGCATTCAGGGCTTTTCTGAATGAATGAATGAAATACGCTGTTTTTCAACAAGGCAACCCGGGTGCTGAAATATACTTGGCTAAACTGGCATTGTGCAGGTTAAATTTACCTAAACAAAGACAGCGTTCCGGCATGGAAAAAAACATTTTCAAAGCAGATTATCTGACTTTAGTTAAACAAGTATGTTCACTTGGGATGTTTCTTAAATATCTGCACATATATTATGGTATTTTTATGCTTTAGAAGAGTCAAAAACTTACATACAGCACCTTTAACTATTGATGAAACAAATGAGTCTTCAGGTGTTTCTTGGAAATGGAGACTCAGCTTCATGCATAGAGTTTGGCAAGTCATTGCACTAGGATGAAACGTTAAAGGTAAATGTCATTGAGATAGATTTTATGCCCCTTTTTGGTTACCCCTGTTTAGTCACAGAGCACAGGTTACTGCCAGGCACAAAAACCTGAAGAAGATAGCTTAAAGGTGCAGTGGGTGATTGTCTTTAGAAACTATTTTTTGTTAAGCTGGATTAAAGTCTCACCACATTTCAATAGAAACAATGATTAAAGTAAATGATCTAAACATATTATATGTATTTTTATATTCTGGGTAAGGCATAAGACTAAAAAATGTTCATCCAATTTAAGTTTGTCAGGCCGATAATTCTCATAATTTTGGTAAGTAGCCCAAACTGTGTCAACAAATGTAGATTTGTACATTTGGGCAGCCCTGTTCACGCAGACAGATTCCCCAGCATGTGCACACGAGAGACTGACAGCAGTAAAAACAAATGCTAAATCAAAACTTTTTGAAATCCTGAGTCAGTTTTGGAGTTACTTTTGCATGCTGGAGGAAGGATGACACCATGAAGTATTTCTTTTAGACAGGTAATGTTATGAAGTATTTTAGTCACGCAAAGCATATGTAGATTGTGTTGTTTTACGAATGGGTTATATGCACGAAAGTGTTGTTCAGCCACTGAAATCTTGCGGCGATAGATTGATGTGACTATTTTCAGTTTCATAAGGGACTTTTTACAGCATCAATAATGTAGATTTTTATTTAGTTTAACAACAAAACATCAGTAAATAGCGCTATTCCGCCTAGCCTGCTGTACTGAGGTGAAGTTGGTTTTATATTTAAATTGGTTTATTTTTGAACAATGACAACCTGGGATGTGCTCCCTATATTGTTTACTATGCTACTTTGAATATTCTGTCTAAAATTGCACGTAAGTATGGCTTAGCAATAAGTGTAATTCCTGCACACCGCCGGCCAACCACTAAGCATAGTCACTTTAGGACAAAGCGTGTGAGAGAGTGAGACCAGTAATCCTTGCATGCATGAAATATTGCATATTATGACAAGTTTTGCTTGCTACACAACTGAAAATGTGCAAGATATAATACAGTTTTTCATTCGGAGTAGTATTAAGTTTTCGAACTGGCGCATGACATGATCTAGTGGGTTGTGTACTGTCATGTTTACGGTACACGTTCGTGATTTCAGAAGGCGTGGCTTTGGATGAAAGGGAAGAGACATTAGCTGCTTCCCAAATGGCACACTATGCACTTACACACTCAACAGTATAGTATAAGTATGTAGCGTCGTCCCAAATGGAACACTAATGTTTTTTTACAAAGTTCAAACCGTTTCCCTGATGATGTTTGACAGTTGCCAAATTAGTGAAATAAATACCAAAGTACCAAATAATACCTGCTATGAGTATAACCACATTCATCATCAGGAGGCGCTATAAACACTCTCAGAGTAGAATTTTGCTTTCAAATTTTATGAATTGAATTAGTGCATCATGCGGGTAATTAAAGCACATTTATTATTTTTAGAGTTTTCAGTATGAACGCATTACTTACACTATTTATACTACAAAATGGTGTAGAATAGTGCATAAATATGCGATTTGGGACGCACCTTGTGTTTTCAAAGCTGTTATGCTAATGGATAGCATTTTGGCAGATCACCGCACCTTTAATATGGATATTTAAATATTTATGAGTAGTTGCTGATGAAATACTTAATAGTGAAAAAACACTATCATATGTAAACATGACATTTACAGTACACAGTAATGCAAAAAAGTCCCTTTAAACAACTGTAAAATGAGCCTTTTATTGATGCGAATGAGCCAGAGGCCTGTGTTTTGTTGGCATTTACACTGTGCAGATTTCCTAGAAGCACTTGATTAAAAACTTAATTTGGCTACATGTAATCAATCCTCTCCATCCAGACAGCACTGTGACTATGGGTCAGCATGCTATTGTTGTCACACACAACTGCTATTCAGAGTATCCGCGACTGTTGAGTGACTTTAGGGAGCATTTTCCAACACAGAATTCTTGAGGCTACATCAAATGTCCGACCTGACATTATACGCTATGATCTTACTCAACACACTGGCCAATGTGACCTTGAAAAATGCCTAAATGGAAACATCACTAAACAGGATATGGTTCTACAAATAACCAATGAGCCATTGATTACCGTTAGCAACAAGCAAAGGGACTGTGCTGCGTACCCTAACTGACTCTTTCACAAACAGACGCACACACAAACTCGCTGGCAGTTCGCTCAAATGCACTTTCCATCACTTGCAGGCATGGTAAATGCGATATGGCCTCCCCACTGCCCGTCTCACACTAGCAACAGTTATACAGGGCTTTTAAGGGCTCAAACACAGAGTAATTAAAAGTTCCGCCATAAGCACTGTGGGCAAAAATAAACACTATGACTACTTGACTAATAGCAGTAAGCATTTTAACAAGTTTGCCCTATTAACTTTAGATATAACCACCTATTTTTTTTAACTCTTCTTGAGTGACCTGGGGGGGAGGGGGGAGCTTAAAAACATCTAAAAAGCTGTATTATTGAAAGTGAAGCCCAGTGGCGACTTGTGCAACAGCCCGTTGGACTTGGCTGAAATGTTTACAAAAGCGTCCGCTCTCGTTTTGGACGCTGGTGGATGGGGGTAATGGAAAGTGACACTATCTTGCCAGCATTTGGCTGCAGGATATTTCCCAGCAATCCCCACACACAGGAAGTCCAGTGCACTCATAACTTAGGGGAGGTCTCGGTATGAATGTGACCACAGCAGCCAGTGACAATGTCACATTATGGAACAGCCGCTCTGTCTGTCGCACATATTACAATACATGACAAGTCAGACAGAGGATCACAGCTGCTGTTTTAACCAACTGAAGCTCATCGTATATAAGAGATGATATGGGTAGAAGCGAATGGGTTTCACATTTTTAACGCAGTAACGCAAAGTAAAATTGTTCAGGCTACCTGTGGGTGGCCAAAATTGGAAGTTTGCAGCATGTTTTCCCATTAGCAGCACCGGCTCTCACTGATTCTTAGTAATGTGTGATGTCCCTGCTGAAAAATTTGGCCATTTCCAGGCTGGTTTCCAGCCATTTCCAGCCTGGTCTTAGCTGGTCATGCTTGGAGTAGACCAGCTAAAACCAGCTTGACCAGCCAAAACCAGCTTTGTCCAGCTTAAACCAGGCTGGTCAAGCTGGTTTTAGCTGGTTTAAGCTGGTCATTTTCCAGCCTGACCAGCTAAGACCAGGCTGGAAATGGCTGGAAACCAGCCTGGAAATGGCCAAAACCCCTCTAAAACCAGGCTGGCCGACTAGCTAAAACCAGCCAACCAGCTTAGGCTGGTTTAAGCTGGATTTTTCAGCAGGGGTATTCTGCAAGCAGATAACAGTGACTATGTTTACATGAACACCAATAACTGAATTATTTGCCTTAAACTGAATAAGACAAAAATATGATTAAGGTGTTTACATGAGTTGCTTTTTGAATGTCTCTTTCATGATCCCATTTTACATGTTATAACACATAATTCGATCATCTCGTCAATTTGATCAATCGTCATTACGTCCTCGCGTAGTTTCATGTAATTTCAGGTTTTTAATTTTTTATTTGTTGACTTTAACTACAGTTCTGCAGTTTAACTTTCATTCAGGAACATTTCATGCATGCCCCTCATGAAAAACAAGGTATTGGATGGGAGTATGAACTGCTGAATGAGTGTTGTTTTAATGGAATTACAAAGCTGTATGGGGAAAAAACCTCAGCATTTCACGATGCAGGTGTCTGTGGTCCTTCACTGACAGTGTCAAACAGCTGTGTGTGTATAGACTATCCTGTCGCAAAATGCTGCGAAAAATCGACATGACAGTAATAGTTTGATTAAGGTGTTCATATGTCTAGACTGTTTGTCTATAATCTTATTAAAATCAAATCATTGGTATCTATGTAAACGTACTCAATGCTAAACACTCATCGAGTTCACTTATTGCACATGTCTTTGGGCTGTAAGGAAACCGGAGCACCCAGAGAAAACCCCCACCAACATGGGGAGAACATGCACACTCCACACAGAAAAGTAGCCCAGCCGGAACTTTCTTGCTGTAAGCCGCCTTGCCGCTCCATTTTAATAATTATAAAATATTAATAATAAGTTGCTGTAATAATTCAGTTTGAATGAGCTGTAACAAGTGTTAAGTATAGATAATTATAGTTATTATATATGTTATGCTATGACATTTACGGACAAAGCCAGCACATCTTAGTTAAAATATTAAAAAGTCCATTTTTTGCATTATAAAAGGTCATAATTTAGTTTTGGGGGACTTCAACAACATGTTGATATTCCTGCAAGGTCAAAAAAAACTTTCATTGTCTTCTATTATGCATTTATTTTTATCTAATTATCCCAACAACTCCCATATGATTCGTTTATCTATTCATTTGTTCCCAAACTCCACCTTAGCGCGAAGCTAATCTGCGCTGATTGGACAGATGACCCAGTCTGTTGTGATTGGTCAGCTGCGTTTAGTGTGAGACAAAGAGAAATGCCCACCATGGCTATGAAGTAGCGGAGTATGTGAGAGCCCAATGCAGGAATGCAATAAAGCAATGCAGTTAAACACCAGCAGATTACTCTACTCTTAACTCTACTCTTAACATGTGTTATTAGAAGACATGGAATCAGCTTTCACTGCTATGCAGATGATACTCAATTATATATTTCTACTCGACCTGATGAGATGTCTGAACTGTCTAAGCTAACTGAGTGTATTAAAGATGTTAAAGACTGGATGATCAACAATTTACTTCTCTTAAATTCAGACAAAACAGAATTATTACTTATTGGGCCAAAATCCTGTACACAGCAGATCTCACAACTTGACCTACAATTAGAGGGATACAAAGTTAGCACTAGCTGTAATATAAAAGATCTGCATGTTATATTAGACAGCAATTTAACTCTTGAAAATCATATATCCCATGTCACAAAAACTGCTTTCTTTCATCTGAGAAATATTGCTAAGTTACAAAGTATGCTATCCATCTAAGATGCAGAAAAGCTAGTCCATGCTTTTCTAGTCTGGATTACTGTAATGCTCTGTTTGCTGGTTGCCCAGCATCCTCTATTAACAAACTTCAGCTAGTACAAAATGCAGCTGCCAGAGTTCTTACCAGGTCTACATAATATATCACCCAAATTTGATCCTCCTTACACTGGCTGCCGGTTAAGTTTCGTATTGATTTTACAATATTGCTTCTTACCTATAAAGCTTTAAATAATCTAGCTCCTGTTTATCTAACCAACCTCCTGTCTCGCTACAATCCAACCCGCTCTTTAAGACCTCAAAACTCAGGGCTTCTGGTAGTACCTAGAATAGCAAAGTCAAGTAAAGGAGGTCAAGCATTCTCATTTATGGCTCCTAAACTCTGGAATAGCCTTCCTGATAATGTCCGAAACTCAGACACACTCTCACAGTTCAAAAATAGATTAAAGACCTATCTTTTTAGTAAAGCAAACACTCCATATCACAGAGGTATGATGCATGAATGTATTCCACGCATCTCATTTATATACACTATAAACAGCAGATATGCTAACTATTCTCTTTTATCTCTATTTTCACCTGGGTATACTCATCCTGAGGCCCCCAGAGATTATGCATTGCCACTGATGCAATCCAAGACCTGTGAAGAGACGAAATCCTGAGTAGCAGCTGTGGTGGTCATGGAGGAGTGGAGAGCATGCATCTGACTCCTGTGATCTCCAGGGACAGCCAAGTCTTTGCTGACGTGTAGCGTTCTCCAGCTTCCGGCGCCTAGACTGCAGCTCTGCACAAGATGTTTGGTCATAGGAGAAATGGTCGTGCCCAACTGAGCCTGGTTTCTCTCTAGGTTTTTATCCTTCGCTTACGCCAATTGGTGAAGTTTTTTCCTCGCTGCTGTCGCCACTAGCTTGCATGGTTCGGGATCTGTAGAGCTGCGCATCGATGGATTACTCTTCAGTGTTTGAACTCTCAGCAGTGAATATTAAACTATACTGAACTGAACTTAAACTCTGAAAACTGAACTGACACTTTTAATTCACTATAATCTTCTATGTGAAGCTGCTTTGACACAGTCCACAAAGTAAAAGCGCTATACAAATAAAGAAGATTGAATTGAATTGAATTAACCCCAAATAATGACAACAACAGACATTCAGTATTAATCCACACAGTGGCAAAAGTTGAACTATTTTAAAACATGCTGCATGTGACGAACAGCTGATGGTGGCCATAGCAACAAACAGCAGAGGATCGCGAGTTCAGAAATGCATTTAAATTGTTAAAGAAAAAAAGCACGCGTCGTGTTTTCAACAAGGCTTTGGACACAACATATGAATAGCCCAAAAAAAGATTTAACCTGAGAGATACAATACAAGCACTGATCTAAAATAGATAAGTGATTACAACTTATAACACACAATTAAAAACATATTTTGCAAACTACACAAAATGAGGCAACAATTTTAATGACACTTGCTTGTTATGATCCGGAGGAAGAAGAAACTGGTTCATATGAACTGTAATAGTTACTGACAAAGTCCCTGTCAAAGTCTGACAAAGTCCCATACGTAATAGTCTCTGCTTATCCTTCCTTTAATAGCAAACGGCCAGCAACTCCCGTGTTGCAGCGTAGGTCATTGTATCAAAAATCAGAAAACAGACAGGAACAAACAGGAACAAACAGCACTAGGTTGGTTATACTTTAGTATTGTTGAGAAAATGAAGTTTAACCCTTTATTCGCAGCCAAATCTCCATCTGTCAGTGATCGTCATCTTCGTATCATGATCAGTCTCGTAATCCCCGTGCTCCGCTAGCATCTGAAGGAAAAGCAAACACATTTTACCAGATCTGGAACTTCATATTTGGTGATGTACCACCGTATTGATGTCGACACGTTCAAGCAAAAGATCCGAACCCAACTCGATTCATTCATTCGACTATTTTGTTAAAGAATCAATAGTTTTAAACACGATGCACTTACAGATTTAATCCTCAGCTGGATGTTTTCATTCACTTTGTGCTGTGTTGCACACTAAATGGAAGCTCATTTTCAAAAACCCAAAATAGGGGCTCTTTAAGATGTTACATTGCTTTTTTGGGGTAAGGGGGGATCACTGGCATGTTGACACGGTGAAGATAATTTACCAAAGTTCAAATTGAGAGTAGGAAATAAAAGGGATTTAAATGACTTTGAATGTGATATGATTGTTAGTGCTGGAAGGGCTGGTCTGAAAAGGAGAAAACATCCAGTGAGTGGCAGTTCTGTGGGCCAAAATGTCTTGTTGATGCCAGAGGTCAGACGAAAATGGCCAGATGGTTCAAGGTGACAGAAAGTTACTGGAATCTAGAAAAATGTGTATATACATAATCTACTTGTGATTGAAAACATATAATGTGCGATATAAAAAACTCTGTCATGAAGCAAACCCATTTAAACCCATTCACTTGAGTCTCTAATTAATTGATCTCTGCAGTTTAGTTGGGATCATACCTAATTCAGAACTCCCTTGCTTGTCATAATATTGATTTAGTACTGTGTGTCCTGTCAGCACACCATGACTTTCTCCACATCTACTGGTCCATGTTAACACTTACCAATGTCTTTCACACTTCTCTCCATGAAAGAGTTTTCGCATCCGCTCCTTTGTGCAAATTTCTTTTCTATTTTCAACCCCTCCCACTGGAAGGTCATCTAAATGTGCCCCTCCAGTCACAATAAATGAGTGCAGACTCCCAGTCTATAAATCCAGGGACGCAGACGCACAGAGGATGATGTATGAGTGCAAGCGCAGTTGAGAAGAACATGGACCATCCAGACGCATACCTGGTGATTCATGGGTGTGCTTGCTTGTGCTCATGTCTGCATGCTGGGAGATAGCGGCACAGCTAAATCAAACCTAATTATCATAGCATGTAGCAAAGCCTTGTGGAGCAAAGTACACAATACCAAAAATAAACCTAGAAAAACATGCACTGCAATGGACCTTGATTTTGACCTAATGTCCACATTGAATTATTTTTTGCATTACGTGAATAAAATTGCATTTACAAAATTAAGTCTGGCACTGTAAATCCTTAACTGATCCTCAGCTGGTGTTTTAGCAGTTTGTTAGTCCGGAGCCTTCAGGTGTGTTAGGAACACAATGCCTGCTAGACAGCTAACTTCGCCAAATTAGATCATTCAATAGACAATTATCTCAAACACACCAGCCCTTGCCAACAAAAACTCCTAAACTCCTCCAGAGTGACCCGAGAGACTAAAAAGGTCATACAGAAATGTATTTCATTAAGACATTACTGCTTAATTCAAGTACTGCTAAGAAAATCTACAGGCATCCGAGTCATAGCCTAAGGCCTGGTAATTCTGGTAATACTTTACAATAACAGTAGATGAATTATGATGTATTAATATGTAAGTGGTTAGCCTAGTGGTTAAGTGTGCCAACATAGCACCATGGTGCTCATAGTGACCCGAGTTTGATTCCCGGCTTGAGATCCTTTGCTGACCCTTCCCCTCTCTTTCCTGTCTGCAACCTCTACTGTCCTGTCATAATAAAGGTTAAAACCCCTAAAAAACTGTATTAAAATTAATATGTAAACTAAACATTACTTTATTATGAGTTAATGCAGTCGCTAATCATGAACTAACTTTAACTACAACAGGATTCACAAGAGTTCCTACAATTCCTAAGCCACTATAAATACCCTAGGTTACGTATCACAGCTTCATTTTGAAGATTCCCCCCTTCCACCCCTACTCCTCCTCCTTCCTTGATGGGTGACACGGTGGCCCAGTGTTTAATACTGTTGCCTCACAGCAAGAATGTCTCTGGTTCCAGTCTTTACCAAACCAGCCGACGTTTCTGTGCAGAGTTTTCACATTCTCCCTGTGCTCACATGGGTTTCCCCCGGTTTCCTCCCGCCGTCCAAAAACATGCAACCTAATTTTATTGACTAATTTAAATGAACACCATAGACATGCTCCTTTCAAGTACTTATATATTTTAAGAGCAACTCCTATCTGCTCTTCAGCCACCATGACAGGGGAGTTCTTGAGATCTACCTGAGCTCAAACTCCCCTCTCGCCTTGCAATGGGAGGGAGTCCCGGGCTCAAGGATCTTATGAGTTCAGGGCTCTCTCCCGGGACAGCATGCCAAACTAGCTTTATAATCAATCATCAGCTAAGTGTGAACGCTTGAAATATAGTGAGATTAGATCCAGCAGTAGATTCTTGATGAACCGTCTGACGTGCACATCTTTTACCTAGGGAGTTCTGCTCAAACTACCTGCTGACTGCCTGGAGCTCAGACGCTCGCATACGCTGCAGCTCATGCCAGAGAGTGTGTGGTCACGTGATGTACATTTTCACCGGTATAGTGTGGACGGAGATCTGTTCAGAAACGCTAGGTGAAACGCCAGTGTGGACATGAATCGTTTTTGTTCTAAAATGCAGTTTTAAATCTACAACATATTAGTGTAAACAGGGCCTGAATTTCGAGCACACACAGACCCACTTTAGGGCTACCTTAAATCAACTGTGTAAAGATGACTGTAGACTGTGAAGTAATCATTTCCCGTAGTAATATGGAAATATAATGTTGTAAAAACTTCTTTTGTTGTCAACAACTACTTTAGTTGTGGGTTTTCCTGAAATTTATTGCACACCTTGAACGGTTCATCAGCCATTTAATATGAAACATTTAACAGTTGCATATTAATTCATTAATTTTACTTCAGTTTAGTCACTTACTTATCAGGGGTCGCCACAGCGGAATGAACCACCAACTAATCTGGCATATGTTTTACGCATCGGATGCCCTTCCAGTCGCAAACCAGTATTGGGAAACATCCATACACACTCATACACTATGGTCTACACATACCCTATTTAGTTTCCAATCCAATTCACGTATACCGCATGCTTTTGGACTGTGGGGGAACCCCACGCGAACACAGAAGAACATGCAAACTCCACACAGAAATGCCAACTAGCCCAGCTGGGACTCAAACCAGCAACCTTCTTGCTGTGAGATGACAGTGCTAACCACTGAGCCACCCCAGTCACATAGTTTAAGTAAATATAACTTGTAATTTGTTCAGAGTTTTGTACTTGATGAATTATAAACTGAATTGTTGTATGGAAAAGAGCTCCATGAAAAACCTATATAACAGAGAAAGTAACCACACACTGGTTTGCGATAGCACTTGAGTAAGTGGGTGGAATAACAAGACGTATTTTTTAAATATGTGTGGTTATTGTCCTGCTGGGAAATTAAAGTAAGTTTGTTGAGTCTTTTTTGCTATTCTTTTAAATCATTCAACCCCAAAACACAACACAAATATAGCTGACTCACCCCGTCCCCCTGCAGTTTTTCAGCATCCATACCAAAATGCCAGTGTCAGCAAATGAACAACCAAAATGCATAAAAAGGTTTTCTGTTTTTATCAAGCTGTGTAAACATCCAACCCCTCCCCACTCGCTAATTTAAATCTGCAGCAATAACTGATGACCTTTAGAATCATTAACAACCTTAACGATCTTTATTAACAGATGTTATTTATTTGCATGCAGCCAGCTTTAATCAGTTTCCTGCAAGTGGTCTGAGCTGCAGTCTCCCTGCAGAGCTATCATTTAAAACAATCAGTGTGCAGACATCTGCTCCTCCCGGTATTCCATGAAGGTCAAAAAACTGTTATCATTTTGCGCTACAAATAACTTTAGAATTTGTAAGTAATGAGTCATTTAGCAGATGATTCCATTGTTAGCAGCTTATTAGACAGAAACCCCTATGGAGCTACCTAAGGTCAAGTGGCTTGCTCAAGGGCGCATTGGTCACTGATCACTGCTAGTCTTAGTTTCTCATGGCACATCCTTGGACGTCTAGCCTTTTCACTGACCGATTGATGGATATCTCACATGCAAAATAGACAAGCAATGGACAGTTTTGAACTGTTTACAAGCTATTGTAAAAAAAAAAAGGCCATGATTTTAAATAGTTAATGCTATACATGGTGTTATATATGGTGAATAACCATAAATTGCAACATAGGCTCATTCTGAAAATGTAGCCCTTTACACATTTGTGAAGATCGCAAATTATGTTGCCGAAAGTGTGTATGGCTGCATTTCGTCTTTAAAACAAATGCGAGAGGGTGATATGACTCCATTACTTTTCCTGCTTACCAGTTTGTCTAGTAGCTTGCCATGTACGTTGGTGGACTTGAGACGAAGAGAGAAGTTGACCCACGGCGATGGGGTTAAAGTAGAGTTTCTTCATTCCTTACTTTATTCATGCATTAATTCATTCATTTAGTACATTTACTCATTTCCCTGCTGAAAAATCCAGCTTAAACCAGCCTAGGAAGATTGGCTGGTTTTAGCTGGTCGACCAGCCTGGTTTTAGAGGGGTTTTGGCCATTTCCAGGCTGGTTTCCAGCCATTTCCAGCCTGGTCTTAGCTGGTCAGGCTGGGAGATGACCAGCTAAAACCAGCTTGACCAGCCTAGCCAGGCTGGGAGCCCAGCCAAAACTAGCTACTGATTGTCCAGCTTAAACCAGGCTGGTCAAGCTGGTTTTAGCTGGTCATTTTCCAGCCTGACCAGCTAAGATCAGGCTGGGAATGGCTAGAAACCAGCCTGGAAATGGCCAAAACCCCTCTAAAACTAGGCTGGTCAACTAGCTAAAGCCAGCCAACCAGCTTAGGCTGGTTTAAGCTGGATTTTTCAGCAGGGTTAGCAGATGCTTTTACTCAAAGTGACTGACAGCGACACTACACTGAATATGAGGATAAAAGAAACACTTTCAATCATTAGAGAGTAGCAGTATAAAAATGTCCTGACAAGTCTAAGTTTATTTTTTTTCTTTGTTGGAGTAGTGCCATCTAAAACAATAAATGATCCCCAAATAAGAAACATATAGGAATGTTTTTTTTATTCTCTTTGTTAGATGTTGACATGGAGAATAGTGTGTTTTTCAGTTTTTATTTTCTTATAACAGAATAAGGAAATCCTTAATCTGAATGAATGAAATATTCTTATAAAATACTTTGTTCTATATATACTTAAATGTGCTGACAAACAACGACACAAAAATTATCAATGGTAATCAAACTCATTAATACATGGAAATTTGGATTTGAAGTCAAAATTTAAGTTTTGCTACAGGCTGATCCAACTTTTATGTAATGTCTTTAAAACGAGTAAAAAAATTAGGCCAAGTAGTGTGTGTGTGGCCTCCACATGCCTGTATGACCTCCCTATAATGCCTAGCCATGCTCCTGATGAGGTTGCGGATGGCCTCCTGAGGGATCTCCTCCCAGATCTGAACTAAAGACTCCACTAATTCCTGGACAGTCTGTGACACAGCGTGGCACTAGTGCATGGAGCAAGACATAGGCTGCATCAAAAATAGCATACTTCTATACTATATAGTATGCTAAAAACAATATGCGAGCCAAGTAGTATGTCTGAATTCATAGAATTTGAAAATCAGTATGTAAGAAGTACCCGGATGACTTACGAATGACTTCCGGCGAGATTCTGAAGTGTGCATCTCATGCACGATACGCCATCCCATAATGCCCCGTGGGAGAATTCATAAATAGAAGTGATTAGATGCAACTGACGTGGTAGATCACGTGATCATGACAAAATGGCGGATGTAGTACATCCGAGTTCCATACTGCTCACAATCATACTGTGTATGAACATACTTTTAAAATGGTCAAGTTATAAATTTAAATTCAAATTGAGTACCTACTGAGTAGTAGCCGATTTTGGATGCAGCCATGAAGTCTCAGATGTGCGCAATTGGATTCAGGTCTGGCGAACTGTCAGGCCAGTTTATAGCATCAATGCCTTTGTCTTGCAAGGTCTAGCATTGTCTTGCATTGGGAGGAACCCAGGCACAACTGCACTGGCATATGGTCACAAAAAGGGGTCTGAGGTTCTCATCTCGGTACCAAGGCTTGGTATGAGGCTACAACTGGTGAGCACATAGAGGGCTGTGCGACCCTCCAAAGAAATGCCACTCTTCCTGTTTCTCCTTGCACAAAGGTGGAGGTAGCAGTCCTGCTGCTGGGTCATTACCCTCCTACGGCATCCTCTTCGTCTCCTGATGTATTGGTCTGTCTTCTGGTCATGCCTCCATGCTCTGGACACTACACTTACAGCAAACATTCTTGCCACAGCTTGCATTGATGTGCCATCCTGGATGAGCTGCACTACCTGAGCCACTTGTGTGTGTAGTAGATTTCGTCTCATGCTACCGCTAGAGTGGCCGCCATCATTCAAAACTGACAAACACATCAGCCAGAAAGCACAGGAACTGAGAAGTGATCTGTGGTCACTACCTGCAGAACCACTCCTTTATTAAGGATGTTTTGCTAATTGCCTATAATGTCCACCTGTTGTCTATTTCATATGAACTACATCATGTAAAATTGATTGTCAATCAGTGTTGCTTCCTAAGTGAGCAGTTTGAGTTCATAGAAGTGTGATTGACTTGAAGTTACAATGTGTTGTTTAAGTGTTCCTTTTATTTATTTTTGAGCAGTGTATTTGATTTACCAAAGTCTCACAGGTGGTAATTTCACATCTGTTACATCTATAATGGAGAGACGTCACATCCATAACAAATCTTATTTTACTCATAAAGGCAAAAATTCATTAATTAATTTGTTCATTTTCATCCACTTTTGCCAGGGCCGGGTCGCAGGGGCAGCAGTCTTAGGAGAGAACCCCAGACTTCCCTCTCCTTAGACACTTTCTCCAGCTCCTCTAGGGGGATCCCAAGGTGTTCCTAGGTCAGCCAAGAGACATAGTCCCTCCAGAGCTTCCTGGGTCTTCCCCGAGGCCTCCTCCCAGTGGAACACGCCTGGAACATCTCCCTAAGTAGGCCTCCAGGAGGTATTCGAAACAGATGCCCGAGCCACCTCAGCTGACTTCTCTCGATGTGGAGGAGCAGCGGCTCTACTCTGAGCTTCTCCTGGATAACAGAGTTCCTTACTCCATCTATAAGGGTGCGCCCTGTCACCCTGCGAAGGAAACTCATTTTGGCCACTTGTATCTGAGATCTTGCTCTTTCGGTCATGACCCAAAGCTCATGGCTATAGGTGAGAGTAAGAACGAGAGAACTCTTTTTGATTAGCATTGTTTCTTTTGGGTTGTGCAGTTTAAAGGCTCGTACACACCGGGACGCTTTTCGTTTGCGTTTATTGTCAGCATTTTCCAAGACTTTTTTCTGGATTCAAACCCAAGTGATTTTCACAGGCGTCGAGCAGAAAAGTATGCAAAAGCACTCCTTGATGTTAGATGGCGCAACACAACTTTAAGCTCCTGACACCCGCTTGTAACACAGAGAAAGAAGCCAAAGTTGACACGCTTGTTGTTATGGATGGTTCAAGTAGCAGCTTCAGCTCTACAGATGAAGAAATGATTATTGTTCACCAGTGCAATAAGCAGCTCCATGGTCATCACGCCTCTGGGCATCTTTTTTAATGTGCGCTCGCATTGACAGTGTTGTGCTTGAGTGCCTCCAAGTGCTGTTTACTGTAACTTCAGCAGCTCCATGCACATGAACAAAAGTGGCAATCTGATTGGTGGAGAAGGTTTTGACACGGTGCGTCAAAACCAAAAAAATGAGCATGTGGCGTTTTTTAAAAAATGACGCTTTTGCGCCTGGCGTTTTGCGTGTTGGTGTGCACACGATCACATTGACGCCCTTTATTTAGTCACGAGACGTTAAACATCAACGGAAAACGCGAGCAAAAAACGTCTCGGTGTGCACGGGCCTTAATTCACAGAATTTCTACAAAATATGCTGTATACTGTAAACTTGCAAACTTGGTCACATCCATAATTCATATACTTTCTTTGTGGATTTATGTTTTGAGTTTTTACTGCAAAAGTCACATCCATAACACTGCAATTGCTCTAATATTAATATTAAGTATAGGAAGCCCATCGATTTATTCTTGCAAATGCTTATGTATGCAGAGAAATCACTTACATGAACTGTTAAAATAGTACATATCAAGTGATCTGTACCAGACAAAGCAACAGTGACACAAGGCAAAACATTGTTTCTCATGTGTTCAAGCATTATAGTTTGATTTAGTATAGTCCCATTGCATCATCTTCTATTTTCAGTCGTTCTAAAAAGCTAACGCTGAACAGTTGACAAGATTAATGTGGTGAACAAACAAACTGTGCCATATTGACACAATCTGAAAAATTATTAAGAATAAGGTTATACAGTATTCCTCGATGTTACACCATGCTTATACCAAAGTGGCATATCGATAGTAAATGGATTCTGTGGTTTATTTCTGGGTGAGATGAAAGGAAAATGGATTTGTGGTTCTTGTGTAGACAGTGGGTTCAGATCACAAGAAAGGCAATGCAAAGACTGTGTTTTTTTTTTTTTTCATAATGTATTTTAATCTTCGAAGGCAATTTGTTTTGTTGCTGGGAGAGGTAATGTGTTTGTGTTTCTCTTGCATTATACTCACCTCCTACAGTACATATGGAAAATGGTGGGAAGGGATAAAAAGGTGAAGACTTTAAGTCATACTGAGAAAATATAAACAAATACATTAAATAGTTTTTGCAATAAAATCCGTTTTGGAATAATGAGAAAAACATGCGTTAATCAATTACAAGGTTATTAGGTAACACTATAATAACCAACATAGGCTCATTCTGAAAATTTTGCCCTATATACATTTCTGGAGAACGTGAATTATGCAGCCAGAATTACGTATGGCTGCATTCTGTCTTCAAAAGAAACGCTATGGTGCGGTATTACGCCGTTCCTTTTCGCACTTACCTTCATATGGATGGCTTTCCCGCTGTTACCAGTTTGTCCACTAGCTCGCCATGTATTTCGGCTGACTTGAGACGCAGAGAGGAGTTGACCACGACGACAGGGTTCAGGTTTGGCTAAGAAAAAGTACCTTCTGGGACGTATTTGCCGCTCTCCAGATACGTATGTAACGGTACATTTTCAGAATGAGCCTGGGTTGATAATAACTGATCATTATGTCTTTTATTAAGAATGAGCAATTAGTTCATCATTTGTTAAACATTAACTGTACATTAACAGATATTAATAAGCAGTTTATAAATGCAGCTACAGTACCAATGATGTATTCTTGACTTATAAACAAATATAATGAGCTTAATAACTGTATTTTCATAATTTTTTAATGATTAGTTTTTCACTACTAAATTAAGTACTGCATTATTTAAAAAACATTTATTTTAGAGTAGGTAATAAATAAACTAATAACAATTATTAAACTATTCAAATGAACGTTTATAGATCTTATTTGTTAGGCTTAGAGTAATAGTTACCTTGTATGTTATTAAATGCTACATTAACACAAATTCCTTTTGATCGAAAGTGAGGAATATTTTATATTCTAATACAGTTATATGTATCAGCCAATCATAATGCTTTGCACATACACACCTAAGACAGTTTACCCATCTGGATTGATTAATACACACAGCTGTAGGACTTTACACACACTATTAAAAGGTGCTGTATGTTTTTCGCTCTTCCAAAGTATAAAAATGCAACCCAGGCTCATTCTCAAAACGTAGTCCCGTGGATGTTTCTGGAGACCTAAAAATACGTTCCGGGAGGTACGTATTTTTGCAGTTTTTTGTTTTCGCGAATCCATGAGAGGCCGATTTGTGCGCTTTTTCACATCTCAAATTTCTTTCGCGAGTGCCGTTCGTCCCCGCTGTTCTCGCGTAAACCCACCAGAGGCCGCTGTTGGCTGATTGTCTGACTGAATGGCCGGCTGGCCAATCGACTGACTGACCTATCCTTCTCCTTCCCTAAACCCAACCAATTTTATCGATTGACCCGCCCACCCACTTACTTCCCTGAACCCAACCAACAGTTCACAAAAGCTGTCCAAAAAAAGAAAAGCCTTTGTCTGATTTGTACCACGTTTTCAGATTTTACTGCATTCTCACCCTGTTATTTACTTGTTCATTTTATTTTTTGGATTCTGTTTTTGTCTTACCTGATTTCTGGAACCGCTCTTCCCCTGACTCGAACCCCATCATCGTGGTCAACTCCTCTCTGCATCTCAAGTCCGCCGACATGACGAGCTAATGAGACAAACTAGTTCCGGCAGGAAAACCCTCCACACGGAGGTGAGCGGTCAGCTGGTGAGCGCATAAAGGAATGGCGTCATACTGCCCTGTAACGTTCCTTAAAAAGACAAAATGAAGCCATACGTACCTCCAGCTACACAATTCGCGGCCTCCAGAAACGTCCTCGGGACTACGTTTTCAGAATGAGCCTGGGTTGTAAAAATGCTACAATATGTGTGCAGATATATAAGAAACATGCTAAGTGACCTTTTTTGTTTGTCTGAAAAACAATGCTAAAGTCAGTTATTCTCCTTTGAAAATGTGCATTCCATGTCAGAATGTCTGTCTGTTTTAGGGTCTAAAACCTGTCCAGTGCCACATTACCCAATTTCATTTCATCATCCCAGGTTGCCTTGCTGGAAAACACACCATATTTAATTTCAGTCATGAAGGCTGCTTTAATGTATGTGGGTACATCTGAAAACACGACCCCTGGACGACAGTAGCTGGTTTCAAAATGAGTCACAGATTTAGAGTTATGAAAACCAATCATGAGGTGGTCTTTATTTAGCAAAAATATAAATATTACAAACATAAACATTTAGCTGAGCAGCATACATTTTACAGGGTGGGCCATTTATATGGATACACGTTAATAAAATGGGAATGGTTGGTGATATTAACGTCCTGTTTGTGGCACATTAGTATATGTGAGGGGGCAAACTTTTCAAAATGGGTGGTGACCATGGTGGCCATTTTGAAGTCGGCCATCTTGGATCCAACATTTGTTTTTTCAATAGGAACAGGGTCATTTGACACATCAAACGTATTAGAAATTTCACAAGAAAAACAATGCTGTGCTTTTTTTTAACATAACTTTATTCTTTCATGAGTTATTTACTAGTTTCTGACCACTTATAAAATGTGTTCAGTGTGCTGCCCATAGTGTTAGATGGTCAATGCAACCATCATCTCCCACTCTTCACACACTGATAGCAACACCACAGGAGAAATGCCAGCACAGGCTTCCAGTATCCATAGTTTCAGGTGCTGCACATCTTGTATTTTCACACCATAGACAACAAAGTTAGTGGGACCATTCATCAATAGAAACCTCAAGGCCACTGGATATTTGAAATTGCTACATGATGATGGTTTCCCTCTTTATGCACTGAAGCTGGCATGTTCCCTGAGTTTTTCCAACAAGATGGTGCACCACCACATTATGGGTGTCAGGTCCAAGCATTCCTAGATGAACAATTTCCTGAAAAGTGGATTGGTCGTCTTGGGCCAGCTAAATGCTCCCCAAGGTCTCCTGATCTGACCCCCTTAGACTTTTATCTTTGGGGTCATCTGAAGGCAATTGTCTATAGTGTGAAGATACAAGATGTGCAGCACCTGAAACTACAGATACTGTAGGTCTGGGCTGGCATTTCTCCTGCGGTGTTGCTATCAGTGTGTGAAGAGTGGGAGAAGAGGTTTGTATTGACGATCCAACACTATTGGCAGCACATTGAACACATTTTATAAGTGGTCAGAAACGTGTAAATATCTCATGAAAGAATAAATGACATTAAAACCAAGCACACCTTTGTTTTTCTAGCGAAATTCCCAAATAGTTTGATGTGTCAAATGACCCTCTCCCTATTGAAAAAACAAAAGTTGGATCTTTATTGCCAGGTATGTTCACACATACGAGGAATTTGTTTTCGTGACAGAGCCTCTACAGTGCAACAGAATTACAGAGACAGAACAAACGAGATAATAAATATATTTTAAAAATAGAAGTAGTGAATGCAAATGTACAAATTGACAAGTGTATGTACAGGTATATTACTATATACAGCGTTATATGTGCAGCTGTTACAGTATATGCAAATTGGCATGTGAAGTGTGTTGTTAAATAAGTGTATGTAAGTATAAAAGTGTATAGCAGGTAGTGATGTTGGTTCCACAATTATTATCATCAAGTGTTCATGAGATGGATTGCCTAAAGGCAGAAACTGTTTCTGTGTCGGGCTGTTCTAGTGCGCAGTGCGACCAGAAGGTAAAAGTTCAAAGAGGCAGTGTGCTGGGTGTGAGAGGTCCAGAGTGATTTTAGCAGCCCTTCTGCTCGCTCTGGATAAGTACAGTTCTTGGAGAGTAGGAAGGGTTGTACCAATGATTCGCTAAGCAGTCCGAACTATTCGACATAGTCTTCGGAGGTCGGATTTGGAAGCTGAGCTAAACCAGACAGTTATTGAAATGCAGATGACCGATTCAATGATGGAGGTGTAGAACTGTTTCAGCAGCTCATTTGGGAAGTTGAACTTCCTCAGCTGACGAAGTACAACCTCTATTGAGCTTTTTTGACAATGGAGTCAATGTGAGTGTCCCACTTCAGGTCCTGAGAGATGGTGTTGCCCAGGAACCTGAATTACCCCACTGCTGCCACAACGCTGTCCATGATGCTCAGTGGGGGGAGAGCAGGGGGGTTTCTCCTGAAGTCCACTATCATCTCCACTGTTTTGAGCATGTTGAGCTCCAGGTAGTTGTGACTGCACCAGACAGCCAGCTCCTCAACCTCCTGTCTGTAAGCTGACTCGTCACCGTCCTGAATGAGGCCAATAAGTGTGGTGTCATCTGCAAATTTCAGGAGCTTGACAGAGGAGTCTTTTCAGAATCAGCATCAGTTTTATTGCCAAGTGTGCTTCACACACACAAGGAATTTGTTTTGGTATATTATGGTCCATGGTCACCACCCATCTTGAAAATTTTGCCCCCTCACATATACTAATGTGCCACAAACAGAACGTTAATATCACCAACCATTCCCATTTTATTAAGGTGTATCCATATAAATGGCCCACCCTGTAGTACTGTCCTAACAACACACAACAAATAAGCAATTTGCCTGCAGGGTATATGAAGCTGTATTTGGAACTCAGTTGCCACACCCACTTTCATAACACATGCAGAGTAACTGTTTCTATATGCCTGAAAAATAAGATATATAAATGTTTAAGAAGTTTATTAATCATTTACATACTTGTTCTGAATTATCTTAAAACCACTGGTTTGAAAATAATACTTAATTTAGTAATGAGAAAAAAATATATATAGTAGTTATTACTATAGAAATTTTTAATTATTATTATTATTTATTTCAAGTCTTTGTAATATCAAAAAGTATATGTTGCATCGCTTCTTGGATCTGATGAGCTGATATTCAAACCATGTCCAGGTTCCCTGCAGGACCATTTGTAAATCCGACTGGCTAATTATGCCCCCTTTTCATCTCACACTCGCAGGGGATCTTGTCTGGGAGATTAACCAGTATGTCTGGCATCAGTGATTCCAGTCTTTCATTCCTTCCCATTATAGGCAAAAGTGCAGCACTGATCCTGGGTCAACAGACGGGTATTTTACAAGCTTATTACTGAGAGATTGGAATCTATCGGGGTCTTCAATATCCATGACAGACTCACCGTTTCCTGGCTCTGATCAATTACAATAGTCTACGCATGGGTGCTTTTCAAGTAGATGTAAGACACTCTGAAACAATCGATAATGTATCCAATAAAGCAATTGATTCCAGTTGTCACATAGCCTTGCGTGTGAGTGGATCACATTATTAAAAGTGCCAATAATAAAAACCTCTACTGCAGCTTTATTTTTCAAATGACCTGCAATGCTGTCATTACTATATTCACATTATTATGCTGGGTTATAATTAATGTGTTTCGTCCGGACGGATCCAGCATTTTGGGAGTAAATGAATGCTTCTGAAAAAAAAAATCTGAAATCAATGCCCTTGGATTTTCTTGTGAACAGCCAATCCAGATATACTGATGTCAACATAGACTGTATGCTCATAAAGATAATGTCATCAGCCTACATGTTTTCTGTCTTTCTCTTCTATGTAAAAACTTTTTTAAAGAAGAAAAAATTGAGTTTGAGTATACTCCTGGTTGAGTATGTTGACATTACTGTGTGGAGTTTGCATGTTCTCCCCGTGTTTGTGTGGGTTTCCTCTGGGTGCTCAGGTTTACCCCACAGCTCAAAGACATGTGCTATAGGTGAATTGAATAAACTATGTGTGTGACTGAGTGTGTATGGATGTTTCCCAGTACTGGGTTGCGGCTGGAAGGGCATCCACTGTGTAAAACTGGATATGCTGGATAAATGAATTATATTTCAGTTTTTCACTAGTCACTTTTCTCAACTTAAATATGTCCTATGGTGTGACAGCAAATATTTAGATGAATTCTTAACAATTCCTAATAATATACAAGTAGCAAGAGAGCTGTTTATCTTTATTGTTGGACATATATCTTGGTATATTAGCTGACAGCCGTGCAATATTCTGCAGAATCAGAGTGTAATTCAGAACCCCTTCTTCTCATCACATCACCCCTGTCCTGCAGCAGCTTCACTGGTTACCTGTTCAATTTCGAATTAATTTTAAAATTTTGATTTTAACATTTAAAGCCATCCACAATCTCGCCCCTCCATATTTGTCTGCCCTCATCCACATTGCTGCTCCCTCTCGCACACTGAGATCTTCTTCCTCCCTCCACTTGTCTGTTCCCTCTGCTCGTCTATCATCCATGGGCAATAGGGCTTTCAGCCGCTCTGCTCCCCGGCTTTGGAACTCACTACCACCTGCCATCAGAAACTTTGACTCCCTCACATTTTTCAAATCCAAACTTAAAACCCACCTAATTAAGATGGCCTTTAATGCTTAATTGTACCTGCACTATTGTTGTGTTTACTTTTCATGTTATTTTCTTGTTGTTTTATTGCTCTTGTTTTACTGTTCGGTGTCCTTGAGTTGCCAGAAAGGCGCCTTTAAATAAAATGTATTATTATTATTATTATTATTATTACACTCATATATCACCCACATATAGAGTGACAGCAGATCAATAAACTCACTACAGTTTGACAAATATTGCTGCTGTTGGACAACATAATGTACTTTTGAGGCTTTTTAGGTGAGAATGTAGTTGTTTAGATTGCAGCTGTGCAGTTTATTTATAAGGATAGTGCCTATTTGAAATATTCTTAATTTCGGAGTTTCAGCACTTTGATGGCCAGAAGTGATGCGCGGATGGCGGTTATATCCGCGGGCGCTGCGGATAATCCCGTGGGTCGGGCAAGTCCGGTAATAAAAAAATACATTATGATTAATTGTGGGTGGGTCATGGGTCATAGCAGTTGACCAGCAAAAAAGCAGTGAGTGGACTTCGCAGAATGTGAAGATGAGAGAGACACCCAAAATAATTAATGAAGTGCAAGAGTACTGTGCAAACTTTCAGTTAGAGCAGTCATCAGAGGAAAATCTGCTATTATTCTGGGAGAAGCAAGATCGCTTATTTACATGACTGCAGCGCCTTGCAAGAAGAAGCTTGTGCATTCCTGCAACAAGCTGTGCGCGCAAACTCTCATTTAGTGCAGCCCTAATCCAGGCACAGCAGGCTAGATGCTATTCTGTTTTTGCACAGTGCAAAGAAAAAGGCCAAGTAAACATAACATCTGCTGTTTAGGCTGTAGTGGCACCGTTTTTGTTATCTTTTCCTGTATATGTAAAAGCTAAATCTGCTTTAATAACGAACGATCCACAGTGACCTATCATCTCGCTTCAAACAAAGAATTAGAATTATTAAAGTGTCGATCGGGTGCGGATATATATATATCAGATAAAATAACATGTGCGGGCGGGTGGAGGGTGGATGATTAGAATGAAGGAGCGGATTCGGTTGACATTTCAGCTGATCCGCGCATCTCTAATGGCCAGCCTGTCTTAATGAGCAGAGCAAAGACGGTTGACGATCAGTCCACAAGATGGCAACAACGACGAGAGGGGTCTGTGCAGCTCGACGACCTGGTGCAGTGCAATCTGAGCTGCATCCAATGCTTTTAAATGTGCTCACCTAACCATATCCGTCACAGTGACGTCACTTACTCCAGTGAGTGCATTGTGTCTGACATTGCATCGCTGAGTGATGCAATCTCGGCTTGCATCATAAAGGCTGCATCCAGATATTATTGACAGAGAAAAAAAAATAGTTTCTCATGAATAGGGATTTTTGAGACTCTTCGTGTTTAATTTTCTTTTTTGTATACACGATTATGCTTTCAAAATGTTGTATAAGCACAATATCTAATAAGTATATATATTCATAATCTTTTCGGCTTAGTCTCTTTATTTATCAGGCGTCGTCACAGTGAAATGAACAGCCAACTTATCCAGCTTTTGGTTTACGCAGCAGATGTCCTACCAGCTGCAACCCATAACTGGGAAACACCTATACACTCATTCACACACACACACACACACATACACTATGGACAATTTACCTTAACCAATTCACCTACAGTGCATGTCTTTGGACTTGCAACATGCAAACTCCACAGAGAAATGCTAACTGACCCAGCTGAGGTTTGAACTAGCAACCTTCTTGCTGAGAGGCAACATCGCTACCCACTGCGCCACACATATATATATATATATATATATATATATTTCAGTGACATGTCAAATGGCAAGAGTCTGCACACCATCATTTATCATGTCAGATGGCTCTACGAATCAGATTATAACAGTGTCTTATCTCAGCCTGCTGTCAGATGGCGGTCAATGAGCTCGTGTGACAGAAGTGGCTAGGACCAACAGAGCGAGAAGTAATGTCTGCAATAAAGCAGATGATGGGAGGATGAAGGCGAGCGTCAGATGATTGCATCACAGACGTTTTGGTTGATGAGGGTTCCCCCAAAGGGAGAGCTTACTCATGATTCTTTCTGACAATTCAGTCTGACTCAGTTCTACAGAGCCTCACAGATCTGAAGGTATAAACGAAATGCAATCTGATCTATAATCAGCCAGTCAAAGCTGATTAGAACGGTACTTCTTAATCTCATTTGATAGCATAAATAATGCTATTATATCTGACATTGAATTGGAGTTGAATACTGCTCAACCCACAATCCTGTAAGCCAGCGGACTGTTGGTAAAGCTGAAAACCAAGCCAAAGACCACCAGTTCAAAAACACCACAGAAATTTTGAATGGCTCTATATGGTTAACAGTGTTTGGAAGTTTTAATCCAAGGAAATAGTCTAAAGGACTAAGATCTAAGGAGTCTAAACCTTAGGAACCGGTTTTCAGAAATAGTTGCAGCAGGAGACAACACGTGAAAAAATATACAAACATGAGAGCCACAAAAGGGGCACTTCCTTATTGTTGACAGTTTATAGGGTGATGTTTCAACGCACTTTCAGATTTCAATAAAGGCTTTTTTCATTTGCATTACACTGCCTATATGTCTATTTATTGTTTGCGGGTGTGGGGCGGGTTGTAAAAATAGATACAGTGGTGTGGGGCGGGTAATTATTCATAAAAGCGGGACCACCCAGGAAAACTCGACCCATGCATTACTAATATGCCACTTTATTAGGTAAACCTTACTAGTACCGGGTTGGACGCCCTATTGGGTTCAGAACTGTCTTAATCCTTCATGGCATTGATTCAACAAGGTACTGGAAATATTCCTTAGAGATTTTAGTACATACTGACATGATAGCATCACGCAGTTGCTGCAGATTTATCGGCTGCACATCCATGATGCGAATCTCCCGTTCCACCACATTTCAAAGGTGCTCTATTAGATTGAGGTCTGGTGACTGTATCTGTTGTAAATATTACTCAAACTATGAGTTAAAACAAGTCATTTTAAAAGTATTCAAGAGTACTAAGTAGTGATTGTTACACTGTGAAAAGTTGATGCGTTTACATGCAGCTTGTGCAGGGATGTGTAAACGTAACATTCTGTATTGCATTTAGTGATCTTCCTATATTCGTTCCTTCCTTCCTTTCATTGTTTGTTCATTCTGTCATTCATTCATTCGTTTGTTTGTTCCTCTCTTCATTCATTTGTTCCCTCGTTCTTTCCTTCATTCGTTCGCTCATTCATTCGTTTATGTGTTTGTTTCTTCCCTAGTTTGTTTAGTCCTTCTGAAGGATTCAAGCCTTCCTTCTTTCATTTGGTCCTGCCTTCCTTCATTAGTTTGGTCCTTGCTTCCTTTATTATGTCCTTCCTTCCATTCCTTATTCAGCCCTTTCTTCCATTCTTCATTCGTTCCATTTAGTGATTGTTTAAGGCTGTTTGGTGATTTCAGTCATCATACAGTTGACATCCTTAATTTTTTCATCAGTGACATGCAGTCTATAGACAGATTTTGTGTAAAGATTTTGGACATCTTCTTGGACATTTTTAATGCTTCCAAAAGGTTCGCTGCATTTGTAAAGCACCCGTGTATTGAGGTTGTTCAGTATGATGCGATTTACTTTCTTTTGATTGAACAGAAATCGCAGGACAGATTTTTCTACTTTAGCCAATCCCCATAGACATGAAAGAAATAAAGTAGTGACTGCAGGTTGAAGAAAAGGAGTGAAGTAAAATTACAGATACAGCACTAAAAATGTACTCAAGTGAGACTAAAAGTACACATTTATAAAACTACTTAGCAAATTATAATTCTTGAGTAAAACTACTCAATTACAGTAATTGGAGAATTTGTCATTTGTTTCTTTACACCATTGGCTGTGACACTGGCTGTGTGTGCTTATGCTTATTGTGATGAAATTGGTTTCAAATTATTAATAACACAGATACCAATTATGCCATAATCTCCCAAACTTCCTGTCCACCATTTTGATTTTGTTCAAACCATTTTTTTTAAACCTCCTCCTAGATTGTTGGTCCAATCTTCACCAAATTCAGATCATCTTCAGACCATGGAGACCAAAAGCCATGGGATTCATGTTGATAGACAAAACTGTTGTCATTTAGCATAAGCGCAGACTTGATGTAATGCTGCCAGATGACATTACAGGCTGAATCAGGACAATGGTTTAAAGCAGGGGTGCTCAACCCTGTTTCTGGCGATCGACCTTCCAGCTGATTTCAGCTCCAACCCTGATCAAACACACCTGAACCAATTATTTAGAACGTGAGGAGCACTTGATAATTACAGGCAGGTGTGTTTGATAAGGGCTACAACTCGAAACTGCAGGTAGGTCGATCGCCAGGAACAGGGTTGAGCACCCCTGGTTTAAAGTATTGAAACCAAACTTAAAGGTGCAGTATGTAAGCTTGACACCCAGTGGTTGAACTAGGTATTGCACTCCTGGATCAAAATAAATGCAAGCGTGTGTTGCCAGATTGAGCACAGGAGTAAGCGATTTAAACTGTGTTCTAAATAAAAGCAACGACACACGATAGAGGGAGTATTTTCCGTATTAAAGGAGTTTTTGTCCTAACCAACACCTCGAATTGATATATTAGAAACGGCTTCTATTTCTCAGCTCAGGTAAACCTTGTGTGCTTTATTCAGTGCTAAATGCTAACAATGCAAATTTGAATGCCATTTTACATTACATGTATTGTAATATACTGAAAGCAGCAGCAGATAGTTCACCTCCGATCTGGAAAATACAATAAATCGTTTGAAATTGAGCTTTAGAACTACACACATATGAGTGATTCAGCTACATTTAATGATGTCAAAAAGGGTTAATATGTATTAAATAGATTATAAACCTTACCGTTTCCTGAGTGAGTGAATTTCTTTCGTGTTTCGTCTGGTGCAATCAGCCAAATTGCTCATCACTGTGTATGTCGTCATGAAGCGTGTTGTTAGGACACGCAGTTACAATGTAACCTGCTCACCTAATGTTTACGTTCGTAATATATTTATATCATTTGCTAATTAATAACCTCATGCGGAACTGAATCTGTCTCATTTCGACGTCTGATTCTGTCCACGGGAGGTCGCATTTTCAGTCACGGACGCTTGCTTTGAGAGCCTTTCCGAATGAATGAATGAAATACACTTTTTTCCAACAAGGCAACCCGGAGTGCTGAATTATAATTGGCTAAACTGGCATTGTGCAGGTTAAATTTACCAAAACACTTTTCATTTCAATGACTTCAGCATTGTTTTTCAGTTAAACAAGTATGTTCATTTAGAATGTTTCTTAAATATCTGCACACATATTATGGCATTTTTATGCTTTAGAAGAGTCAAAAACTTTCATACAGCACCTTTAATGTGTGTGATTTAGACCTGACAAGGACCGTACTACATCAGTTTGATCCACCTTCCGGGTAAAATTGACAAACAATTACATTTTTTCAATAGAAATCATACAACATTTTTGGAAAAATTCAGTTTTTTGTCAATAAATTCAAATTCAGTCTATTAAAAAAACAAAACTGTCTATTGTCATGAGACTGGTCTTGCAGATTCCTTGTATCATTGATATGTGAACATTGATTTATTCCTTAATTTACACAACTTCCTTTCACCATCTTAAATTAGTTTGAAAATCGGTTGTTTTGAACTCTACGTAAAGCCTTAGACCAAATTTGGCTCAGATCATGCTGCCAAAAATAATTTTTTAGTTGCTCTGTAGCTTGTTGCTGTGCTTGTTTGTGATGTTGCTGCTAGGCTACTTGGCCTCGATAATTGCTGCTTGCAGCTATATTTATAATTATTGCCAATAATGGTACTGTAAATGCTTGGTTTAATAATATATGTATTAAAATGCTTTTTGTATTGCAATAATCTTGTTAAAGTGGTAAAAAAAATTAAGCACATTTATGACACAAACCGTGTATGTATATATAGCCCTACAGCTAAAAAGCTAAAACGCTGTCATGCTCCTGACAAATGCAGTTAAGTAGCTTTTTTTCAGTTTGATAATCCCCGACACTGGATGTTTAATCACTCAAGTAAAGCCTCTAAAACATGAGTCTCCCATGATACATTGAATTTTAAACCACCATTTGATTCACTAAAACTGATGGGTAGGCTTTCAGCTCTTAATATAGCAAGCATATATAGTTACAGTATATACTGTATGATCTCCAGTCACTGTGAAACTCAAGAGGCTGTCTGCTGTGATAAATGGAGTGAATTTCTCCTGTACCATCATGAAAGAAGCTAATGAATCTTCACCCAATCAGACCCGAGGGATAGTGTGCCCTAGGTCACAACTGCAAGGTGATCCTCTGTTTTCTCGTCATGAGCATTTTATCATGTTTTTATCAAATTTGTGCATTATTCCTTATAATAATTATATATATATA
>CAIGQZ010001206.1:5418737-5438894 GCA_903798205.1 Danio tinwini | reverse complement strand
ACAGTAAGGGAAATAAGTATTTGATCACACTGTGATTTTTCAAGATCTCCTACTTAGAAATCATGGAGGGGTCTAGAATTTTCAGTATAGGTGCAATTCCACTGTGAGAGACAGAATCTAAAAATAAAAATGCAGAAATCACATTGTATGATTTTTTAACAATTTATTTGTAAATTATTGTGTGAAATAAGTATTTGATCACTTGCTTTTCAGCCAAATTTCTGATCCTCAAAGACCTGTTATTTTGCTTTAAAATAGTCCAGCTAGACTCTGCTCATGATTCAAATTTAGTAGCACTTGTTTGAGGTCACTAGCTGTCATAAAGACACCTGTGCACCCAACAATCAGTCAAAAATCTAAGTAGCAACATGGCCAAAACCAATAAGCTGTCAATGGACACAAGTGACAAAATTGTAGACCTTCATAAAGCTGAAACTGCTAAGGGGCAATTGCCAAGCAGATTGGTGAAAAAAGAACAACTGTTGGAGCAATTGTCAGAAAATGGAAGAGGCTAATGATGACTGTCAATGTCCTTCAGACTGGGGCCCTACGGAAGATTGAAATTCACACAACGCCAGATGGGGATGTCAGAGCTAAGGCCAAAACAGGAGTGTGCTACAAGGTGGAACTCAACATTTTACATGTTGAAACGTATCCTTAAGTCAAAAGATGCCATCATCTCCACCCTGGCTGTCATCAACGCTCCTGTTGATACTCTGAGTCAAGAGGAATGAGAGACGATAAAAGAGGTTTGCAACGTTCTGGAGCCCTTTGAGAAGGTCACCGTTGAGATGTGCAGAAAGGTACCTAGAACAAATTAATTTTACTTTAAGTAACACTTAATTTTATGTTAGTAGCAATTAAGCACATACAGTATTAATGCCTTATTCTACATTCCTAATCCTACCCAATACCTTAACTTAACAACTACATTACTAACTCTGCATAAGCAGTTATTAAGGAATTTATTAAGAAGACCTTACTGGACTACTATACAGTTAAAGATTGCAGTAAATATACTATTAATAACAGACAAATTATTTCTTAATTTTAAAAATAGCAATGTAGTAATGTAAAACAAACGAAGCCCAATTTTCACATTTGCCATTTTCTCTTTTTCAGCTATGTCACAGCCTCCAAAATGCTGCCTCTCTGCAAGGGTCTGCAGCGTGTAACAGCCCACCACCAACGGAGTGTAACAGTGGATAAAGTAAAGGAGCTGGCCTCCACTCTTTGTTCATCCATGGACAGAAAATTTCTGAGAATGGAGTACAACACTGTGCTTTCTGAAAGAACTGCACTGGACCCACGGTTTAAAAAGTTAGCATTTAGCGAGAACAGAGCTGTGGATGAGGCCCTTCAAAGAATTACTGCAGCAGCAGCAAGATGCAACCCCAGCAGCCTGTCAGCTCCTCCACCATCAGAGGAACAAGAGGGAGAAGTTAGGAACCACAAGCTTCTGCTGTGTGGAGGCTCTTTGATGAAAGAGCAACGGGAGACACAGCAAGGAGAAATCCTACAGCTGATGCTGTAATGGAGGTGAGGTCCTATCTTGAGGAGCCCCACATCCAAAGAGCTAAAGACCCACTGATCTGGTGGGAGGGCAAGGCTTCGGTCTACCCACACCTAGTTAAGGTAATGGTAGGAAGACTCTGCATTGTTGCAACATCGGTGCCCTCAGAGAGAGAGTATTCTCAAAAACAGGACAAATAATTACAGAGAGGAGAAATCGCATCAGCCCATCCAAGCTGAGGCATCTCATATTTCTCAATGCCAACCTGCACTAAAGACAAAAGTGTTGTTATGCATATTTATTATATATGTTAAAACTTTTCCATTTATTTAGGTTATTTGATTTGTTTGCTGTGGTTGTGTTCAATTGTTCAATTTAAGATTTATTAAAATGTAAAAAAAATAGTAACTGTGTATTTTTTAAATAAAAAATAACCCATTAAAAAGTTGCTTGATAAATTGGGCTAAAATAGAAGGCTCTGAGTGATACTAAATAAAGAGCCATTTGGGAGCCGTAAGAGCCGGCTCTTTTAATTGAGCTGAGCCAAAAGAGCCGAGTCTTTGAAAAGAGCCGAACTTCCCATCACTACTTCATTTCCCCTTTAAAACTAATTTTAAAACTAAAAATGCAAGTAGTCTGACCAAAATGTACCTTTAATGGCAAGTTTAGGATAGGATGATGTAAATTTATGTAATATATTTTTTTAAATATTCCTTTTTGTGCCATTTTTGCAAATCTTCAAAACCCATCATCAGTGATTTATAATTACTGCTCTCCAAAGTGACTCATGACCAATTAGAGACTACACAGTCTACTTAGAGAAAGTAAAGATCTGTTTAAAATAATGGACTCACAGGGTCCTTTTAGCCTTCAGCAGTTCATGTTTCAGCCTAATGGGATTTGGTGTATATGGGACCTGGATCTTCTCTAAGGGGCTCTTGCCAGCCACCTGCTAATTAGTAACTCTGGGTCTGAATCAAACACAAAATATATCAAGATATCTAGATAATTTAGCTTCATTAACTTGCGTTTGACCTGATCAAGAGAAGAGTGATACTTCTGTAATTAGCATAATGAGTGAACCTGAATGTAAAATTTAGAGGAAGAGCTCTATTATTCAGTACACTGCCCTTTAATTAGACATTGACATTGAGGTGACAGTGAAAATGCTCTATTTTTGGTCATGTTCAAAGCATTGTCAAGCTACATCATTGCCTCCATCAGATCTTGATGCAAACTGCAGTGCATTTCTTCTAGTCAAAACACGTTTGAGATGTTGCTGGATTAATTATGTTTTCTTCCCCATGACTCAGTGTGCATTAACCAAAAGTGATGTGCACATGCTGTTCTCTCAGGCGCCCCTCTTCCTTGATATGATTAAGCAGTCCATAAGCTTTAATAACTTTTTTTTAAAGACTGAATAAATGAAAATTGTGTCTTCATTACTCATAACTTCATCTCTTTGCCTCACAGTAGGTATATTCCCTAATAGTCATTTTACTTGGGAGCCATTTTGAAATGTATCTCGGCCATGCAAGTACAGCTTTAAATGGTAGGTTGCAGCTGGATAAAACATATGCCAGAGTAATTGGTGGTTCATGCCGCTGACAAAGCAGGTAATAATCTGAAGGAAAGTGAGAGAGAAATTACACGAGCTAGATTCACTGGTCAATCGCAATTGTAGCACACTGAGGACATCTGCTGGTTATAAGATGGTAATGCCAAATGAAAAGCATAAATTAAAAATAAACAAATGTATTTTTGTTAGTGTGGATGCAAATCTATGCAATGTTACATTTATATTTATAGTTATCGTGCTTGGTGTGAACAGGCCTTTTACATGTTATGTCCTCTGAACAAAGCCGCGTCTGATCACACTGGTCTTTTGAGGCAATTTACAACCTAATTTCGATGGTAAACCATGTCCCAAAACTAGAGAGATATTTAATATTACGTGTGTAGTTGTTCACTTGGTTGCCGCCATGTCGTTTGCATTTTAATAGTGGAGGTTGGATCTCAGGGATCATGAGAACGGGAAAGACCGTGGGCCCTATCATACACCAGGCGCAAGATGTGTTTGGCGAGATTAGTTGCTATTTTCAGACCAGGGCAACGCTAATTTTCATGTTTTGCGCCATGTTGTTTAAATAGCAAATCCATTTGTGCTACTTTGTGGACTCATGGGCGTGCTGGTGTAAACTAGTGATGTGTTAAGGCGCATTGTTGGTGTGCTGCTATTTTGATGAACTGAAATAGACCATTCAATCGACCAACTGACAGCTGGTCTAAAGTCCAGCGCAGATCGCAATAATTATGGGCCTATGCAGGTTGAAACGTTTGCACATTGCTTAATACACACAGGATGTACAGCAATACAAAAATATCTTATATGAAAACAATTAAAGGATTAAAATGTTACAAAAATTATAATTTTCTACATAAATATAAAAATCACTACCTCCATGCCTTTTTTTCAGTTCATTCATGACAATTTGCATGTCTATAATGTTATTATTGTTATTTGTACTTATGATATGCATATTCATATTTCTTTTAATAAAAAAAAACAAGTTTATATTTGTCCACCTGTTGGGTTTTGGAGACGTATGCGTCACTATATGGGGCATAAGAATACGACGTGTGTTTGGATATAACTCAGTTTTTTGCCCACACTTTTTATTATTATTATTATTATTATTATTATTATTATTATTATTATTATGTTTGCTGGAAATTAGAACTGAATTTAGAAATAGTTTTTTAAACAAATCATTGTGCTTAAATTAAATTAAACATGTAGGCTAATGGATGTCTTATCTACGAAAGTAAAAAGAAAGAGAAAGTAAAGAGGCCAAATGGAGGAGGCTCGTTCTTTATCCTTTATCCAGATGGTCTGTTTTACTGTTTTCTTGCGAGTGAAGCGTTCAGTTTTTCTCTAGTAAAGTAAATAGTTAAGTAAAGAGCAAATGTGCCATGGCGTGAAACAACTGACTCTTGGGAATGGTAGATGAGATTCTGATTTGTTTAATGCACGTTATGTTTAAAAGACACCCGGAACTCTAAGAGAATAAGCACAACCCTGTTAGACCATGCACCATGGCGCAAATTGTATTTTTTCTGCCCTTAAAAGTGGATTCGGACATGCTATTAATGCGTTTGTGTGATTCGCTTTAGACTTTGCACCTAGATCGTTAAAATAGTTAAAGACCCCTATCTCACATTTGTTTCCTACAGATTACAAAATGGGAGTTTGCTGTAAAATGGAGTTGACTCATTTAAAAGTGTATGCATGTTTCTAAAAGGTATTAATCAAAAGCCATCAAATGGCAGAAATAGAAAGTACAAGTGCTTAGTTAAAAAAAAAAAAGAGTAAAACTGAACACGGGCACAACCTTCGGTTAAGGTGGAAGAATACAATAGTATTTTGTGTGCTAATTAGCTTTATTTTTCAGATTAGATTCAGATCATCTTTAAACTATGGAAACAAAAAGATCAACCATGCTCTTTGTTGTTTTTTTTATGTTGTTAATACTGTACTGTTACTGTAAAAATAAACAACCAAACAATAGGAATTGGGAATGTACACTGTATAAAAAATTCTGTTAATTACCAGGTTCTGTATTTTGTGGTTCACATGGTATTTTTTGTTTATTTGCAGTTGTGAATCGCATTACTGGGGTTTTATCTCTGCTTGTTCAATATTTGATGTTGAAAATTCAACACTGCAAATTTAAAAAGTGACTATTATTGACACTGTAGTACTTTGAGACAAAATACTGTTTACGAAGTGAAGTTTATTTATAAACTAATTTCGAGATGATCACGTGATTATGATTGAACACGGCTGGTCATGCATTAACCATGTATGACCAACCAATCAGACGATTTTTAACCCACTATAAAGAGCCAGGGTTTCTTACTACAGTCATCTTCGTTTGAAGAATCCCCCCTTCCACCCCTACTCCTCCTCTTTTCCTTTCATAGGGCGGCACGGTGGCCCAGTGACTAGCACTGCGGCCTCACAGCAAGAACGTCACCGGTTCAAGTCCTTTAACAGACTGGCTGTCGTTTCTGTGTAAAGTTAGCATGTTTTTCCCGTGCTTGCGTGGGTTTTCCCTGGGTTCTCCAGTTTCCTCCCACGTTCCAAAAACATGCACTACAAGTTAATTGAACAATCTAAATTTAGCACTAGTCAAACTTTTATCCATCAGCATATCTCTCCGTAGCAACTATTTTCTGTCATCAACTCTTACAAAGGAGGGAGCTCTCGAGATCTACCTGAGCTCAAAGCTCCCCTCTCACCCTGCAAACGGGAGGGAGCCCAGGGCTCAATGACCTTTTGGGCTCAGGGCTCTCTCCCGGGACAGCATGCCAAACTTGCTTATAATCAATCATCAGCTAAGTGTGAACTTTTGAAAAAATATTGAGGTGGTGCAGTGGGTAGCACAATCGCCTCACAGCAAGAAGGTCACAGGTTTGAGCGCCAGCTGGATCAGTTGGCATTTTTGTGCATGTTCTCCCCGTGTTGGAGTGGGTTTTCCCTGGGTGCTCTGGTTTCCCCCACAGTCCAAAGACATGCGGTATAGGTGAATTGAATAAGCTAAATTGGCCGTAGTGTATGTGTGTGAATGCAAGAGTGTGTAGGTGTTTCCCAGTGTTGGGCATTCGCTGCGTAAAACATATGCTGGATAAGTTGGCGGTTCATTCCGCTGTGGAATGACTAGAAAAGAAAATGAATGATGAATGAATGAAATTATATAGAGAGAATTAAGTCTGTAAAATAACAAAAAAAGTACTGGCAGTTTGTTACCAGGTTTTTGTATCATAATTTACAACTCAAACACAGACAATATTTTTTTTATTTTTAACTATTATAAATGTCAGCAAGAGTCACTTTTCAACATCAAAAGCTTTTGAAGAAAAGATTAGATCCCATAACGCAAAAGCATGATTAATTCAACAATAAAAAAAATAAACATAAATCACCAGCTGGAAGGGCATTCGCTGCGTAAAACATATGCTGGATAAGTTGGCAGTTCATTCCACTGTGGCGACCCCAGATTAATCAAGAGACTAGGCTGAAAAGAAAATGAATGAATGAATGAATGAATGAATAAATCACCAAACATGGAATACTGTTTATTTACATATATATCGTACAGTGTAGAATTAGTTAATAAAATTGTTAGAAAAACAAATTAGTAAAAATGCTTAATCTGCTTTATGCAGAAACGAACAACAGAATGTAAAAAAAAACCTGAGAAAAAATGACTTTTAAGTTGTGTTGCATTCTGGCAATTTTGCACACGCTGGCACAGTACTAAATTCACTTGAGCTATGAGATTGTACAGATTTTAACTGTTATTGCTCTTCCTGATGAGATGAAAGCTATGTGTTGGCAAACATACAGACTCCCATAACCCTTTGAGTGTGCTCTTACTGATTAGATGAGCACATTTTCTGAAGGGTAAAAAAGAACCTGATACAAAAGTGGAATAGGCTTTGAAGGACAAGATCACCTTGGGACCATCACGCAAGTGATGTGGCTACCACTTAAGCCAACAGATTACATTTAGGAACAAGATAATTAAAGCAAAGTGATAGCAGGTCCTACAGTAAACAGGGTTTAGAAATATATAGGAGGATAACTCATTGTATACCAATAAGCATTTTTTTATTAAACATAAAACTAAATGGATGAATAAGATTACAATGAGTTATTTAATAAACAAATGTTGTTTAGGCTTTTCTGAACTGTCTATGAATCAAATAATAATAAAAAAAAACAGTTACAACAGCTACATTTGTAAGGGTTATGTGACACCGAACACAATGCAAAAAAAAATCATCTTTGGATAAATACATTTTAAATTATAGTCACTTTTATTACATCCCCATATCAGAAAAAGTTGGGACAGTATAGAAAACGTAAAAAAAAAGCTGTGTTTCATCGCAGACAATACAGACAACTTGTATATCATTGCAGACAATATGAACACAACATATTTAATGTTTTGTCTGGTCAGCTTCATTTCATTTGTAAATGTACGTCCTTTCCTGTCATTCGAACTTGCAACACATTGCAAAAAAAGTTGGAACAGGAGCAGTTTGGGCTGATTTGGTAGAAAAGCAGCCTCCAAGATACATTTCTAAAGAGCACCAAATACCTCTCGGGAAATACATTTTTGCAGTTTTTGTTTTTACGAATTCACCAGAGGCCTCTGTGTACGCTTTTTAAGATCTCAAATTTCTCTCGCGAGTGCCGTTCGTGCCTGCTCTTCTCGCGTAAATCTACTGCTGTCAGCAGCTGTCGACTGTCTGACTGACCAACCGACCGATAACCCCACCCACCCCATTCCCTAAACCCAACTGATAGTGTTTTAAAAAGCACAGATTGACCAGTGCCCACCCACTTTCCTAGACCCAACCGTCAGTGTTTTGGAAAGCAATCCAGAGAGAGAAAAGTCCAGATTTTTACCACATTTTCAGTTTTTACCACATTCTCACTCTGTTATTTATTTGATTATTTCAGTTTTTAGCCTTTATTTTTGCCTTGCCTGCTTTCTGGAACCGTCCTTTACTGGACTCAAACCCCATCATCTTCGTCAACTCCTCTCTGCATCTGCCGATGTACGCGGTGAGCCACTGGACAAACTGATAACATCAGGAAAGCTGACTATATGGAGATAAGTGGTCAACTGCTAGTGCGAAAAGAAATTGCGTTCTGCTTACATAATTCGCAATCTCTGGAAATGTATATAGGGCTACGTTTTCAGAATGAGCCTATGTTGCCCATAGTCAATGACGTGACTTTTTTGCTTGTTTGTTTGTTAGGCTAGTGTATTTTTTAGAAACCCTAACTGTTCCATTTACAAACAACAGCTATATGCTCTAAAGCTGATGAATAAAGGTCCAATCCCAATTTTATATTTGTACTCCTACCCCATTTGCCTTGGCTCTTGAAACAGAGTGTGAAGGGGAAGGGCTTCAAAATTTACCCCTAAGAAATGTGACACCATTTCAACACCTTCACACGTCATCGCGGTCTCTTGCTTCATATGAGATCAGATGATTGTGTCTGCTGTATTTATTCCAGTTGCATTATTATTTGGTATTTATCTTCAGGAAATCACTGAAGGCAATTATATCATGTTATCATAACAATCTAATGTGTCAATGAGATCTAACTGTACTGTGCATTTACACCGTGGTCATATTTATCTATGTAAACACACGAAAACAACATTTACATTATACCAGGCACTGTAAAAAGGTCATTCACAGCCACTAGACTTTTCTGACAGGGTATTCGAGTGACATCGAACTGCTTTAAAGGAGTTTTTTTTTAAAAGCATGACGGTAAAACACCAACGCCATTATGAATGTATTAAAACATAAGCTTGTTTGTTGTAAAATTGTGTAATAATGACCAAAAATAGCTTCTGTCTTCCGTGTGCAGCCATGCTGCCATTGTAGATGGTGTATTCTGGCAAATTTTTGTACCCCTTGGTATCAAGTGCGGTCCTGAAAAATCTCTGTTTCAAGCTAAAGAGAATTGTGAAATCCCTACTCCTTCATGTGAACACGCAAAACTAGGGGCAGGGGTAAGGGAAAGGGCTAAGGGGTAAAACTAGGATTAAGCCAAAGTGTTACTTTTTAAATAAATGATAAAAATGCAGAGGTGTAAGCATCCTTTAAATATCATTCTTCATTAAGACCATTTTATTGACAATAATAATAATGGTGATGATAATACTAGTATTAAAACCAGTTTGTTGCAAAGTTTACTGCATTCAATATGCTTTGAGATCAGTTCAGATACTAGTTCTATCACAGTGCACTACTGCAGATCTAACCTGAACTGTTGAATCCATCAGTTGTGCCAGGAGGAATTATGATCTTAAATTATTGTGTTCTGTATGCTTTGTTTGTCATCAGTCTTTGTCATCTGTATGCATAGGCAATGCATTGGGAATTTACGGAGACATGTACAAGCACTGCTTTCTAGAATTAATAGGGGTTCATTCTATTTAGTGTTGCTTGAAGTCACTATTATAGTGAGTCATCTTTCCTTTGGGACTTTAAATCTGAAAATTAATTTCTTCCAAACCGTGCGTGAATGTTTTTAATGCAGCTGGTTCCACTGTGTTGTATGGATTGAGTAAACATTGCTATAATTGCGTTTATCTGTATTTTGGAAATGCAATTTATGTGTACAGCAACATTGGGAATTCAATCAGCATTTCTGAAAAATAAACCATTTTTGATTTGTGACCTAAATATATTTTTTTGTTAGTCAAAAATGACATATAATACCATTTAGGCTTCTTTTTCTTCAACATGTAAACAGCATGTTAATTAATGATAGCAGGTTAAACATAATATTATAACACATATTATTCAAACAAATTGTTAAACATCTTGGAAATGCTTATTCATGTTAGCTAAATTTTAAAAACATTACAATTATGTTGGCAACATGCTAGATATTATAAAATATAATCATGAACATGCTAGAAACATACTAACAGCATGTCATTTCATGCTAGTATCATGCTAAAACATGTTAGGCATGTAAACATACTAGAATCATGCAAGCAAAATAATAAGTCACGCACATAATATCCTATGGATATGCTAATTTATACCAGCAACATGCTAAAATGTTAGCCAAATGTTAAAATTCACAACATGATACCTCTAGAATAGTATTAAAAGGTGCTAGAGACATACTATATTAACAAAGAATAAAATATTAGTCTTGAACTAAAATGTTACAAAAATACTATTTTCAAGAGTTCACACTTTGATAATGCTCAACTGAGATAGCAGGTTTGGCATGCTGTCCGGGGAGAGAACCCTGAGTTCGGAGATAGATGAGCCTGATCAATGAGCGTTAGGAGGGATACGAGATCAGGTGTTTCTCAAGTGCCCCCCTTAAACTCAGGCTAATATCTGATATATGTATGTATGTATGCGTTAAGTGCTTATGACTGTATTACAATGCATGTTTTTTAGACTGTGGGAGGAAACCGGAGGACCCAGAGAAAACCCACGCAAACACGGGGAGAACATGCAAACTCTGCGCAGGGAGTGCCGACTGGCTCGATTATAATTTGAACCTGTGGCCTTCTTGCTGCGGGGCATCTGTGCTAGCCACTGAGCCACCGTGTTGCCTGATCATAAAGAGGAGTAGGGAAGGATAGTGGGAAGGGTTTTCCAAAAACAAAGATATTGAATGGAGTTTTAGGAAGGGTATTTATAGTAGTTTTAGAATGATCTGATAGGCTAGCTAATGATTAGAGATGAGGATCAGCTGTAGTTGATCATATCATGTGCTCCTCTCAAAATTAGTTTGTGAAACTTCACCTAATTGTAGTTTGAATGCAGTTTCTAAGACAATACAAGGAGAGATATGTTTATTTATATAGCAAATGTCATACATAATGCTAATTTAAAGTGCTTTACATTAACAAGAATATAAAAAAATTATGAAATATTCGCAATAAGAAATAAAAATAATAATTTAAGTGATTAAAACATTACAAAATATGTTAAAACTACATTATACTTTCATTCCTTTTCCTTCAGCTTAGTCCCTTATTTAAGGTGGCGCAGTAGGTAGTGCTGTCGCCTCACAGCAAGAAGGTTGCTGGTTCGAGCCTTGGCTGGGTCAGTTGGCATTTCTGTGAGAAGTTTGCATGTTCTCCCTGCGTTTGCGTGGGTTTCCTCCAGGTGCTCTGGTTTCCCCCACAGTCCAAACACATGTGGTACAGGTGAATTGGGTAGGCTAAATTGTCTGTAGTGTATGAGTGTGTGTGGATGTTTCCCAGAGATGGGTTGTGGCTGGAAGAGCATCCGCTGAGTAAAAACGTGTTAGATAAGTTGGTGGTTCATTCTGCTGTGGCGACCCCAGATTAATAAAGGGATTAAGCCGATAATCCCTTTTTTATCAGCGGTCGCCACAAAGGAATGAACCGACAACCATTCCGGCACATGTTTACGCATCGGATGCCCTTCCAGCCGCAACCCAGTACTGGGAAACACCTATACACTCTGTCATTCACTCTTTGGACTGTGGGGGAAAACTCACGCAAACATGGGGGAACATGCATCTCCACACAGAAACACCAACTGGTCCAGCTGAAACTCGAACCGGCGACTTTCTTGCTGTGAGGTGATGGTGCTAAGCATTGAGCCACAGTGCCCCCCCCCCCCCCCCCTACATTACAGTGTAAAGTAAAACTGTGGTTATTCAATTGTTATTAAATGCATCAAAATTCTAACATATTTACAATAAAATCATTTAAAATATTGTATTGCAAGAGTAGTAACAGTGCTGGATATTCCTTGATTCATTCAGACATCAAGCTCGTTACGTTGTTTTAAATATTCAGACCAGTCAAATCAAATCAAAGTTTTCCATCAATCTTTTTCATCAATCTTTACTCATCAAGTTTGATTTATTACTCAATTTACTTGAACACAAACATTTCTATAACAGTGCGTAATATGTTCCCAATCCGGCACCTAACACGTCCATGAAAAATGTTTACGCTGACCTAAATCCTTCAAGCATTTCATGAAAAAGCTAATCTAATAATGATACTATTCATAAATCTCATTCATTTTCTTTTTGGCATAGTCCCTTTATTAATCAGGGTCAACTTATCCAGCATATGTTTTACACCGCGGATACCCTTCCAGCCACAACCCAACACTGGAAAACACCCATACACTCTTGCATTCACACACATACACTACAGCCAATCTAGCTTATTCAATGGAAAACCGGAGCACCCGGAGGAAACCCACGCCAACATAGGAAGAACATGCAAACTCCACACAGAAATGCCAACTGAGCCAGCCGGGTCTCAAACCAGCGACCTTGTTGCTGTGAGGCAATCATGTTACCCACTGCACTACTGTGACACCCTATTCGTAAATCTATCTTCTTTAAATATAAAATAATAATACAAGTAAGAAGGTAGATATACCTGTTTCCAATGCTAATTTATTTGGAAGGTCGTTTGTTGGAATGTGTTGCCAGTTAATATAGTTGAATTAGTGTGGTGTCGTTTCACAGTGGGTGGCAGCTGGAAGGGCATCCTCTGTGTAAAACATATGCTGGAATACTTGACGGTTAATTCCGCTGTGGCAACCCCTGATGAATAAGGGACTCAGTGGAAGGAAAATGAATAAATTAATGGTGTGGTATCTAAATATTGTCAATACAGTCATTGACAATTGTTTTTTTTTACTTTTTTTTTTTTTAAATAAACTGATTGTACAGAAAGAAATGGGATAAATAATATGAAAGAAAAAATATGGATGGTTTGCAAGCACAAGAAACCTTTTGGAACTATTAAGAAATACATATCACAATCTAACTGCAAGGAGCTGTGCTTCAGTCACCGAAGCTTTTGGTGAAACAAGCAGGCCAAGCTTATTTTTCTATACAATTTATTCAGATAATGTCACCCTGAGTAATTGCTAATAGTTCATTGCTATAGTGCTTCCTACAATGTAGATTGTGTAAGTTTAGTAGGAGGAACATGCAAATTATAAAATAAAGATAACAAATTCTATTATTGTTGGACAACTTCAATTTATCAGGCAGGCAGCAGAATCATGAAAAATGTTGATAGCTCTAATTAATTAAAAAATCATTAAGTTCATTTTGATATAAATGTCACTTTTGAAGGACAGTTCACTGAAAGACAGTTCCGAAGAGGCTGTAACAACTAAACTCTACAACTGATGAAAATGAAACTCAGTCAGGGAAAAATGTTGTGCATATTAATCAGTTAATCATTAACCTGCAGAAAGAATGTAGCAGTTTGTAACCCACAATACACAAATGTATTGTCAGTTGTTTATCAATGGACCAGTTGTTCAGAAGTCTAAATTCCTCCAAAGAGAGAGAGAGATGATACGACAACAGTGAAGGACTCGGACACAGAGGTAAGATAAGAATAATAAAAGATTGTATTGTAACAATTCCACAGAAATATCAAATAAATGAAATGAAATAAAATAAATTAATTAATAAAACAAGTTCTAGACTTTTTTCACACCTCAATCTTATTTACACTCTCTAATAACACTTTTCCTTCCTCACAGGGTTTTATGGATGTATCACTAATAAGGTAAGGTAATATTATGTTGCTTTTTCAGTTTTTCTATTGTTAAGAGCTAATATTATATTTTGGTTACTATTATAAACAATACTATAATACTAATATACTAATAACAATACTATATTAAAGATGTGTGAGTGTTAGCAAATAATATATTAATAAAACTATTTTATCATACACATATAATCCAATTTTCCCTTCTTAAACCAATTAACTTTTTTCAATAAAACAAAAATTGCAGAACAATAAAAAAAGTACAATAAAAATAAAAATATACATCCACTGAAAACACTTTGTAATACAGCAAAAAGTCCAGCGCAGGTGATGAACATTCAAAATGATTCTTTAGCAAAACAACTAGATTGCAAATTTAGTTCCAGGAATCCAGGATGCTGAACTTGTGAGTGTTATGTAAATTTACACTCCTACTATGACGCTGAATAAGTTTTACTTTGTATCTTTCAGACAGGTGTATCCAAAGAATCCACTTAATGGGAGGCTCGCCAGTCCAACTCCACGATTAGACACGCATGGACAAACCACAGTTCACACTTCAATCAATTCGAATCCAGAGCAGATTACATTCAGCAATCGACGTCAATAGAACATCTCACAGATGAAAACCCAAAAGAAGACACACACACACACACACACACACACACACACACACACACAAAAAAAAAAAAAAAAACAGGCCAAGGAAAATCATTCAAAATCAAAGCAAAAACCAGAAAAAACTCCAGGTGGCACTTGTGTGCAGATTTCACTCTCAAATACAAATCTTGTTTTTCTCTCGATCATCTCTTGCATTCTCTTGCAAATACTGAATCTCCATAGCAATGGTAAACACAATGCGATGGACAAGAGTGATTTGTTATTGTTTGTATAACTGATCTGCTGCTAAAGCGGAAGGCACGATGATGTCATTTCAAAGCATTATTTCCTTAGATGCTGTATAATACTCTATTATAAATGATTTATATAAATAAATAATTTGGAATATATTTTTTATCGAGTATTCTGCCAATGTTTTTCTCATATTTTTAGTGGTATTTCTATTTGCTCTATAGCTGTGTACTACCCACTAACCTGGGTTACAAGTTTTTTTTGCAGTAATCAGAACTGAACAAGTTCAAATTTAAGAAAGCTACTGTGTACAATTATAGTACAACTTTGAGGCACAAGTTATAATAGCATTCATTGTAACAAACTAGGATACACACAATGAAACACAACCCCAAGCCATGATTTTTTTTGCAAAAAAACAAAGGCAAATTGGATATTCTTTTACTAGTGTAAAATAAAGATAAAGGAAGGATGCGCATTCTGCAGTCTCAAATTGTGCTATCGCATAAAAAGTTGCATATTTTGTTTTGGACTATTTATTTTAATTGAGCACAGTGATAGTTCAATCAGGGCCAGGCCAAGTAGGCATAGTGCTGCCATCAGCTGATGGGATCAGCTGACTATATATGTGGCATACAACTCAGGTAAGTACACTCAAACTGCTGGCAACACTCCTTTTCTTAATGTGATTTGAAACAGGTGATGTCCACAGGTGATTGTAATTATTTTTTAGTACAAAAGCAGCATCCAAGAAAGGTCTAGTCCTTTAGGAGCAAAGATGGGCCAGTGATTGCCAGTTTGCCAACAGATACGTGAGAAAATTATTGAAACAATGTTCCTCAAAGAAAGATATTTGGATATTTCACCTTCAACAGTGCATAACATAACTAAAAGATTCAGGAAATATGGAGGAATTTTAGTGTGTAAAGGACAAGGGCACAAGCCTAAGCTGAACAACCATGATCTCAGATTCCTCAGGTGGCTCTGCATCAAGAATCGTCATTCATCTATAAGCGATATCACCATTTAAGCTCAGGAATACTTTGGCAAACCTTTGTCAAGTATCACAATATGTAGTTACATCCACAAATGCTAGTTAAAACTGTACTGTGCCAAAAGGAAGCCCTATGTTAACAGTGTCCAGAAGCAATGTTCTCTGGGCTCGGAGGCATCTGGAATGGACCATCTCACAGTGGAAACATGTACTGTGGTCAGATTTGTCAATATTTCAGGTATTTTTTGGGAGAAATGGATGCTGTGTGCTCTGGACCAAAGAAGAAAAGGATTGTACCCAGCAACAAGTCCAAATGCCTAGATCTGTCATGGTATTGGGTTGTGTCATGACCCTTGGCAAAGGGTGAACATTATTGCATTACAATAAGATTAAAGTTGTGATCAAATATAAGTTATTATATACATAGTTAACCTGCAATTTTATTGCATATAGATGATGTCTATGTGTACTGTACATGTTTAATGAAGTGTACTTGTGTATTAAGTGTATGTGTTGTCCTGGAAGTCCTCGTTGGTTGGGATCATCTCTTCATCTCTTTGTATGAGTTGTCCTCGAAGTCCATCATCTCTTCGTATGTGTTGTACTTGAGGTCCTTGATGGTTGGCATCATCTCTTTACAGGTCTTGGATCACATCAATGGCACTGCACAATCTCTAGAGGCCTTAGAATGAGTATCCCGAGTTGGAAATAGAGAACAAAGAAAACAACTAGCGTAGCTGCTGTTCATAATGAGATATTAAACATCAATGGAAAAAATGAACATTTTACAAAATCCTGGGTGTGGAGGAAGAGGATACAAGTATTTGACTGGCCTGCATGCAGTCCCGACCTGTTGAAGCGTAAAATACGTCAACGAAGACCCCATACTCTTGTCCACCTTAAGTCTTGTTTACAGTAAGAATAGGACAAAATTACACCTGAAACACTTCATCACCTGGTGTCTTCAGTCCCAAAACATCATTTAAGTGTTGTGAAAAAGAATGGCAACATAACGAAGTAGTGAATGCTTTACTGTTGCAACTTTTTTAAATGTGTTGCAAGAATCAAAATTGGAATACGTGTTTATTTTGAAAAAGAAAACAATGAAATTCATGAGGAACACATTAAATAATGTGCTATTGTATTGTCTGCACTAAAATACAAGTCAAAGTACATTTAGAAATCATTACTTTCTTTTTTTATTTGCATTTCTCAACTTTTTCTTATTTGGGGTTACATTTGTGCACCTTCTGACTGTCATCTCCCTTCATTTCAGACTACCAAGCTCTCAAGTTCTATTGATACAGACCTCATGGCAGAAGCACAGACAATCTACACAGCAACGCTATCCTTAGATATATAACCAAGACGTTATAATACAACCAAATTTGATTCTTATCTCTTGTATTTGCCTAGCTAATCGTTCCAGGGGGTTAAAGCAGAAATGTTGTATGTGCTAATAACCATGAAGCAACCCCCACCCCCCCCCCCCCCCCCCCCCCCCCATTAGGAATCATACCCTCAAATATAAATTTGTCAATAAATGGATGCTAACTTGCCAAAGTGGTCCTGTCCGAATTATTTTTTTGCTCTGATCTTTTTTCTTCTTCTCCAGCACAGTAGGTGCATGATGCATATAGTTTTGTTGTTAATGTTAATACCACTTTTTTACGCATGCAAATCTAAACCCCTGGTAAAAAAACGGTATTAACATTAACAACAAAACTATAACATAACATTCTAATTTTGTCATTGATGGTTAATGATTAGTTATGAACTATGCAGGTAACGATCCATAAGCCTGCCCGAGCCTGACCTTGAATGCTTCATTGCCTCTCCTCTAATTACTTGCCGCATTGTTCATCCTGCTTTGTTTGGGGTTCTCGCAATTTACAAATGAAGCCTTGCTTCTCACATTTAATTTGAGAATAAGAATTTAAAATATGTGCTAATTTAACAGCAGCGTTTTTTTAGTACCTTACGGTTATAATTATTCCAAATATGCAAAATGCATTCAAACTGCTCTCTCTCTCTCTCTAATACAAATATGACAAATCTATAATAAAAGGATGGTTCGCCCATTTTTTCCAACATTGAGTAATTTTTTCTTTCTATTTTTTCCAGTTCAGTAAACAAGCATTCTTTTTATTTTGTGAAAATTACCAAACTGGGGCAGCAGTGGCTCAGTGGTTGTTAGCACTGTTGCTTCACAGCAAGATGGTTGCTGGTTTGAGTACTGACTGGGCTAGTTAGCATTTCTGTGTGTTAGTGTGGTTTTCCTTCAGGTGTTTTAGTTTCCCCCATAGCCCAAAGACATGCGCCATAAGTGAATTGGATGAACTAATGGTTTGTTTCCACTGAGTGGTATGGTTCGGTTCGGTACGCTTTTGTGGTCGTTTCCACTGTCAAAAGGTACCTAAAAGTGAACCGTACTGTACCACTTTTTTGGTACACACAACAAAAGTGTACCAAAAGGCAGAGCTAGACGCACAACTGAACGCTATTGGTTTACAGGGATACTTCACTAGCGCGTACAAGGAGGAGAATGAAAACAAAGGAGCCGCCATTTTTAAATACACAGCCCAGACATTAGACCGTAATAATATATATATATTATATGTAATATTATATGTAATAATGAGCCATGGTCGACCCGAGCTTAAACAAACCTTGTCGTCGTCTTGATGAACAGCCACAAAGCCAGAAAGAAGAGCAGAATCTGTGAACCCTGTGCGCCATAGTTGTTTACAAGGCCGTCTAAAGCGTGAACGGTTTCCCTTTCTCGAGTGCCGCATGTCAATAGTTGAAATAACAAACTTCTTGAGCTCATGATAATAACGTACGCGTGATTATTGAAGTGCTTCTGACATCCAATCCTTTCAGAAATGGACAAATGTGTGAGTGAAGCCTGGCAAAACAAAGGAGTAAATGATTCTTTCAGCAACCTGAAACATGAACAAACTGCCATGTTTAACTATTATCATCGCCTTTTGGACTATTATGAACTCGGAATGACGGACGTACTTTCTAACAGGAGGTTACATGTGCTGGTGAAGACTATATGTTGAAGGGCTATATGTTGCATGTTGTTTTTGAACCCAAATAAGGGCTAAATGTATGCTGTGTGTAGTTTTTCTGTAATTTGTAACATAGCGGAGATGGTAAGTGTTTGTATGTGTTCATATATGTTGCATTTATTTATTTATTTTATATAAGCTCAGACATTACAGGCTATTTCGCCCTAGCATTGATCTGCAGTTATAATCAAATCCTGTTCATAGAAAGGGTAGTGATGAACATTTATACACTGGGTATAAAACATCTGTCTTGTGAGAAGTGCTTCTCGTATGATATGTGACCGACCCAAACAGCTTTACTTTAACGTTTTCTCAAGCGAGAATGACGTTGACTGAAACTATCTGTCAATCATTGGTACCCTTTTGGCAGTGGAAACGCAAGCCTGATAAAGGTGACCTGTACCGTATCGTACTGTACTGTACCACTCAGTGGAAACGGGCCATGAATTGGCTGTAGTATATAAGGCGTGTGTGTAAATGCGAGAGAGTATGGGTGTTTGCCACTGTGTTTCAGCTGGAAGGGCATCCACTGCGTAAAACATATGCTGGAATAGTTGGTGGTTCATTCTGCTGTGGCAACCTCTGATGAATCAGAGACTAAGCAGAAGGAAAATTAATGCATGACCAAACTGGGGCTCATATGTACAGACATTGTGCTTGCTTTTCTTTTCATACAAACATGCAATCTTCCTTCTCATACTAGAATAAACTTAATTTGTAGGATTGTCAATGTGGTTTATACTTAAAGGTCATCTTCACTGACACGGCTTCCTACAATCCACTATTAACTCGTGTTATTTATTTATTTAGGTGATGTTTTTGTTCTCCGCCTTCAAATCTGGCCTTGGAGCTTGTCAGTGATGTGTGTGGAGGACGTTTGTTGGCAAAGTATCTATAAGAGGCATAAATGAGGGCGCTCATGCAGCCCATCGGATTGTTAAATCAAAGTGGACACAGTGCTCAAAGGAATGCATTAAGCTTGAAGGGCTAGCTCATCACTTGTTAACAGAAGATTTATTAGGATAGTCTAATATGATACTCAGTGGGTGTGAAAATTGAAAAGTTGTTCTGTGGTTCGTGAGATAAGCAAGGTAAGCAAAGCTAATGATGTTGGGGTCATTTTTAAAGGGCCTAAAATCAGGGAAGGACACTTGAAACTAAACTTTTAAACCCTATAACTTACTCTTTTACAATTGAGTTGCCAACAAATGATTATGATGGTAATGGAACATGGCAAATGTACTATTTCCTGGTGTTCACAAACAAGGTCCCATTGTTTAGTAAGGGATAAAGTACATCCAGGCAGTAGTTATCGCAAAATAAAGCCTGACATCTTTATCTGTTGTATAAGACTTGAAGGGCTTTAATCGGCAGAAACAACATGCATTTTATCCCACCTATTATGAAGCAACAAGACATTTTTACGTTTTGCCGACACAAAACCTTGTTCTGAGCTGTGATACTTTATTAATTCTTTAGTTAAAGGCAAAACTGACTGTTGAAAACCTTTTGTGCTTTATTTTATCAATATATATATATATATATATATATATATATATATATATATATATATATATATATATAGAC
>CAIGQZ010001206.1:5397519-5408924 GCA_903798205.1 Danio tinwini | reverse complement strand
ATATATATATATATATATAATGATTTTCCAGTATTGGGTTGCGTCTGGAAGGGCATCCTCTCTATAAAAAAACATATGCCAGAATAGTTAGCAGTTTATTCCACTGTGGTGACCCCTGATAAATAAAAGAATAAGCTGAATGAAAATGACTGAATGAATATAATAAGGATAAAAAGTATGGCTGTGCCATCGTGGCCCATATTTAGTCTATTTATAGAAATGCTTTCAAACTCAGTACAGGTGCATATGCAAGCTCAGACTGCATATGCTTTTAACGTGGAAATATTTATATATTTATAAAGATTTTTATTCGAAAGGGGGTGCACTCATTTATGGCATAGTGCAGAAAAAACAACTAAACACTGACAACAACCCTCCCCCCATCTCTTTCCAAGCAGAGCTAAAGCTGCACGCAAGGAGAAGCTTCTGATGAATGAAAGCCATGAATAAGCTTACAAAGATTACTCTGCGTAAATGGAGGCCTCCTACTCATCCCTACAGGCTTGAGCACTTACTTGGCAATATTCTCCAGAAGGTTGTTTTTACCTGTCATAACAACATGTGTGCCATACAAAGTCCCTTCATCAATTAGAGACGTGATTATGGTAAGCCATGCACGTGTTTTATTTATTCTTCCCACACACAAGGCGAAGTTATCCACGTCAGACCTGAAGGCTTCTTACATCACGTACTGGCAGGCTTGATAGGCTTTTTGCAAGGCTAGCGGAGGTGACTATGCTTTAAGGCGTTGGTTATATGCCCACTGAGACAGAGAATATTCCCAATCCAGTCAACTGTTAAAAAGCCACATTTTCAAAGCAACCTGTGACAAAAATAAGATAAATAAATAAAGGTATTGCAAACCAAGCTGCTGGAGTTACACAACTGTTTGTTAACGTGAGTGACTGTGAGTGGTGTTTGAAAGGAATAATACATTAAAGAATGAAAAATGCTTTGTGAACTCGTCAGCCTTTTTTTACCACTACATCATTCCAGCATAATCCAACATACAGTGCATCCGGAAAGTATTCATAGAGCTTCACTTTTCCCACATTTTTTATGTTGAGTCTTATTCCAAAATTAATTAAATTAATTTATTTCCTCAAAATTCTACACACAATACCCCATAATGACAATGTGAATAAAAGATTTGTTGAAATTGTTGCAAATTTATTAAAAATAAAAAAGCTTAAAAATTACCTGTACATAAGTAAGCCTTTGCTGTGAAGCTCTAAATTGAGCTCAGGTACATTCTGTTTCCACTGATCATTCTTGAGATGTTTCAGCAGCTTAATTGGAGTTTACCTGTGGTAAATTCAGTTGATTGGACATGATTTGAAAAGGCGTACACCTGTCTATATAAGGTCCCAGGGTTGACAGTGCATGTCAAAGCACAAACCAAGCATGAAGACAAAGGGATTGCCTGTAGACCTCTGAGACAGGATTGTCTTTACTAGGGAAGGTTTCAGAAAAATTTCTGCTGCTCTGATAGTTTCAGTGAGCACAGTGGCCTCCATCATCCGTAAGTGGAAGATCTTTGGAGCCACCAGGACTCTTCCTAGAGCTGGCTGGCCATCTAAGCTGAGTGATCGGGGGAGAAAGGCCTTAGTCAGCGTTCTTCTGTGGAGAAAGCAGAACCTTACAGAAGGACAACCATCTGTGCAGCAATCCATCAATCAGATCTGTATGGTGGAGTGGCCAGACGGAAGCCACTCCCCACCTGGAAATTTGCCAAAAGGCATCTGAAGGACTGTCAGACCATAAGAAACAAAATTCTCTGGTCTGATGAGACTAAAATTTAACTCTTTGGAGTGAATGCCAGGCGTTACGTTTGGAGAAAACCAGGCACCGCTCATCACCAGGCTAATACCAGCCCTACAGTGAAGCATGGTAGTGGCAGCTTCATGCTGTGGGGATGTTTTTCAGCAGCAGAAACTGAAAGACTAGTCAGGATAAAGGGAAAGATGAATGCAGCAATGCAGTGCTCTTGACCTCAGACTGGGGCGACGGTTCATCTTACAGTAGGGCAATGACCCAAAGTACACCAACAAAATATCAATGGAGTGGCTTCACAGCAACTTGGTGAATGTCCTTAAGTGGCCCAGCCACAGCCCAGTTTAAATCCTAATGAACATCTCTGGAGAGATCTGAAAATGATCGCTTCCCATCCAACCTGATAGAGCTGGAGAGGTACTGCAAAGAGGAATGGGCAAAAATTCCCAAAGACAGGTGTGCCAAGCTTGTGGCATCATATTAAAAAAGCCTTGGGGCCGTCATTGCTTGCAAAGGTGCATTGTCATTATGGGGTATTGTGTGTAGAATTTTAAGGAAATAAATAAATTTATATATATATATAATTTTTCCTCTCCTAACAATTATGACATTAATTGCAGTTATTGTTCCGACAAAAATAAATATAAATATTGCAAATTTGACTAAATTTAACAAACACCAATTTTTTACTATTGTATAAATACATATAAATGTGACACATATATGACATCATATCATAAATTATATCACATTTATGTGACTATTTATATAATGGTTTGCATATATGTACATACTTTTTTCATTTTGCATTTTCGCTATACGTCTTTATGCAAAATAATAGTGGTGCCTTTAATTACGTGTAAGATGAGGGTCCCACCATAGTGTATATGAGTGTTTATGGCGTCAACAACTCTGAAAACCCCTATCCTAAAGATGTTGAATATCTACCCATACAAATATCAAACGATAGCAAGAAAAAGCTAAAAGTATATTTTAGTCTTTCCCAGAATTAAGGATTAATGTAAGTTTCAAACAACATGAAGGTGAGTGGATGGTGCAACTAAAAACTATTGTTTTAAAGTATGACACTGAATAGTTGCTGACGTATATAGTGACGGCAGATGCAGACAAAAAAATACTACTGAGCTCAGCCGAAGATTTTATTTATAAGTTCCAGGTGTTTATGGCAAGTGTAGATGGCGAATTTCGGTCAGCAAACAGCTTAGGCTGCATTTTACAAGTGCTGAGATTGTGGAAAAGATCCAAAGTGTGTTTGAAATATCATTAAGAAGCGAATGTACGTGCTTTGCGTCAGTCCATGAAAAATGAGTGTTCCCTTCTGATTGTGAAGTTCCTAGATGGTGCCTGATAAAAATCCAATGAGCACCGCAACAGCGTTCACGTGGTTGTAAATAGGCCAGCATGACTTAGCCTCAAGGAGGAAGACGGCCTACATTTTAAGCTTGAAAGAAGATATTCTAAAAGCCTTTAGAAAGAATGTGAAAAATGAGGAGGCCAACAGGTCAAAGGACATCAATGCCATGCGCACAATAAGTGCACTCAGTAGCTCTCTAAACAGCAAGCTTTAAGGGCAAATGAAAGCAAAAGGAGCGTCAGGGCAAGTTTTATGCCACTAGAGATGCCTGGGTCATTTGTCGCTTTGGAACAGGGCAAATAACGGAAACCATTTTTCAATGTAGCATGACATAAGCCATCCTTCATCTTTAACTCATCTACTTTCCAAAGTCCCATGGAGCATAGATTATTCTTATTGGCAAATTATACCAGCAGTACTGCTTTAACTTGTCAAGCGCCTAATATGTGCTTCTAACAAATGAGACCACATGCTGCCTTCTCTACCCCTCATCATTCTCTTAAAAACGTTTCTGGAAGCAAGGAGCATCTGCCAGTGCCCTATAACCACTGATTTGTGCATTTCTCTGTCTGTTCTCCCTTGTGGTTTCTAGAGAAATGCACTTCCACTTTCGGTTGCTTTGCTTTGAGGACTAGACGTTGATGTTCTCTGACACTTTTAAGTCATTTTCACTTTAATACGTCTGCTACGCATGGAGGCGGAACACATTTGGGTTTGCTATGTTCTAACAAAGCGATTGGGGAAAACACAATTAGGTGACATGGCAGAATTGCAGCCCTAACCCAACTGATGTTATTCGTAACCAGTATGCATGAAACTCATTTTAAATGGACTAATCAGCATTATAAAAAGGCAGACGGGTGATAAGGGGACACAAAGGCTGTGGACAACAATGAGAGTCGAAGCTTTAGACCAAAGGCTTTTCAATCTCTTTTCAACAAGTAAACAAAGTTTTCTGGGTTGTTGTTTTTTTCTTCATTTATTTATTTCACCATTTATTGGCTGAATCATGGACGCGCTTTCATTGCTTTTAATGCTAAAAGCTGGTAATGTTTACTAAAGCAGAAGCTGAATTAATTATGTCCCCGTGGAAACAAAATGGCCTATGTTACATTTCTGGTTTTGTGCCCAAAAGGTGCATTTACTTGTTAATTAGTATTAACAGCCGAGTGGTGCTAGAACTCTGACTTCATGACAAATCTGTGATGTCAGCTGTAAAACATTTGTCTGATAAAAGGAGTGCAGAGTTGCTGGAAGGTTTGCGTTTCCATGGAAATAAAATAACTGATGTTTTGATGTATCCTGCAGAACTATTTGCTTGTTAAAAAGAAAAAGAAAGCAGCAGTGCACTGACTTTATAATAATGAATGTTTGGACAAGGTTCGCATTCAAACAATTGCATAAAGAAATAAGTTGACAATTGCTGGACGGTTAAAACTAGAATTGTCACAGCTAGTATTTTAACATTATCACTACATTACAAGACACATCAGAAACTGTAGTGGGGTGGAATTTGTGAATGTCTCACTTTTTAAGATTTAGGCCACTGAAAAATGGTAACAATTAATACTGTGTGCCAGTGACGTAGAAACCGGAACGTAGCTTGGAACTGCTCGTAAAACTGAAAAGTGGGAGAGAGGAGTGTACGGCGATCACAAACTAAACAGTGGGTCGGCGTGGAAGTGCTAGTAGGACCGAAATGTGGGGGAGGGGTTTGATGGCGATCGCAAGCTGAAAAGCGGGGGGGTTTGGAACTACTCCTCTACTAGAAGGCGGGCTTTATTCGCAATATAGTGATCAATGATTGGCTCCTGTACTAGAAGGAGGGCTTTATTCGCAATATAGTGATCGATGATTGGCTCCTGTAATAGAAGGTGGGCTTTATTCGCAATATAGTGATCGATGATTGGCTACTGTACTAGAAGGCGGGCTTTATCTGCAATATAGTAATCGATGATTGGCTCCTGTACTAGAAGGCGGACTTTATTTACTATATTGACGTTACACTTTTTCCCATTCAAATGATACGAGTGACATGTCTTGTGTATAAGGTAGTCTTTGATTTCACTCACTATGTACAGTATGTGGGACTTTTATTTTAAAAACACGAGTACCAAATAGTTTACTGTACGTTACTGCGAAACGACAGCATGAGATATGTTTCAAACTCGCCTCAGGACACAAAATGGAAGATTTACAGATTACACATATACACATCTCCATACCAGAAGAGGTATGTTTAGTAAAATCTTTTATTAATTTATCGAAATTTGTTGCATATGTACAAAATCGTGTCAAATCGCTCAAATTTCATATGCTAATACAAAGGTTGATATTAATTCATGGCTCAAATTAAAATGCTCTATCTTTATTAATTATCTCTATCACACTTTTTTGTCAAGTTTAGTTATAATTTAGCCTTCATCCACAACAGATGTGGTGAGTAAAATATGTTAACGTTACTCTGATTGGTTTTATATTGGTCTGTGCTCAGCGTACATTATGCTTTGTGTGTCTACTTTCACACTGCGAGGTTTAGTGCTCAAATCAGATTTTTTCTCAGATCTGATTTTTTTGTCTAGCTGTTCACACTGTTTTTATAAATGTGAACAGATCATGGTCGTAAACTGACCTGCATGCGCTGAAGTATAGTTACGGACAGCACAAAATGTTATGCATGCAATGTGTATACTGTATGAAGCACGTGCTTAATATGATTATTGCCCTTTTCACAGACAACCGTGGCGTATTACATGAACTGTAAAGGGTTGTTCTGCTACTACTAATGCGTTTTTCGACATTTGAAACCTAAAATAAGTCCCTTGTGATTGAAAACACTGATCATTTGTGATTTATGACTACCGCAGCGCGCGTCTGTCTGGTGTAGTGAACTCATCAAGGGTTAATGAGCAGCCGCAGACTGAACTGTGAAGGCGGAGTTGGTTTATCTCTGTTTGCAGTTATTTTATTTTACTTGGTTATAAACAACAGGCATGTGCAGATGGGGGGTTTGGGTGCTTGAGCTCCTGCCCTTTATTCGTTCGGAGATAATGTTCGTCCTCAAAATGAAAGTGCCCCCCCCCCCCCCCCTTTTGTGCATGGATCCCCTTTCCGCAACACCCCCGACGCTCTTTAGCATCGCGATCATCCCGTGCACTGATCGTTAACCAGAGTGGTTAACAAGCACCAGTTTTGCCTTCAAAATCTTTTTCAAAATGAACAACCAACTTTTTGTGCTAAAGTAATCGCCCTGTGTGTTATTTTACTATCCTGCAGAGGTGTAGATGATGTCTGCAGCACAGAATGATGACGTATGTCGCTCGAAGATTATGTAAAAGTCACATGAAATCCGACATAACCGTTTACATTGAGGTCGCATTGCAAAACATTAGATCTGTGTCTGATTTAAGACTACATATGAAAGTGGCACAAATCTGAAGTGAAAAGATCAGATTCCATGCGGTTTGGGCTGTTCACACTGTCAAGACCTGAGACACATATGGGCGAAAAAATCAGATTCAGGCCACATTTACCTGCAGTGTGAACGTAGCAGTGCACATCAGAGCTGAGCTCATTAATATTTATGACACAAACCAAATATGGTCAATAATGGATCTTCTGATTCTATGGGTATTTTATGGAGTAATAAATAAGCTTATAAAACCGTTTGTGGAGATTTTTAGAATTTACAGAAGCTACAAACCTACTATGTAGATATCAGAGAACAATTTAACTTATGAAACCAATGCAGTAATTAATGAAGTATGGATTAATGATTATTGCAGGATTGTTTTTGAAGAGCTGTGGAAGAGCTTCAGTGTCTGTAATTGTGTTATTATTTTTTATTTTTTGTAAGTTGTTATGCCTTTATTGAACCCCCTCGAAAACAAGATGCTGCATCTCAAGGGGTATCCTCTAAATAAATTGCAAATACAAGTACTGGAGTAGCACATGTTGGGCTTCAATATTTGGATCAATGAGCAAGTAAATGAGCTTGTTTTGGACTATGCTTGGCTGACATTTGAGCAAAACATATTTGGGCTGTTTTGAGACATATTTCATTTAGTATTTAGTTATTTTAACTAGGCATGGGACGATAACCGTTTTCAAGGTATACCGCGGTTTGGGAAAGTCAAGGTTTTCATACCGCCAAAATTTTCTCTAATACCGTTCCTAAGGTATGTGTAAGATTTTTTTATAAAAAACATTTTTTAACAACAGCATCTCCAGCAGAAAAGATATCCAAAGATGCCATTTTAAATTGTAAATAAATCTGTGTTTTTGAAACTAATAAAGACAGCAGACGTCAATGATTCATTTTCATTATTTGGCCTGGCACGTTTACTGCTCCAAAATATTAGAAATGTTTCTTAAAATAAAATATATTAATATTAACATTAATAAATATAATGTTCAAAGGGGGTAAATCTTTGAGTTTTTTTACACAGACATTTAAAAAGAATATATTTTAGAGCAGTAATCACAATACCGTGAAACCGTGGTATTTTTATCCACGGTTATCATACCGTCAGAATACCGGCCCATGCCTAATTTTAACACACCAGAAGCAAGTTATCATTAGAGACCCAAAGGGATAATTACAGTTCCCATCTAAATCAATACAATTCCCATTATAACCATTAAAAGGATTGCAAATTTGATTAGGTTTTTCTGGTGTTTTTATAAAAATTTTCATTCTGCTCCTAAATGAGTAAAATGACCTCCTGCTTCTGGCAAGGTAAACTGAGTAAGCAAATGTATTTCAGAATTACCGCCATGCTTGGTTTTTTATAAAATATGTAAGTTATACATCCAATATCACATGAATATGTTAAACATTTTTTTAAATATTATATGTAAATTATTAGATCATTCATTAGAAAGCAAAAAAAAAAAACATCTGTCAAATATGGATGTCTGGACTAATAGGACTTGATTTGTAAATCTATGATCTATGATTTATTAATGAAATATTATACAGATGTGGATGAAATATTGTAAATACAGAGCACTAAATATAGTGAAAAGAAAGATCAGGGAAAGGACTGCTTGTAAAAAAGCTAAAAGTACTGCTTTATAATAAATAAAGAAATAAAAAAAAAAATAAAGAGATTAACCAGATCAAATCTAATATTACTGAAAATCATATAGCAATATTGTTCCTGCTGCCCAACTCTGTCGGTTGGGTTTAGGGAAGTGGATGGGAGTATCAATCGCTGCTTTTGAAAACACTATTGGTTGGGTTTAGTGAAGGAGGAGGATTGGTCAGTCGATCACTCACTCACTCAGCCAGTCGACAGCAGCCTCTAGTGGATTTACTTGAGAAGAGCAGGCACAAATGACACTCGCGAGAGAAATTTGAGATCTCAAAAAGCGTATACATCGGATTCGCATAAAACAAAAACTGCAAAAAAAACCCGTTAAAAAACGTACCTCCTGGGACGTATTTAGCACTCTCCAGAAATGTATATAGGAGTATATACATGTATACAATGTATATTTCACAATGAGCCTGCTATATATACACTGATAGACCCCATGTAGCTATTAATAGACATAGCTATTATTAGCCATGTAGCTATTAATAAAACATAATTATCAACAGTTATTTAAATGTTGCATAGTACTGCAAAAGCCTGTTGACTTGAAATTTTCCCCTGATGTTGGTAACAACCAAAGAAATACATATACGCAAAGAAAACAAATCTAATTAGATTACAAATTAAGTTATGGGTAATAAAATTAAATGATGCAGGGAAAAAGAAAGGGAGGCAGTGAAAGCCCAGACTGCAACTGAAATCTCTCAGTAGTTCTTCAGCAACCCTCTGCCCTTCGTCATTGCAAATGAAAATTAGCTGCTTCAGTCCAACATCTACATTAGCAGGATAATGAAGATGAAACAAGGGTGGACATTTCAGTATGACAATGATCCAAAACAGCCAAGGAAATGCTTTCGGAGAAAGAAAATCAAGCTGTATAATGGCCCAGCCAATCACCTGACTTGAATCCAATAGAAAATACAAATTTAAAGAGCAGATGGATGAGACCCACATAACTATCAATAGTTTTACACTCTGTTGAAGTCTGTGAAAAACTCACAGCTGAGCAAAGCATGTGACTTCATTCTCTATATGAGTCTTTAAGCTGTCATTACCAAAAAAGCCTTTTATATAAAGTATTAAATACATTTCAGTAGTTCAGTACTTTCCCCTTGTGTCATTTCATTGTTATTACACATAACATTTTTTATTTTTTTTCTATTTTATGTTTGTATTGTAGGGATTTTACCAAAATCTGGTTCAATTCCATGTTAACAGATCCTTTAGAAATATTAATCCCAGGAAAAAAAAAAAACATGTTCAGTACTTATTTTCCCACAGTATCTCTTGTTTTCTGTGTATTTTAGCTCTTCTTTTTTCATTGTTATTCTCTTTTACTTATGTTTCTTGCATTTAGATCCCTTAATTGAGTTTTTATAGCTGCCATAACATATATGCCAAACTTATTCCATTGAGAGACTTCATAATTAGGACTTTATTTTCTCATAACACATTCCACAATTACATTTATTATTACACATTATTTATATATCTCAAAAAGTGACTAATACTGGCAAGTTTTCTTGTCAATAGAACATCTTACTTTTATTTTTTGCAATATCTTTGCTTGTCTGAAGTGACTAAAACTGACAGTTTACTAAGTCATTCAAGTCCCCCAAAAAGGCTAGTCATCCATGAAAGGCAAATGCACGAGTGGACAGGGCAATAAAGAAAATCTCAACTGGCCATCATTCAACACTGCGGCTGGAACTGAGCCTTTGCAAACCTCGTCCTACTTATTTATGTCCGACAAGCTTTCAGAACCAACCATTGCGCTTCCCTATAAATCTGATTCCTTCCCAAAGAAATAGTGAAAACTTTCTGGAAAAATGACCGCTGATCTCGGTCTGAAGCAGACAGAAAGGTCTGTAATATATATATATTGAGACACTATCCTTCGTGCTGTAACCCCAAACCTTGATGCCATGAGCCTGCGTGCTGTCCAATTGGACCCAGAGGGGCTGCTTACTTACCACTCTCCGCTCAAGCACCCCTTTGTTAACACCTCTAGGTTGCCCATGGTACCCGAGAAGAGCCAGGATTTTAGATATTTTCAATATACTGTTTTTTTTCCCGTGAATATTAGCAGAAAAGCAAAACAAAAATAGTATGACGAGTCACATGATCGACCTGATGTGTCGCCAACATTACATTCATTCATTTTCTTTTCAGCTTAGTCCCATTATTAATCTGGGGTCCCCACAGCAGAAGGAGCCTCCAACTTATCCAGCATATGTTTTACGCAGCGGATGCCCTTCTAGCTGCAACACATCACTGGGAAACATCCATACACACTCATTCACAACGGACAATTTTAGCTTACCCAATTCGCCTATACTACATGTTTTTGGACTTGTGGTTGAAACCGGAGCACACGGAGGAAACCCATGCAAACACAAGGAGAACATGCAAACTCCACACAGAAATGGCACCTTACCAAACGGGGCTTGAACTAGCCAACATTACATTACTACTTAATTTTTTCATAATTGTGACCTCACACAAACCCTAAAGATGTTCCCTGAAAATATTCTTGTGAAATGGAGAAATAAATATCAAAGGCAAGCACAATAAATGCACTGTCCCCTATGCCATGATTAATAAATGAAACAATTCTTGTGCACTGCCAGCAGTACAATAGGTTAACTTTCAAAGTGTTTAAGGGGATCACCTTAAAACATCCAGCCGTTTACTAATGTCAAATCCCAAACTTACTTCTGCAGCAGAGGGTGAGGTTGCTAGCTGTGCCGCAAACTGTCAGCACAGAGATGTAAAGGGGTTGCTAGAGGTATTCCTGTAAATATTTCACTGGCCTCCCAGGGCTCAGAAGCTGAGGCTCAGCACCGGTAATGGTATGCCGTGGCGGGAGGCCGCTGGCAGAAGTAGAGCAGAATAATGGAAACAGATTGGGTTCTCGGATCAATTCCCAGTTGGCTTCCCATCAGCTGTGGCAATTATTCATGCCACCAACAAAAGATAACGGCAAGTTAAAAATAAAGTCGCGACAGGGAGCGGAGGATCACTTTAATTACAAACACTGAAAACACTGTGTTGGGAGATACCAGCCCCTCCCAAATAATGCCCGTTGACTAATACAACCTGCTTTCTGGGGTGTGTGTGTGTGTGTGTGTGTGTGTGTGTGTGTGTGTGTGTGTGTG
>CAIGQZ010001206.1:5321744-5338310 GCA_903798205.1 Danio tinwini | reverse complement strand
TAATAGTCATTAGGAGATGAGCAAATCATACTAAAATCTATGAATGCGATCATATCAATTTATACAAATTAGCCACTAAGTCAAAAAGTTACGAATTGGCATGAGATAGCATTGGCCCTTCATATGGCTGACATTATTTGACAATCATTTTGTGTAGAAGATCTAATGAGAATATGTCAATTTTCTTATCAACATGAGAAGTTTGTGTCACTGTCAACAAATGAAACCTTATTTTAAAGTGTCTATGTAGAAAAGGTAAATTTTTTATGGTTCTCTTTACACATTATGTTGACAGTATGTAATATTGAAACTGGATGTCGGTTTACACCAATAAACATTTTAGATTCACATGCTTGAATATAGTAAGTGGAATGTCCACTTCAAAATCAATTGTTAGCATCTATTAGCATCTACTGCTAGACAGTCTTCTAGCAATGTATAGCTGCAAAGTTACTTTTATATTTTTCATAAAGAAAAGTATCTATTTAGATCCAAACAGATTTAAGCATTACTTTTCTGACCATTACACACACTTTTTTAGTGATGATCTTTATGACAAATATCAATTGTAGTTTCATCTTAGCATGAGATAAAAGATTTCACAAGTCCACAGTACAAGAATTTTAGATGTTTTAAAGAGCACCTATGATGAAAATCTACTTTTGTAAGCTGTTTGGACAGATATGTGTGTAGGTGCGGTGTGTCCACTGTCATATTGGAGTGATATAAACCCGAAAAGTCTCTTTTTTAATTTCCTGACATTAAAATAGGACCCAAATCCCAATCATTTTGAGGCCCACCGCAACGTTACGTAGGATGTGGTAAAATCTAAAAACATGGTAAAAATCTGGCAGTTGCGAGGGCTTTTCTTTTTCTGCATTGCTTTTGAAAACACTGTTGGTTGGGTTTTAAGGAAGTGGGTGAACAGGTCAATCGGTGCTTTTTAAAACACTAACCGTTGGGTTTAGGGAACAGGATGGGCTGTGGTTATTGGTCAGTTGGTCAATTGGTCAGTCAGTCAGTCGACAGAGGCCTCAGGTAGATTTATGTGATAACAGTAGGCACAAATGGCACAAAGCGGTTTCTGGTGGATTTGTGAAAACAAAAACTGCAAAAACCATAGCTCCCGGGACATATTTGGCACTCTCCAGAAATGTATATAGGGGTATAATCAGAATGAGCCTGGGTTGGTAAAAAATGCTGGGTCCCACACAATTCCTTAATGTTAAAGCTAAACAATTTTTTTTTTTTTACAAATTTAAGTGAATTAAACATACAACAATTAAGTTGTCCCTAAAAAATTAAGAATTGTGTTGTTTCAACATCATTAAATATGTAGTTTGAACGAGCAGAAAATCATTTTTGAGTGTTTTTCTTAAAGATCATCTTATTAATATAAGTGCTATATTTCTTCCCAGCTTCAGAAGTTCATCTTAATGTTCATGTTAATGCAGATATTCTGCTGACTATTGCAATAACATCAAATTATTCTACCAACCATATCCTAATCCAGAGCTATTCAGTTAGTTTGTCATGGCGGCCAGTTCATAAAAAGCATCTCAAAGTGATATGACTGGCAATACAGTATAACTGATGACACAACAGCAATATAAGGGCCCATATGCTGTATTTTTGCTCAAGACACCCACGCTGGCTTTTTCTACATTTTTCTCTTTTTTTTCTACATTAAAATGTTAATATGTTGTAGTTTGAAACTACATAATATCAGTACATTGTACAATGTGGCTTTTTTTACAAACATATTCAAATGTTGTATTTCGAAGCACAACAAAATCAGTGTATTGCCTAAGTAGGCTTATTCTACATCCAGACACATTCATATGTTATTTTTTGAACTGCATAACAATTAGGGATGCAACAATTATAGATTTTGGTTGTACGATTATATAGTCTGAAGAATAATCATGGTTTCACGTAATCATCATTATTATGCATTTATTAAATTCAAAACACTACTAGTTTAGAAAATCACAAGAACACTGCTTATATTTTAAAGTGTTGTTTATTGCTGCTCAGCAACCAAATAACAAGCATTAGTCCATTTCTCTCTTTGGACTTTTTTTTATTTAAACATGAGTGATAATTTTACAATGAAAATAAATTACAGAACAATGAATAAATAAAAATAAGAAAAAAAATCGTATTTGTCTAATGTTAATTTATGCAATATATTAGCTAAAAAATTAAATGAACTATTGTTATTATCTGTGTTCATACATTCATAATCATTTTAATAATTTGTAATAATTCTTCCAATGTATCTTTTGTTTACATTGCACTGAACAGCGTGAGATCATTTTTACTGTGTGCGCCTGGAGGGCGCAAGTGGGTCGGTCTGCTTGCGAAATAATAAATGAAAATAATTCTCCATTGGAAATAATGAATGTGCGGAAAAGACGCAATATGTGAACGGCCTGCTCCTATAGTTAATCCAATGTGCGTGCATATTAGCATATTATTATTTTTTGCCTGAACTAAATTTGATTTTGATGTCTTGGTCACACTATTTGGATGGTCGAAACAAATTGCTTCGGTGGCCGGGTTCGGCCCACAGGCTGCCAACTGAACAGCCCTGTCCTATTCTATCAACACTTTACTAATACGTAAAAATTAATTGACATGTAGTTGCAAATTTAGAATAGTATGTCTAAAGGGGACTGTCAAAATATGCTTGCATTAATTTCAATTACACACACGCTTGATGGTTCATTTTATATAATGATATATACAGGGCTTGACATTAACTTTTTTGATCACCAGCCACTGTGGCTAGTAGTTTTCCAACATTACTGACCACTCGCCATTTTCACTAGCCACAATTTTGTTGTTGGGAAAATATATTTTATATGCATAAATTTGACTTTGACATGCTAAAATTACTTGATTTAGATTTTGTGGAATGTCCACATGCCTCCTAATTCATTTTACTTTTTGTGTGTCTTGTGTATGAGCTTGCTCAGCGAGCATGAGCACATGGATCATGGTTTCATAATGTTGTACTACAATTAGTTTTTATTTCACATGACTTTTCAGAGCTCAAATGATTTACCTAATTTATTTCTAACCACACTAAAAATAAATAAATATTTTTTTTCTTAGCCACAAATTTTAAATAATGTGTCAAAACAAGCAAAATATAGCCGTATACAATACATTTTATTTAACAAAACATTTCTTAAAAAAACTGTTAACACCAGTTAGCTACACATAAATGCAAAGTTAATATCCTATATCCTGTTTAAACAATGGTTAAATCGAATGCAACCGGTGCTGCTTACAAAAAGACCAATCTGGAGCTCTTGAAAGCTGCAGGGCTGTGGGTGCATGAACAATTTTTTGTCTAGTCTACTTGAAGGGAACCAATTACACCAGTTGCGTTTCCAGTCACGGTTGTTTCAAGCAAGGAAACGGGAGCGCGCACGTGTTTGCACGAATCATGGGCCATCCTTTTTGTCGAATCCTGCTTTTATGAAAAAAAATTAAAAATGATTTCCAACCAGCCAAAGTGGCTAGTGGAGGTGTCTGTCTAACCCGCCAGAGCTGAAATCTACCCGCATTTGGCGGGTTGGCGAGCGTTAATGTAAAGCCCTGGATATATAATAACAATCAATTTTCTTCTCAGCACAAGAAGTACTAATTTTAACAAATAAAACCTTGTTGCAAATTGTAAGCAAGATCATTTTCTATACTTCCGCAGAGCCAAAAGTGCCTTTAGTTCAAGAAAACGATTTAGCAATTTGGTGGAGAAAAAGCTTATTTTATAAGCCCTTGCAGAGTAATTCTAAAGCGCATGACTTTCATGACATTATTTGGCGTTTATCTCTGAAGGACCATCTAATAAGATAATACGTCAATTTTCTTCTCAGTGTGAGGGTTCAAGCAATCATTCCTAATTATATTCTCATTATATGGATCAACACTGTGACAGAGATGTGTACACCTAGATCAAATATCAAATGGAAGGACTCCAAGATGTCGATCTCATCAGTGTGGTAAAAGAAGGGATCTGCCAAACCCACTGCCAGCGGAGCAGTCTCATTCACAATTCGCCATCCAAACGTCTCATTAGAATCTCTCATTATTCCTCAAGTCATAACTGCTCTTCTCAATTTCAAACAGACCAGTTTTGTCCTTTTGTGCGGCTGTCACCTAACCTCATTGCCCGTCTCCATTAGGGATCTCTCTTACGCCAATAGAGGGACTTTAACTTCAAGACTTCTATTATTTGCATTGTGTTTTGCTCCAGCCTGAGGAAACACCTGATCGTGTAAATAGTTCTCGTGCGCATCATCGTGCGGTTGGCTATATTGTGTGCTGACAGCCTTACTTATGAGCGCTTAGTCCTTTGAAAGGAAAGGAATTTTAAAAACCAATAAAAATTGTTTAGATTTTTTTTTACCTTCAATGGCTTGCCTTAATCTGTGCTCTTCATATCTTGGCAGATGTCCCAGATCATTTGAAATGCACTGGGTACGATCATAACAGAGCTTAAGAGAGATGATGTAAATACCCATATATAAATAAATGGGCTTTTAAAAGCTGTGGGTTAATCCTACAGAATTTAAATGCTTGGGATTTCATCACAGCCTATGTAAGGAAAATGGCTGTTTACACTCACTACAGCAATAAAATAGCCCCCTCTAGTGCACAGCGCTGTCAAAGAACAGAATAGTTTTGGGAGTTCATTTTCAGAGGATTTCCTCTGCTATTAGTGGCATTTGATGAAGAAAGCGTCACTGTTTTTCTTCTTTATACTTTAATGGCAGCACATAACTCATTCACTATCCACAAAACTTTATTCAGTCATCCTTTACTTGTTTCAAACCTGTTTGACTTAGATACAGGATACTTTGAGGAAAGCTGGAAACCTGTAACCATTGACGTCTATTTAATGTCTTTTCTGGTATGGATGTAAATAGTTGCAGGTTTTCAGCTGTTTTTTAATATTTCATTTTGTTTTCAAGAGTAAAAAAAGAAATCCATAACAGCACTGTAAAACCCAGCAGTCGACTTTATCAAATGAAATGGGTGTAGTTAACTCAAAATTTGCTGAAAGTAAATTCTACTGATTTGAAAAGGGTTTTGAAGGTAATGAGTTAATTAAATACATCATTACTTCAACTTAAATGGAGTAAGTTCACAGTACTCATATATATATTAGTTTTTTTTTACTCAAATGGTTTGTTGCAACCAGTTGAACTCAGTTGGTTTGAGTTCTCTTCATTTATCGGGTTTTACTGTGCACAAATTGCTTTTTTTACTCAAGTGGATTAAGATCACAGTACTCATTTGGATTAGTTTTTGAACTTAAATGGTTTGTTGCAATCGGTTTCCTCAAATGGTTTGAGTTGCCTTGACTTTTTGGGTTTTACAGTGAGTTTGGAACCACTAAAGGGTGAGTTTTAGTTGTTCATAATCCAAAATTAACATTATAAAACATATAAAACTATCGTCTTCAGACTTTCCAGAGTGAATCCAACATTTACTGTAGATTTATATGTGAATGTTTTGGTATTATGCAAAACAAAAGTAAAACTGAGATAGAATTTGATCTATGAATATGAATAATGTGATGTGAAATTGGATCTATCGCAGGAGACAATGGTTGTTTTCTAGATTTTAGATATTTCTGCTGTAGCTGGATACATTAAAAAAATATGTTAAAGGTTCAAATGCTGTGTTGGGAGTAACGCCATAGGCGGAGCGTGTGTAAGGCTGGGGAAGGCTTAGCCTCCCCCCGGCAAGAGACCACAGAGATAGCAGCAAAGAAAAAACAATGCTTTTAAAACATGTAACGGGTGTAAGGCCGAATATGAATGTAATTTAATGTTGATAATTAACAGAATACTTTAGTTATTGTAAGTTTGTCAATCAAATTTAAAGTCTCACAAAAATTGATCTGTCCAACTCCGCACTTTGCACGGATTGATGAGTGCTGTTTTTGACTGGAGTTGGCAGCAGCTCTAAAATCAAACCCAAAAGTGCTGGCCAGCGGAGTTTTCTGGTTTGCTTTCTGAATAGTATTATAAAAGAGGTATAATAATATATTAATCTAGTTTAACTTGTTTTCAGCATTAAATGAAATGCCTAGTTTTGGTTGTTTCACTGTAACGTATACTAGCCTAGTGTAGTAATCTTGTTTATGCAATCGTTTGGAGTTTTACATTTTAAAGGTCTGAAAAATATAACAGGACATATGTTGATTTTACTTGCAGTGTTGGGGCAAAAGTAATTTGTCTACATTACAATCTAAAGTCACTTAAAAAGTTGCTTTAAAAAGTAGCTAAATGTGTTACTTTTTAAGGAAAGTAATGTGAAAGTATGTGCTATTTATTTATTTATGCATTTTTTTTAAGTAGCGTTAGGCTTATTTAGAACTCTGATTATTTGTAGTTCTTAAGCATAAACCAAAATGCCAAACCACATTTTTGTTTGTTAGAAAGAAGGCTACCATTAATCTATAATATAATATATTATATTATTTTTATTAATATTGTATAGACTATTATATAATAAATTTGTTGAAACCTCTTCTTGGTCGGTCACAAATCTTGCCGTTATAGTCAGAACTTAAATAAATGAGTATGCTCCCCTCTGAAGAAAACTATATTTTTATTAATTTCTTAGTGAATGTTGACAATTTAATGGGGTGCATTTAAACAAATCACTTTTATTTGTTTAATAAAGATATTGGCCACCTAACATCTTTAGGAATAGAAACATAGTAGGCCTACATTTCAAATGAGGTATTGCAAACAAAGATTACAAACTTGAAATAATTTTAACAAAATTTTGTATATGTGTTTTATGTGTCTTGATTTTTCCTCATCATTACAGATTTATTTTAATATATTTATCTTCTCATTGGCAACATGTTTTACCCATGTTTATTTTCAACATTTTTTAACATTTTCTAGTGACACTCTTATGTATGGTCCCTCTTTAAAACTCTTTTTTATTATTATTAATGTATTTTATGGAGACTCTGTGGCGCAGTGGGTAGTGCTGTTGCCTCACAGCAAGAAGGTCGCTGGTTTGAGCCTCAGTTTGCGTGTACCCTTGGGTTTCCTCCGTGTGCTCCGGTTTCCCCCCACAAGTTCAAAAATATGTGGTATAGGTGAATTGGGTAAGCTAAAAAAAATGGTCCATAGTGTATGTGTGTAAATTAGTGAGTGTGGATGTTTCCCAGTGATGTGTTGCAGCTAGGGTATCCGTTGCATAAAACATATGCTGAATAAGTTGGCGGTTCATTTCGCTGTGGCGACCCCAGATTAATAAAGGGACTAAGCTGAAAATAAAATAAATGAATGCATGTATGTTAAGAATAGAACATTACTACTTTGAAGAACATTGGGATTTAAATACAAATTACATTTATTTACTATCCTTAATTCGATGTCTGCCTCTGAAAACAACACAGACATAATCAGTCTGTGACTTAAGACGTATATCATATTCACTATACTGGGCTTATTAATTGCAGGCAAGTACACAGGTGACCTACTACTTCCGTCGAGATTTTGTGCATATGACGGACATTTTACTATTACAATAAATCACTGGAGAAGATTTTTGAAATGACATGGCGACTTCTATTTGGTACAGTAAGTCACATTAAAACGACAATATGACAAATGTACTGCTGTTATGCAGGATTCTACAATTACTTGTTAAAAAAAGCGTATACTCGAAAGTTTTCAGACGCAGCCATGTTGTTATTTATTGCAGTTGCCTTCACATCCAGCAGATGTCACCCTCATTTTGCTTTTCATTAAATCTTTGTCATAAAATCCCATCTTTTATTCACGTCACATGGCACTGCATTCGAAGCAGAACAATAATATGAATTGAAGACAGCCAGTGAGATATCAGAGCAAATAGGTTTATTGCTAAATGTTTTAACCCTAAAAGAATTAACCAGATTTGTCTCTACATTTTTTTTTTACTTTGAATAAGCAGTAAACCATGTGAGAAATGTCCTCCCAAGGGACACATTCAAAGTTAGCATACCCAAGCGCACACACAAACAAACAAGCAAACAAATACACTGTGAAATCCAGTCATTAATCATTTGCTTCAGTTTTCTCCAACCCCTTCCCACCCACAAGCCATCCAGCCGTGTGCTTACAGCTCTCGCACTCCACGAACTGCTTTTACAATGCATTTTTTAAGAAACAACATCCATGTCAGTATTCAACAGCTATTGATTTCGACACCTTTACGCTTTTGTGGCTGCCGCAGAACCTATTAGGTGCTTTTCAGTGAAAGACTGCTAATAATAAGTGAACCTAACACCACGTTCTACAACGATGCACTGAAACTATTGTGTATATAAGGGGTAAATTACAGATTTGAAATGAATACTTATCTTTGTACTCTTGCATGAAATGATATCAACTAAATTGCCCTATCCATTTGAATAGCGCAGTGTTATTTTCAACACAAACACATTATGCATGAGCCTTTTTCCTGATCAGCCAGACCATGCAGAAACAAAGACCCATTTGCATTTTAATTGAATAAATCCTTTTTTATAGTAATACAGTTCTGATTAAATTTTGGCTAGGATTAATAGGATTCTTCACTGTGGAAAATGGTCTTAGCCGTCAATATGATACATTGTCTTGGTGTATTTTTAAACTACAGATTGTTTAGGGTACATCTACACTGCCTGACTAAAGTCTTGTTGTCTATCCCAGTTGTTAGAGCAACAAATAATAACTTGACTTCTAGTTGATCATCTGGAAAAGTGGCAGAAGGTAGATTTTTCCAATGAATCATCTGTTGAACTGCATCACAAATACTGCAGAAGACCTACTGGAACCTGCATGGATACAAGATTCCCACAGAAATCAGTCAAGATTTGTAAAGGAAAAATCATGGTTTGGAGTTACATTCAGTATGGGGGCGTGCGAGAGATCTGCAGAGTGGATGATCAACATCAACAGCCTGAGGTATCAAGACATTTGTGCTGCCCATTACATTACAAACCACAGCAGAGGGCAAATTCTTCAGCAGTATAGCGCTCCTCATACTTCAGCCTCCAAATTAGTTCCTGAAAGCGAAGAGGGTCAAGGTGCTCCAGGATTGGCCAGCCCAGTCACCAGACATGAACATTATTGAGCATGTCTGGGGTAAGATGGAGGAGGCATTGAAGATGAATCCAAAGAATCTTGATGAATTCTGGGAGTCCTGCAGGAACGCTTTCTTTGCCATTCCAGATGACTTTATTAATAAGTTAATTGAGTCATTGCCGAGATGTAGGGATGCAGTCCTCCAAGCTCATGGTAGTCATACACAATATTATTTTTTTTTTTTCGCTGTTAAGTGACAAGACTTTTGTCTAAGCAAAGTCAGATCTTACTGTCCTAATTAAAATCAAGGCATGATCATATTTTATTTTGGTAAAATAAGCATAATCTAGAGGCCTTTACCTTTCATATAAGCCACTTTTGATGCCAAATGATCAACTAGAAGTTATTACTTGCTGTTCATAAAACTTGCATAGGCAACAAGACTTTTCTCAGGTAGTTTACACTAATCTGGGTACATTTGAAAATCTCATTGTCATCTTAGCACTATTTAGCTAAAAATCTTGTTTTGACATTGTACTGAAAAAAAAACCCTGAATAAATGAGCAAAAAATGTATATTTCTATATGAACTATCCCTTTAAATAAATAAAGTATAAAATTAAAGTAGTAGCCTAAAATGTGTAAATACTCGATAAAATAAAAGATCAAAATAGTAAAAAAAAACATTTAAGCATGCATAAAACAATAATTAATGTCTGCTTTAGTTAAGAAAATAGTGCATTTTCTTTTTCTTTTAAAGGGCACCTATTTTGCCTCTTTTGCAAAATGTAAGATAAGCCTTAGGTGCCTCCAGAATGTGTCTGTAAAGTTTCAGCTCAAAACATCCATTAGCTTATTTATTATAGCCTCCAGAATATGTCCATTTTGGTGTCTGAGTACAGTGTAGCTGTTTTTGTAGCCTCTGGCTTTAAATGCAAATGAGCTGCTTCTCCCCACCCACCGTTCCCACATGCGTGTCTGCTTCTTTTGTGTTACATCAGATAAACAGCAGTCAGTGATAGAGACAGACAAAGACAAGCTGAAATACAGCCCATTAGTCAGAAATACCAAGTAAGTTTGTTTCATGTATTTGTGGTTGAGTCTATTCAAGCCTTTCTGAAATGATTAGTCACACACAAATGCTGTTTGCAGAACACACAAACATATTAGCGTTTACTAACACCATGCGGCTATTGTGATTATAGCGGTTGAGAATTACGTAGTGATTTTACTCTATATTACAAACATACTCTGTTTTAAAAACGTTTTAAACTTCACAGGGAGTTGTAACAAACATGTTAATCTTTGTTTATTTGCAAAAAAAAAATGTTCTGTGGACATGTGTATACATGTTATTACAGAAACATGCTGTCTGTCAATCAAATCTGTGGGTGGGGAAAACTGAAATCACTGGGATTTGGGTCCTACTTTAACGTCAGAAAATTTTTAAAAAGACTTGTTGAATTTATATTACTCCAATATGACAGTGGACACTACATACAGACCGTTCTGTCCAAACAGCTTCCAAAAGTTGATATTCATTATAGGTGCCATTGAATGTTTATTTTTCTGACCCCACTGGCAGAATATTAATATATATATATACACATATGTATGTGTGTATCTAGACAAGAGACAGCTCATACAATGAGTACAAGAGCAGATATATTGTTTGCACATTTATTTACATTAAAGGCAAAATAACTGAAATAATATGAGTACAAAAATAGATCACACTTTACACTTTGTCTAAATATCATGTAGTAATTGCAATGTCTTATGATCCATATTCTTTCCTTAAGAAGACAACTAGAAGGTCACTGGTTCAAGTCTCAGCTGGGCCAGTTGGTGTATCAGTGTGAAGTTTGCATGTTCTCCTTGTGTTCACGTGGGTTTACTCCAGGTGCTCTGGTTTCCCCCACAGTCCAAAGACATGCGCTATAGGTGAATTGGGTAAGCGAAATTGTCAGTAGTGTTTGTGTCTGAATGCCAGAGTGTTTGGCTGTTTTCCAGTACTGGGTTGTGGCTGGAAGGGCATCCGCTGATGTGGTGGAAAGGGAGATTCGCATTATGGATGTGCAGCCAACAAATCTGCAGCAACTGCGTGATGCTATCATGTCAATATGGACCAAAAGGATATTTCCAGTACCTTGTTGAATCTATGCCACAAAGGATTTAGGCAGTTCTGAATGCAAAAGCGTGTCCAACCCGGTACTAGTAAGGTGTACCTAATAAAGTGGCCGGTGAGTGTATATTCCACATATCTGACTTTTTTTCTGTTAATCAACCACTGGCTTTAAAATATGAGCACTAGACTGTCAAAAAGTAGTGAATTATACACAGAAGGACATTAACTGAGGGCCTTTCGTACCACGGTGGTAAACATTTGCACCCCATCAAGCCAAACCCACATTATTAATCATAGCAAAGCTCTTTTAAGAAGGCATGGGAGTTCTTCATGGCAGACTCAGTCACTCGAGAATCTTCAGTCTGCTGTCACGAGCCCCATATTCTCATCTCGCTTTCAAGTTGTGAGCTTGACTGCTGTTCATATGATACATTACTACTGTACACTGACCGTTCACTAAATACTGGCCTGAATTACATTTGTTTACCGTACCTTCATAAAATGTACATAAAGTCACATGAGCATGAATTTTACTTTTCAAATATAACATTTTATGTTCTTCTTCTTTTTAATTCTGACAGATTAAAAGTTTGTTTCACCAAAGACAGATGATGCATCATTAGATAGTTGGGAACGACTTGTGGTTTTATGAGTAAGCTCACTCAATCATAAAACAAAGTTATTAGGTTTTCTCAGTAAACAGCTCTCTCTGGAACAGTTCGGGGGTAAGCTTTTCAGGATACACCATTATTAGTTTTGTGGGAAAGAGAGATGTCTTCATATATAAATGTGCTATAAATAATTCTCCACGCTGTTTCTGTGACAAGGGGTTTCTTGCTGCAGTCTCAGGGCACTGTGGGAAGAAATAAAAATGCATTTCTTGACCTTTAAACTGATTATTGGCATGGCATTTTAAACGTGTAACATTCTAAAAATAAATGAACAATGTTTTGTCATTTCTATGGATATTTATGACGCTTGATTTGTTTGCATCTCTTATAAGTACACTGTAAAAAAATGCAGGGTTCCACACAATTCATTCATGTTGTCAGATTAAGTTAACTTAACACTTTTAACAAATTTATGTGGATTGAACATGAAAAATTAAGTTGTCTCAATGAAATCTTAAGAATTGTGTTGTTTCAGCTTATATTAATTAAGTAGTTTGAACGAGCAAAAATATATATTTCTGAGTGTAAAGTGCATAACCTTTGATTTTAAAATCTGTGTATCCTTACACAACAGCAGTGTAGTTTTTTATTAGCATTTTCTTAAGATTTTGCATTAAGAAAACAATGCTGTTACAGTGATCCTCATTCACACAGATTCATAAATGCGACTAAGTTGCTATACTGTCTGACTGAATCGTGTGTGCGCATCTGCATAGACAAATTCCATTTCATTCCTCCACAATGGACGAAACCAAATGCCTAGATACAAGTCTGCTCGGATTGCCATTACTCTTTGACTGAGGAACAGCATGCATAACCTCAGGTGCAAACACTGTATACAGCCAGCATATGCAGTGCTTGTTATTGTTATCTGAGAGAGGCATAGTTCAATTAATAACCAGAACATTCCCTGTCGATGCGGTTCACTTGCATGGCATCAACAGCTGACGTAAGGAGGGAGCAATCCAATAGTATCATGGTATAAGCACAGTCTCCTCCATGAGCCCATCCCAAGGTTTTTAAGGTCAAGACCTTAAGGTTGTATGGGTCTTGATTAGGATGAAATATGAAGAATCCAAACCCCTAGTACTACTGCACACACAGCGCATACAAAAAGTGCATTTGAGGAGCAATGACGTCAAGGTTATGAAATCTAATAAAAGTGTACGACAAGGACTGGCTGTCCGCCATGCAGATGTTGTCAATAAAGACGACAGGCCCAAAATGATACTATTTAGTGGGATAGTCTTTCCTTGTATCCGGCAGACTTTAAATGTTGCCTCCAAAGCATAGACAGTCTGCCTGACTGGCTAGTACACTCTACATACTACATCCAACACAATCTTATGGCAATTCATAACTTTTTGATTTAGTGGCTAATTTAGTACGATATGCTATTCCCCAATTCCCCAATGATGGTTGGGTTTAGGGGTGGAGTTGGTTGCCAGGCCTCCTTTTTAAAATCGTACATTTTACATGACTGAACTCGAATTTGTATGAATTAACCACTAAAATGAAAAAACTTAAAAATAGTTACGTTTCCTCGTGAGACCAGGGTGGTATATCCTAAGATTGGGGCCATTGCACAGACCAAATAATATTAATTCTGCATAAAATCCGCAGTGACCTAATTTTGTAATGTTTTTAGTAGTGGTTGGGCTGTTATAGGCGATAAAAAAATAATAATTGCCCGTTAATCTATTCTCAAAGTTGGGTTGGAAGCTGGGTCTATTCTACGCAAGCTATGATGACTTTCGCCTTGATATTTTAGCACAGATGTATACCTAACCGGTGAGCAAAAAAAGATTTGATCAAATCAGCAGGATGCCCTTCTGGATCTTTCACTTACTTCGAAGACACTACTGACTACGTTTACATGGACATCTTTAATCTAGTTATTTGCCTTAATAGACAATAATATAATTAAGATGTTTACGTGAAGTGCTTTCATGTAAGAGTTTCCTGTAATTTTGGGTGACTTTACAGTAACTGCAGTTCGGCAGTTTCAGTTTCATTCATGAACATTTTATTCATGCCCCTGTGACAAACTGGTGTATTTGACGCAAATAAAAAGTAAGGACTGGTGAGAGTGTTATGGAATTTAATAACATACGCCTAATGGAAAAAAAAAACTCTGCAATTTGCTATGTATGTGTGTGTGTGTGTGTGTGGTCCTTTACTGACACAGGTGATGAACCCCTGGTCTAATGTGCAACCTGGCTTGAGAAACCCGTTCTCAAAGACTTACTTTAGTCACTATTTAGGTAGCACACATATTCTGAATGCCTTTGGCAGAAATCAAATGAGCCATTTTAATCAAGATTAATTCCAAGATTACAGTGAGATTAATCTTAAAATTAAATTTATCTATGCCCACCTATAGTTTTTAGTTACTACAGCAGTACTGTAGTAAAACCATGTTTGTAGTATATGGTTTATAGTAAAACCAAGTTTTACTACTGTATGTTAATATTTGTGAGGACAAGTGGAGAATACTGACCTTATTCTTTATGCATTGTCTGAGCAGGTACAGCCATTGAAATCTTTTTAGAAGTGAATGAAATTTCCGGTCTCATTCACTTCTATTGGTTTTTAGACATTAAAACAGCTTGTTATGCTGCTTGATGTTGCAAACTGATATATTTTTTATTATATTATTATACTACTTTTTTATGTGTTTTCATGAATACACTTGTTTGTAGTACAAGTAAAAAAAATAGCTAAAAGAATTAGCTAAAAAATAGATGTATATTAACATTGTAAGTAGTAATATTTGTTTAACTATATGTTCGGAGCCAAGAGAGCTTAATCGTGCTGCAATTTAAGAAAATGTGCAACTACAAAAAACTCCAGCAAATTAAGAAAAGATCTTCATCTGTTTAACAGCACACATGCTGCAAATCCTCATAATGCATACACATTTAAAAAAAATGTGATGCATTTTCTCAAAATGCAAACAAATCTATATTAATAATACTTGCAAAAACAACAGAACACAACTGAATTTTTTTAAGGGGACCCTAAAACGTGATGGACTTGGCTATTTAGGTTATGGTTATTAAGGATAATAAAATACAAAAGAGAATCAGGATGTTAAAATTAACAAACAAAAAACTCACCTTTCAAAGATCACCTACAACTTCACTAAGCAAATGTCACGGCACAGTGGATGTTTTTGGGTCCACTTGAAACATTTCCATTGTGTTCTGTTCTTTTTAAAAATGTTGTGATTTTCATAAATTTTTGTAAATTGTTTGCGCTGTGAGAAAACGCAGGATGTTTTATTAATTTATTTGCTAAGCTCTGCTCAGGACTTTAATAACTATCCACCTATTTAGATGAGAAACATTGACATCTTTCCAGCTAACATTTAGCTTTGTATCTTCACTCTCTCACTGCTGTCTGTGCTCAATCGTGAGTGTTCTCGTGTGTTACATGCATGTGAGGATAAGGTCAGTAGTTTTCCATTATTTTCCATTATTCAGTGCTGCTTGGTACCGATATACCAAGAAAGCACTTTTCTATTATGTACAGTTAGAGATGAGTCTGTGATGGAAGAGGAATATCACTTTACTCTTGCACCTATTCAAATAAATTCCAATATGCATATTAAAATATGTTAAAATCTGCAAATGAAGAGTTTAGATGCAAAAACCTATAAGTGCCTTTTGAAATTTTCTTCTAAAATTAGCATTTTTCTCAGCCTCCTATGTTTATGCTCAGTTATTTCATATTAAAAGCAATGAAAATAGCTTATTCTTTGCAATGAAAGTGAACTGACCGAACATACACATTTTAGAAAAAGATTTCAGATGGGATGTAAAGCTTTTTTGCCTCTGAACTCTTCAAATAGTGTTCTCAATATATTAAACAATGTACAATGTAATATGACTTATTGAGCATTTTCCTTATCTGCAGTGGATTTGATTCAGAGCTGAACAGGAACAGGTTAGAGGTCGCCATGGCAACCTGTGCCAAATGCAGAAGGGGAGCGATGTTGGGGTGAGAACTCTGACTCTAGCGCAAACAAATTTGTTATCAACCCGAGCATACAGTAATATCCACGTGAGCAGAATAAAGCCGGACTGATAAAATCCATTAGGTCTCTGTTAATAAGTAGATTTGCAAGATTAAACTTATTGTTCCATTAGAGATTAGAGAGTCTGCAGTTACAGGAATAAGGCATTATGGTTCAGTGATCAGATAGTAATAGGATGATATTTTGATATACAGTTGAATATCCCCTGCATATTTTTTCCCATCAATTTCTGTTTAACGGAAAGAATATTTTTTTTTCAACACGTTTCTTAACATAATAGTTTTAATAACTGATTTCTTTTTTAATCTTTGCCATGATGACAGTACATAATATTTAACTAGATATTTTTCAAGATACTACGTAGTATTCAGCTTAAAGCGCAATTTAAGTTAATTACACTGCAAAAAAAAAAGTTAATTTACGGCAAAATGTCACTATTTACAGCACCTCAGTAGTGGTTGTTAAATTACAGAAATTTACTGTAAAATAACGGACATTAAATTACAGACATTTATCATAAAATAATGGCCGTTAAATTGCAGAAATTTACCATAAAATAATGGACATTAAATTACAGAAATTTACCATAAAATAATGGACATTAAATTACAGAAATTTACCATAAAATAATGGA